>VXBO01003382.1:163949-273967 GCA_013400135.1 Rhinoptilus africanus
GGCCCCGCTCGCCGCCCCGCCGGGCTCGCCGGTACCGGCCGCGGCCCGCGGGAGGTGGCCCTCAGGCCGTCGAGAAGGACCAGCGCGGTTCTTGCCGCTTTTCGTCTCGCTCGGGGCCTGTCTTAACGCCGCAAAGACCCTCCTTGTTCCATCCTTCCTGCTCTCCAGGAGCCGCGGCGGAGATGGCGTTGCTCCCTGCCTTTGCCTCGATTACACAAAGTGTATGGCAGGAGCGATGCGCAGGGAAAACGTCCCAGAAACCGCGGGAGCCCTTCCTTGAGTCAGACCGCCAGATGAACTGTGCAACAGTGTCATCCTTTTGCGTTCCTGAAGGAACTGAAATACAGTTTTTAGCTAGTACACTCTTTCTGAAACTAGTGTGAGATTGAAATTTTAAAAAAAGTCACTACTGTAAAGAAATACGTATAAGAATGTACGTGTAGGAATGCTTTTCATCTTTCTTCTCTAGAACCTGATTTCTTATGTCCAACCCTTCCTTGTCTGGCAGTATAGCATTTTTCCAAGGAGATGACTGTCTTCAATTTAAACTTGTGATGAATTGTGAGACTGCAAAAAAAAAGTTTGAAATGGGTAGTGCAAACAAAATTCTATTTACCATAAATATGGGAATGTTGATACTTGGGCAAAAATACAAGAAATATTTTTAAAAATATCTAAATGCTTACAGAATTGTAAACTTGCTTTGCAAGTCTTCAGGTAACTACGTAGTTAGAAGTAAGGGTTTAAGATCTCTTGATAGCATGTGTTTTAAGGGAGAAATAGATTATCCAACTTGGAGAAAGTCTTCTTTCAACACCTTCATCTATACTCCTCTCCCCCATTTATTTTGGGCTAATTTTGATACGTCAGTGTAGCTGTCTTGCCATTGTCCTAATACAATTTTTGGACTTAAAGGAGTGCTCTTGACCATGAGATTTTTGTGACCATGACACTCCACTTTTTTTCATTAATCCATTTATTAAGAATGTGGTAATCTTACACAGTACCATGAAATCAGAGAATAATAGAAATGTTGGTTAGAAGGGACCTCTGGACATCATCTAGTCCGGTCTCTGTTCCAACCAGGACTGTTACCAGCGCTAGATCAGGGCTCAGCTATGACTTTTGTCTTGCTGAGTCTTTAAAATACTCAAAGATGGAGAGGCCACAGTTCTGGTTCCAGTGATCCCTGACAGTCTATAAATTACGTTCTGCAAATGCAGTTCTCTGGATTGCATAGATGAGTCTTCAGTGAATGCTACCCAGTTTTCTGCTGTAAGTTAAATGAGCTATGTAAATTTATTTTTCTTACATACCTCATCTAAACACACTGATCTCTTTTGAATTTATATGGTTTGCTACTGGTTTTATATGACAGATGCAAGGTAAGAGACTTCATTAAAAAATAGTGATACACACATCTTTTTCCATTAAATTTATAATAAAATATGTATAAAATATAATAAAGAATGTTCACTTTCTGCTGGTATGCCATCCCTTACAAAGATACCTTTAAATATTATGCCTTACAAAGATACCTTTAAATATTATGGTCCGCTTTTGTCCAGATTACTCACTGAACAGAATTTGTCCTCAAGATTAATCCATCTGAGAAGATACAAAGTTTCATCTACAGGATCATGCTGCAGACTGTCAGAACCCAGCCATAGTTCCTGATGCATCCTTTCCCAAAGTTTTACACACACCTAATAGAATACTGAAGATAACTAGACACTATGAGGAGTATTACTCATTTATGGTTTTGGAGAAATTTAATAGAAAGGTATGAAATATTTTGCTAAGGTCAGCTATGAAAGTTCAGGAACCTGGTACATCCTGTGTCTGTTTCTCTGCTGAGAAAGATTCCTGTCTTCTAGCAGCCCGACAGCTAGGCTCTGCTATTAACTCACAGCAAACATGGCTTTCTGGAAACCGTACCACACCACCACCCAAACTGAAGAACGGAACATGGTCTGCAAGAAGAAGCCAATGTATATGCAACAGCTGCCATAGCTACTTATGTAAAAGGTGTTCACAATAGGGTGTTTATTCAGCAGGATTTATTTTAAAAAGTAGTGTATAGTAGAGTTTAGAAACCAACAAACCCTTATATATCTCACTGGAACAGGTTATAGTGGTGCTGGTTTAGCGGGTCGTACATGGTCAACTGATAGCCACTAAATGCTTGTTGTTTTAGGTACTTTAAGTTTCTATGGTGCACTTACAGAGATTTGTGGAAGAGGTTAGATGTTTTACCTTATGTAAGCAAATACAGACTTCATGGAAAGGCTTTGTTAGAAGTGTTAATCATTTAGGAAACTATGGGAAGATATAGACCAGTGTTTTGGCATTCTGGGTCGAAGCAGTTGAATCACTGATGACTGAATTGGAGGAGTAATTGTTGGTCAAGTCTTTGTCTGTTTAAAAAAATGAGAGGAACTTTGCACTGTTGGTGTGGTTGAATTTGCAACAACTTAAGCATTTCTGTGAAGCAGAAAGACCTCTGGGTAGTTCAGTACAAAATGTGGCATCTAAGCTTTTTTTTTTTAATGTTGAGGTGATCACATACTGCTATTTTGTTCTCCCTGAAGTCACTGCAGAAGCTGTGAATCAGCATTGCAGAGTGGTGGGTTGGGATTGCTGAGTGATTCGCAATGCCAGTGGGTGAATTTGTACTTAATATTGATAGAAGTGAAAAGAACACATAGAAATAAATAAACTGAAGTAATGAAAACAGGTCGTTCTTCAAAAAAGTACATTCAGAAAAGTTGATTACTGAATTGAAAGGGTATACTCTGTCTGAAGCATGAAAAGTCTTCTGTAGCCTCTTCAGTCAAAAGTGACATTGGATGAAGATCTTAAATACAGAATTTGGGAGACCAAATAGTCAAATTTGATGCTCTTATGAGTGTGATGGTTTTGGTGCTGTAATTTACTGTTAATTGAGTCAGAATGATGATTTCAAGTCTCTGTTTCTGCTATTTCATTCATTTTTCAACCTTCTGATGAAACCATGATCTATCTGAGAAAGATACGTACTGATTTTCTTGGTGGAATTCTTGGTGAAGTTAGACTCCATGGTTTTTTCCTCCACTTTTAAAACAGAGCATAACTAAGCCACAGACTTGCTTTTTTGCATAGCAGGCAGCCTTTACAATGATGGACTAAGCTCATGGAAAAATATCAGTATATACCCTGAAATTTTACTGAGCATCAGTTTTGTTTGCTCAGTGGAAATATGGCTTGGTTTTGCTGAAGAACTAAAATTAAAATGCTTAAAACCCAAAACAATTCAAAGCCATCTATTTCTAAACCAACATTGTTTTAATTCAAAATAAGATAGGGCATATGAGCGATGAAACGTGATCTTGATTTATGGAGCCTTTATTCATTTTCTCAACTGCAAAGTCTCAAAAATTTCTTTCTCCTTAGTCTTTCTCTGGCTACCACTCACAGAATTGAGAATTTGGGCTTGTGGACAGTTTTGTCATGATGAAGCCATAGAAGCAGAAGAGGGGTTTAGCGAAGCTGGATGAGAGAGGGGGAGTGAGAGCCAACTGGTACAGTTCTTCTGCGGTTGCTGAATTCTGCAGTAGCAGATTTTTATTAGTGGAAAGTGAAGATGATTCGACATAATAATTTGTTTTGCTTACTGGCAGTTGTAAGCTGTGTGTACACTTCTCATTGTAGTTCACTCCTTCAGTCCTTGGAAGGGGAGACTTAGTACATGGAGACATGCTGCTTTGATCAGCGCTCCACTAGCTCTGCAAAGAGTTATTAGTAAATAAACTGTTACTCAGAGCTGGTAACCACATTTTTGCTGAGAAGACACTTTTAATTTGTCCTTTCCCTGCTTAAGAGAAAACCTCTCTCAAACCCTTATTTTGTTATTGCTGCATCCAGAGGGGTATTTCAGATTGCGTGTGGCCATGATCGCAATGGCTTGTAAAGATGGTTCTCAAGATTCCTGTGGCATTAGATATCTTCAATTCTTCTGCAGCCAACATAAATGCTAGCTAACATAAACTAAAAATTGTCAGGCCTGACCATTCTCACATACACACAGTTGTACGTGCGCATGTCTCATCAAGGCCAAATTTGTGCTGCTGGGTGATATGGTAAGTAGCGTTTGTGAATTTACTGTTTATGTGCCTGTCCAAAACAAAACAGAGAGATTACCCACATTAAAAATAACTAAATAGTAAACCCCAAGGTTTATGAAGTTCTGTCTTCTCTGGTATGTTTTTGTGGTGGACATATTTAAACAGGTCTGTGGTTACATAGTTTTAAAAGGGGCTTTTATCATGATAAATCTGGACTCTTCTGCAACAGGTGTTACATCTGTCTGAGCCGAAGAGGCAGTATATGTGAAATGCTGAGCACTCCATTTAGCAGCTCTAAAGGTTTCATTGTGTAACAAGCATTAACAGGGATGTCTTCTTGAAACAGCTCCAGGACAATATGTGGGAGCTAGAGCAATGTTGTCATCAGGAAATATGTACATAGTCATTTATCTTGTGTTTCCTAACAGTATCCCTCTGTGTTTGATTAAATGAATACAGGGTTTTCCCACGGGCTCCTAAATCTGAATTTAGGCCAGGTTAGATGCTCAAACTGTGACACTTTCAAATATATAGCCAAGAAAAGGAATGAGAACTCAAATATCTTGTTAAGAAATGCATTAAAATGCTTCATCCCAAGACTGTAGAATAAATTAGCATTTTTCCCACAGAGGTACGTGAAAGATCTGGTTTTGGTAAATGAAATGGCACAACCAGTCAACTGCAGCCTTTGTCCTCCTTCTGTTTCTATGGTAGGAGTCCCCACAAAAACATGCATAGCCTGATGAGCGTGGAAAAACCAGAACAGAAGTTGAAAACTCTAGACCTAGAGGTCATACTACTTTTAAATCGATTCTAGAAAATAATGTCTGTGTTGAAACTTGCACGGTAGCAGAATAGGAACTTGGTGCACCAAATTTTGCTGGTGCTCAGTGCTTCATCCTTAATTCTACAAAAGGCACCTGCCTTTTGTCCTCCTTTTGTGGGTTAGGCTGGCATGTGCTGGCCACTCTTGTTCTTAAATGCCAAGACTCCAGGTCCGGGAAGCCTGCTGGGTAGCACAAACATTACAGTGGTATGGAAGTACACACAAAGGAAGAGCAAAAGTCAGTTGCCTGTCCTATGAGGAAGCAACTTTTTGTTGTTCTCCCCCAGACTTCACCCATGATCACTTACCAAGGCTGCAGGCTAGTTGACTCTATAGAATTTTTTTTTCTGTAATGGTCCTGTTATAGTTAAAATGGTCAAACACTGAGGGCTGAAAAATTATCCTGGTGCAATGTAAGTGGGAGGATTCTCTCCTCAGTTTCAAATTGGGTTCAACTGAAGTGGTAGGAAACCCCGTACAGTTTGGGGGAGTGAAATAAACTGCAGGGCTATCATTTGCCTTTAGAAAACTAAACAGTCACAGAAACTTCTGCATCATATCAGTAAAGGTTAATATAAGTTAGACTTTAGTTATTCAGTGTGGCTTTTGCAGTAAAATGTAGGTAATTTAAGAATGCATGTTTATTTTGTAAATCTTCAAGGGTATCCCTGGCAGTTAGGTGCATTAGTATTGTTGCAAGTTGGCAAGTTAAGTCAGGAGAGGTAGATGTTTTTACTCATTTATGCATTTAAAAATGTCCTCCACTACTTTTAATAGAATTCAGATACTTGTGAACTCATTGACAGGATGTGATATCCTGATTAATTTTATTTGCTGTTATATTCCAAAATAGTAAATAATATAAAATCAAATCATATAATAAAAAAATCTACTCAACTCTGCCTTTAAGAATATATATTACAATATTTTTTCAGGGGACAGACTTCGATTTTCTTAAAAACTTGCATTGTTCCCTTTGAATTTCTCACATAGCAAAACCTGTCCATTTTTGTGCTTCTTAAACAAAGCAAATAATAAAAAATCTTTTGTAGCTGCAGAATAAAGGCACTAGGTTGACTTACTGTGTTCTTATACTGAGTTCAGAATGTCACTTTGTCAAACATGGTTTTTTCTGCCTCCTGATAGGGCAAAAGACAATTTACATTTGCTGACAAATCCTGTAAAAATCAAAGTTTTGGCCTATTACTGTTGCTTAGCACTATGTTTAGGTGTAATAATAATTCATACTATGGTATAGTTTGCCTTTTCAGAAACCTAGAAAAATACGCACAAAAGCTGTAATGAAAGACTGTTGTTACAAGTTGCAATAACAAGCTCTTAAGAGGTGTTGTTCTGATGCTGGTGGCATGTAAGGTCTGTGAAAGCTGAGTTTTAAGCATAAAAAGCGCTGAGTACCTTGAAAAAAACTTACCTATCTCAAACTGGGCACTCAAATTTAATGAAACTTTTTTGATCCGTGGTAGTTGTGCCCATTTAAAATGGAAATGGTATTATTGGCTTCATGAGCTGTTTGTACAGTTAATTAGTGCTTGTGCATGCAAATAGTGTAGGGATCAGTTCCACAGGAAAGCTTGTTAGAAAGGAATAATTCTGTCTTCAGAGGTTGATTTGAAAACTATGCTGTAAATCAATCCTGAGGTTATATATCGATGAATGGGATAAAATAAAATACAGAATAGTTGTGCATTAACTGGCTGGGATCTGGCCTCAGTACTGAAAGAACCGGTAGCCGGGAGGAAAAGGAACAGGTTCTGTGGGCTCATGGGTGTGACTGGTAGGTTATGTCCTGCAGGCTCAGGGACAGGCAGGGAAATGTGGCTTGGAGCAAACTTCACTAATGTTGCTACAAGAGATATCAGAGTCCATCTTTCCTGCTTTCAGAAAAGAAAAAAAAAACCCTCATCAAATGCTTATGGCTCTTTATGAGACAATAGTTTTATTTCTTCATAATCGTTCTGGAAAATGTAATGTTTTCTAAGTTTTCATTTCTGTATATAGGGCAATCCTATAAAGTGTAAAACAGTACCATAGTCTACCAATCTACAGTGTTAACAGTGCCATTTCTGCTAGGAGAGAAGATGGATAATCATCAGCTTAGAATGTAAAGTTTTTGGAGAAACTATATTTGTGTAGGTAGATATATATACGTGTAAATATTTCTGTATATGTGTGTGCACATATTATGTCTACTTAACTACCATATGGCCTGGGCAATAAAAATGCATACTAAACAGAAGAGAAGAATTAAAGATCTGTACAAAATGTGATGTGTGGCATTTCAATTAGGTATTGTGTATAGTTGAAGTGGGTGAAAGGCTTCCCAGTTATTTTTTGTATGTCTCAACAAGGACTGATTTGCAAGAGAACCTTGGTGACAAACTCCTTTTAAACATCTAAGTGCAGCTTTGGATGTGCCTAGGACTTAATTTCTTTTTGATCCTATTAATGCCTTTGGGGTTTCTCCCGTCAAATTGATGGCTTTCCTCATCCTTTCTTATGTATTTCTCTTCCCAGGATCTGTAGAAAAAGTCCAGGTAGCTAACAAGTGGGTTATGGATTTTACCACATAGACACGTAAAGCTGTATATTGCAGTGGTGGCAATCAGTCCTATGTGAATCATCCCTCCTGCTGTGAGCTTGCGTGGTATTTCCCTTTCCCAGCCCACAACAAATTTATTATAAATAACACTTTCTTTACAGTTTACCTAAAGTTACCGATTCTTTCATGCTCAAAAACTTTGCAGGCATACTGTGTTAATTACTTTAATTGTCTTCTCACCGTGAACACCAATGAAAAAATATATTCTTCACTAGTGTTTTAGATTGGAAGTCTATACTTATTTTGAGTCATGTGGGTCTCAGTTGTAATTAATTGCAGTGGTCTGTGAAAAAACATGAAAATTGATTTTTCACTGCCTCCTTAACACCGTGTTTGTCTATCCAGGGCTGAAGATGGAGTGTTTTGTTCAATCAATCTCATAACAATTTTGAAAAAAATACAGGTTACTTATAAATCAATGTCAAAAAGAGACTTTGGAAAGCCATTAGTGGTGAAAGGACAATAGATAATTTTTTAAATCCATACACCTCTTAACATTAATGTGTGTTTATCCAGAAAGTGGCGGTAAGTAACAACATTTATTTTTGTTTATGTTTCTAAGTCCTTATTTCATGGTATTCCAAAATTCTAAGCAGTATTTTTAAAGTTTTCTTAAAACTTAAGATGATGAAGAGATAGTTCTTCATGGGTCTGGAGGTTAATATTTACAAGATTTATAGGGTCAGGACACTACACTTCCTGCTCCTTCTGTCCCTCACAGCGGAAGGACCTGCTTGGAGGTCAGGAGTTTAAACCATGCGGATGCCAAATTCTTTAATTCGTCTGGGAAAGACTTAGCTAAAAGCAAATAATGACATGTTGTGAAACATGGTGTGAGTGTTCTTGCAGTATCTCTCAGGTACTTTGCAGTTTTCCCAGATACGGGAAGTGCTTTTAGACCTGTCAGGATACCTGGTGTTAGAAACATATCACTCACTCTTAAAAAGCTTAAAAGAGTATTTTGTAAATACCATTCCTTTTAGTCCACTTATGTAAAAGGAAGCAAAATAATGCTAGTGTTATATTTTTAATAATATTTTTTAGTATTTGGAGTAGTAGCAAAGAACTTGTATGTTTGTTAACTGTATCTTCTAGGATTATCTTGTTTTGAAAACCTACATTAAACACTTTCATATCCAGCCTGTAAAACTGGGAAATAGCTCAGAGCTCTGAAGTCTATAAATACACCTATTTACTTTACCCAGAACGTCATTTTCCTGGACAGATTCCCATTTTTATTTAATCTTGTAACTTAATATAATTTATGTTTTTCCCAGCTGGGTGTTTTAAAATATCTCTGGACCATCCACAGCATGTACAAGTCTATTTTCTTTTTCTTTCTTTTGGGAGGAGTGAGAAAAGAAGTTCAATATTTTTAATAATTTTTAGCAAAGCATCTTTGTGAAATACATGAAAAAAAGATGAGAAGCATTTTGAAAACACAAAACATCTGTGAGGTAATAGAACGAGCAGTGAGTTTGCCGTTTTAATGTGAAAGAGTTGCAAAGATGATGATGCTGGTTTCAGTGCTACCATCTTTAGTTCTAACACATGTAATTCTGTTTAATAGCGTTACTCTTGGAACAGAACTAAGCCTGACATGCTCCTATCAGTAAGATCAGAACCATGCGAGGTTTCTAAGTGCAGTAGTGTTATTTTGTCATTAAGATTGTTTTGACTGGTCTCTTCAATTTAATGAGCACTTTTTCCATCCTTGGTACACCAAGAATAGTTAAGCACAATGGTGGCAAAAGTCCCAACAGAAACAATACCTATCATGGAAGAAGTCCTAAAGGTGGTCTTGGAACTCGCTGCTGTTGTGGTATGTTCAAGGTGACACACCCAGGGCCTGCATTTAGGAGTGGAGTTTTGATAGGAAGAGATCCAGTTGTGCTTTTGGGACACTAGATGATCTGTTAAAGGGATACCAGAAGCTTCTAAAAAATCGTGTTGCTGTATTGCAGAGTGGCCTGTGTATTATCAGGATACAAAGTAATTCTTCCTTGCAGTCTTGTTTCATCCTTTTATCCTGTTTGTATCCATTACATTTTCTTAATATTTACTGCAGGCAAAGTTCTCTAATGGGAAGGGTTCTTTTTCTCTAAGAATTTTTTTTTTTTTTAATTTGAGTTTATGACTGACCACAGAGAAAGGATAGCAAGTGCTACTTCCCATGTTCTGACAGCAGCAACCATCTTCTTGATTATGATTTACTCAAATTCTCTTTAAATGCTAAATCTGACTGCAATACTACATTAAAATCCACTTTGTGCAGAATGGGCTATATAAATAAGACCAATCTTACATTTCATCTGGTCCAACTGTGTTGTCTGTAAAGTCTCTAAAGATGGCAAAAGAAATCCTTACTGCATCAAAATAGAGAAAATATTTCCTCTATGTGAGATAAAAATGCATGCAATTTGTGCTTTAAAAATCTGCAGTGCAAGATCTGTTCTGATTTTAAGAATGTCTTTTTGTCAGAAAGTTTGTCCGCGCTTAACATTTCATCCATCTCTGTGAATTATTAACATTACCTTTGAGCATTCGTAGTGTGTTTTCAAATGCTAAACTAGTTTCACAATGGGAAAGATTTTCAAAGGCCCCACTGTACACACATAATATCACTTGTAAGGCTGTTCTGTGCTGTTAGACCAACAGCAGTTTGGGGGGCTGTTAGCATGACTGATGGAAAAAAGGCTGCTTTAAGATTTGATCCTGCTTTGATCTACTCCATGGGAATTTTTCCATTGATTTCAAGGTCAAACCTGTACGTGAAAAATGTCCTCTATATAGCTGTGTTATTTTCCACGGTGCAATGGTTAAGGTTCTTTTTTTCCCCAGTAAACTTCCTCACATTAACCTGGATAATATAAACATTCTGAAGGAAAACAAAGACATTTAAGAAAAGTTTGGTCTGGAATCTTTGTTTCCCACAATTCGAATAGCTCTGTGATTACATTCAAAATTAGTCTAGAGTAAATAAAAAGGGCTGCCAGACTGTAGCAGTTAGGACAGGCATAACAGAGGATATAAATTTTGAACCATGACATATCACATCCCACGTGCTGACAACAGGAGTCAGTTTGGGCAAGAGCTTTCTTAGTGCTTTGAACATAAACGTACTGGGGAGCAAAGCACACTCTTCTTTTGTCTCTAGAAATGTGACACATTAACTGTAAATTCTGTTCTATTTGACTTAGAAGTTATTTTGAAAGAAAGGCCATATAAAAGTTAAAATTTTGCTACTGTAGTGCTGCTACCTCACCAAAGAATTAACCAGGGCTTGGGAATTTGCCAGAGCGTGTTGCTTTTGGCTCATTTCCAGTCAAGCCCTTAAGAAAGCCACCAACATGTTATTGTTGTTAATGCTTTTGTGATCAAACACTGCAGTCTGCAGAAAACATTAGGGCTATGCTAATTTACTCCCATAACTTTATCTGGTCAAAAACTGAGGATAAAGACTGCAGCAAAACATTTCAAGGGAAATGCCACAGTCTTCCATAAAGCTACGGATTATTTAGTTTTCTATGAAATATGGTCAGCCCAATGTAAATTCTTTGCATCTGAGGATGTCATGTTATATTGTAGTTCTAATCCCAGCTCATCTGTTGGCTAGGAGAGGGAAGCTGTTGCAGCCCTCTGGTGTTTTTAAGTTCACATACTCAGGTTTGGAGCTATAGCTTATTGTTCCACACAGGCAGGTTTGTTTTCATATGTGGTACTCAAAGATTATGGATTTAAAAACAGCTGTGTCACACTGGAGGAATTGCAGTTGATGGATCACCAACCACAGCAACTCCACAAAGCTAAAAAGCACCTTCACTTTTAGTATTATTTCTAACAGTTTTTACAACACTATCGTATATGTCTTCACATCACCCTTCTTGTAGAACCAGTTCTACAGTGTAAATGCAGGCAGGTTTGATAGATCAGGTAAGGGTCGTGTAATTAGGTGAGAAAATTGCAGCCATGAGGAAACAATTTAGGGATTGCCCATTCACCTGAATGTACATTTCAGTTACTTTGTCCTGTTTCCTCAACTGCTGGTGGTCACATCTTGGTCAGCCTCTCTGGTGCTGATAGCTGTGATGCTGTGCTCTCTGATACAACTTTATTAGACGACCTGCAATTCTGTAGACTCGCTGAAGGACAAGGGCTTCTGTAAAAATAGGAGTGTTTTCACATTGCATTGACCATAGCGGATAAGCTTGCAGCAGCATTTCCCCATCACATGTAGTCTTAAGGCTAATCAAATATTTCAGAGAGAAAGACTTTTTGAAGTTCTCACTGCTGTCGGATTACTGAGGGAGGCAGAAAGGCTTCAGAAGCCACAGACCCAGCTGAGGGGGCAGGGGAAAGGCTTCAGCTGACTTCACTGAACCTCCTGTCCTGTCCTCAGCCACTCTGTCTGGCTGCACGTTGTTCTGTACCCACAGCAACTGCTGTGGCCAGGTGATGAAGCAGACAGGGGAATCCATCCAGCAGAACAATAACCCACAAAACCAAATACCTAACGGAACTGTATTTCAGCTCAGCATCTAGCTAAATGATTGGGATGCACCAGCACAACAGGGCATAGAGGTATGGAGAAGGAATTGTCCTGGAAAGGGAAATAAAAGTTCTGGAATATGGTAATTGTCAAGCACAGGCTTTAAAAAAGGCAGCTTTTCTTTTGACACAGGTTTAGATCAGAGATTGTTACGGGATTTGCCATGTTTGTAGGACAAGCAAAGAGATTTTTGCCCACGTGGTTTTGAATTAATCCCTTGCAGGAGTAAATATTTAATTTAGACAAATTTTCTAGAAAAAAATTCCCAAAATGAGATTGGCTTTGTTGAATCACATTTTCTTTAATATATTTTTCTCTGTCTTTTAAAAATAAAAATAACTAAAAGGCAGGACATCTTTTTGTTTGTTTTGGAGTATTAGCCTGCAGTACAAGCACTGGGTCTCTTTCCTGTGCTGCTGGAACACGCAGCAGGACAGGACTGCTAATACTGTGGGAGAATGAAGCCTTAGAGCAGTGGATTTCACCCCAGAAAATTTTATCCAAGGGATGCAGATTTGATTGCCAATTAAGCTATTTTTTGTTTAACTTTGTCAATGAAATTATTTGATGTTAAATACATTATTAAGGTTACAGAGAAGGTGGCTGCTGTGTGATCCAAAGCATTTAGAGAAAAACTGAGAAAAACAAAATAGCTAAAATAATCTAAATGGAATAGGCATTGAAATAACCAGTGGTGATTTTAAAAACTGGTGGCTTGGAGAAACTGCAGTCCTTGAAGAAAAACTTCGACAAAGTAAACTAAAGACAATTAAAATAAGAAAAAAGGAAGCATGGTTTGGCACAGAGAAGGAAACGGGAAAAGTTCCAATCAATGTAACTAGAAAGAAATGTAAGAAGTTTCGAAAGAGGTACCAGCATCATCAAACTGGGTAAATTTTTAGTAGAGAAAATTCTCACATGCAGAAACTATGTCTACTGGATTGTGCAAGTACGCAGTATTTTTGAGGATGTTCATTGCTTTTCCAGATGTGTGTTATCCTCTGCGGTTTGGCTGAGATCAGAGAGACTTAAAGAAATCACAGTGTCTTTCAGAGATGTGGGAAAGTTTGTTCACCCTTTGCAAACTTCCCTCCAAACTGTATCTGAGTCCCAGTTACATATCATGTTATGAGAATCAAAGAATCAAGATGGTTTTCTTTTCTCATATTAATTTCAGTTCAATTCTTAGGAAATTGCCTAAGACTCTCAGAGACTCAACTCTGCCTTCTTGTCCCTGACTGACCTCATATACTTCAAGACAGCATTCCCACTAATAACTCCAGCTCTCCTCCTACTTAGGAACAGAAGCAATATGTGGCATGGGAGCTGTTTTCAGGAATCAGTGAGACTTGATGTCCTGCAGGCTCATCTGAAGTAGTAGAGAATGGCTGGGGAAGAGGACCAAAAGTACTGTTTTGGAGTATGAAAATAAGACTGTTTTAGGGGAGTGCATGTGCACATACCATTTCTGCTTGCTTCCTTACATTATTTCTTCAAATAATGAATAAATGATTGTAATTGATCATTTGAAAAAGATAATACTGTACTTTATATTTTTATATCTCTGAGAACACTTTTGCAGACAGTTTTCTTCTGCTTGCTAGTGTCCATCCTTTCATTCCTCTTCGGAATTCCCAAAGACTTTAAGGAAAAAAACCCAACCATTAAGTTTATTAACGTTCTTCATGCCATTGAATAGAGAATTATGTTCTTTTTAATGTAGAATTAGATAGGATGTTTAGTCTTGACTTCCTTGTAGCATTGTTGTATTTTTTGGGGAAAATTGCCTAGCTTGTTTTTAGCTCATTATGCCTATTCCTAGAGTGAGTATGAAAATGTCTATGTCAAGTAGCAGTTACAAGACTTCATTAACTAATAAAAAAAGTAGATATATTTTTGAAATATAAACCCAGTGCAGAGGAGGGCAACGAAGCTGATGAAGGGCCTGGAGAATAAATCTTATGAAGAGCGATTGAAGGAGCTGGGACTCTTTAGTTTGAGGAAGAGGAGGCTGAGGGGAGACCTCATCACTCATCACTCATCACAACTACTTGAAAGGACATTGTAGAGAGGTTGATGCTGGTCTCTTCTCACAGGTAATTAGCGACAGAACAAGAGGGAACAGCTTCAAGCTGCAACAGGGTAGGTTTAGACTGGACATTAGGAAAAAATTCTTCACAGAAAGAGTGGTCAGACACTGGAATAGGCAGCCCAGGGAGGTGGTAGAGGCCCCATCTCTGAATGTGTTTAAGAGTTGTTTAGATGTGGTGTTGGGGAATATGGTGTAGGGGAGAACTTTGTAGAGTGGGGTTGATGGTTGGACTCAATGATCCCAAGGGTCTTTTCCAACCTGAACGAGTCTGTGATTCTGTAATTTTAGATAAGCAGTAAGAATGTGATGAGCAAGATTAAAGGAAGATGAAGAGGAAAAAGAAAATAGTGCGTTCCAGACTTCCATTGATAATTGAACAGTTTATCAAAGACTGATGATTACTAATTGGAGGATTAAATGACAAGTAATTTCATTTAGGTCAATAGCATACTACCATATGAGATTGGAATCAGGTCTTATCAGCAGTACCATGTGCCATCTAGCAGTTTTAAGATGAACAAGAGTACTTAATTGTCAGACCTCTCTCCCCTTTGAGTAACAAGGAAAATGTTTCTGTTTATGTGGCTGGATAATTACACTACAACTGTAAATGCTTGAATTGTTGCACAGGCATTATTATTTTGTATTATTTCATTCTTAAAATAAATTTATGCCAGCTCTAGAAAATCAGAATCTAAGCTTCAGTCAAAGACTTTTGTTTTGATTGATGGTTGATCATGTTATGATGATGGAGCAAAGATTTTGATGTAAAAGACAATGTATGATTCTACATAGCAGATTTAGAATCTGCTTTTTATAGGTTTATAATTCCTCTGATGACCATTAGAGATTTAGAGCAGTTAGAAGTATTGGCTCTTAAACTGTTTATTTCAGCTTTATCTCAATGAGCCTTTCTGTCCTAGTCTTGTAAAAGTCCTTCATTACCATGGTACTGGTAAAAAATTTTTTACTCATGGTTCTACTTCATTTGTACATTAGAAAAATAATTATTCCAGTCCTGAGTTGAGGAATGTCTTGATTTGCATGACATATGCTTATTTTTTGATAAAAAACTACCTCATTTTCTGCCTTTTTTATATTTTTTCTAATTTCTAAGGCTTTTTCTGAAGAACAACACCCTGTACTAATTTTTATTTTGGTGTGACATAAGAAGGTGTGATTCAGGCATTCTCTTCTAGGCTTTTCTACCTCTTTCACTTTCTTTTGTCTTTCTGAAGTATTCTTCAGCATAGATCTGTGTTTAGATGAAAGGGAACTGCAGCATCTCTCTTATGAAGAAAGGCTGAGGGATTTGGGTCTTTTTAGTCTGGAAAAAAGACGACTGAGGAGGGATCCTAACAATGCTTATAAATACTTAAAAGGTGGGTGTCAGGAGGATGGGGCCAGGCTCTTTTCGGTGGTGCCCAGTGATAGGACAAGGGGTAACGGACACAAACTTGAGCACAGGAAGTTCCACCTAAACATGAGGAGGAACTTCTTTACCTTGAGGGTGGCAGAGCACTGGAACAGGCTGCCCAGGGAGGTGGTGGAGTTTCCATCTCTGTAGACATTCAAAACCCGCCTGGATGGGTTCCTGTGCAACCTGCTCTAAGGTGGCCCTGCTTTGGCAGGGGAGTTGGACTAGGTGATCTCGAGAGGTCCCTTCCAGTCCCTACCATTCTGTGGTTCTGTGATTCTGTCTCTTTTCTTCTCAATGAGGTAGCAGTGACCCTCCACCTGCAAAGATACTATCCGTGCCGTGATCATATTAGTTTTGCTGAGCCAAAATACATTCTAAGCACATAAATTGGAGCATGAGTACCAACAAATGTCTCCTCTTTTGTCACTATTTCTGCAAAGCACATTGTCTCTATAGATAGCTATTGTGGGCGAGATCACAGAAGGTGAAGAGCTATTATAAAAAATATACTGAGAAGGGAGGCTGTGCCTCTTTGCCAGACGAGAACTTCAATAAACAGAGCATGGCTTCATCAGAGGGCAGTGTTCCCCCTCCATGTCCCCATCTCTCTGCTGAATGAGAATGTGCCAGGGAATCAGGAGCAAATACAGAACATGACTTGCACTTGCAACAGGGCAGAGTCGTGGCCATATCCATTGACATGCTCTACGTACAGCAGGACCAGCTACGCAGGGCAGCTGACCCTTCAGGGCCCTGGGGTCTGCCTGGCTGTGAAGGTGCTCCTGGTACTCCTCCAGAGAGCTGGGACTCAATCACCACTGTAGCACCAGTGGCCTGGCTCCTGCATTAAGAACGTGGGGTAACGTAGGAAGGAAGACACTTGGGGCTTCCTCTAGTAACTTGTGTCGAATGCAAGGGTTGGAAGGCACAACAGGGATACCAACTTGTTTTCCTCAGGGAAAAAAAAATACCCTACAGAGCTGTGCTGCCTTTTGGACAAGCTGCTGACTCAATGTTCAAGATGAAGAGAATAATACATTATTCTGAAAAACAAAGGAGTCGTCTCGTTTCGGTTTTTCACTTTGCGGCAGTAGTAAGTGTACATGTGACGTGTATGAGCCTTGTCTCAAACCTGGGGTTGAGGATTGTTTTTCTTAGTGAAGAAATGTATATTTTTATCGTGCTTTAGCTAAGTGGTGACACTTCACTCATGAAGAACTGACCTGCACACGGCCTTGCTAAAGCCTAGCATCCTTTTTTGCATTTCTATCTACTGGGCATGTGCAGAATTCTGAAAGAAAGGTATTTGATTAGGTACCTACATCTGGATTTTAGATTCCTCTTTGACGATATGTGCAAATGGTTGCTCAAAACATCCCATGCCTTTTGTAAGTAAAGTGTAATCAAAATTGGAAGGAATGAAAACACTTGCTTAAGAAGTGTTTAAAGAGCTCATGTTGGGATGGATTATTGGATATTCCCATTTTAGAATGCAAATAGTGTCTTTCTTAGTTCAATAACTTCTTTGAGACTCTGTACTGAAAAATCATACTTATTTTGTCAAAACTAATTATTATTTTCAGAACACATGTGGTCTGACATATTTGCATTGTACCTTAATGACTCTGAGATATGCTACAGATTTATTTCTAATTTTCTATTTTAAGTAACCTCTTAAAGGTAGAACCTACAAACTTCCTTTATTTAAAAGACTAATACCAAACAACATACAATTTATTTATTGATATGGTGCTTCTTCCTCAACCAAAAATAATTTATTCTGCTTTCATTTTAGGAAGGAGGCACAGCTGGATGAAGAAGGACAGTTTCTTGTCAGAATAATTTATGATGATTCCAAAACCTATGATCTGGTTGCAGCTGCAAGCAAGGTCCTTAGTAAGTAATATGGATATCTTTGCTCATTCATCACATAAGAGATATCCCCCCCCCAAAAAAAAAAAAAAAATCCACATAGCAGAGAAAAACAGGATTTAGCACAGATAAAGTGAAAACAAGGTATTGGTCAAACAATTTTTTAAAAATGTCGGAAGAAAGGATTTTTTTTATTATTTATCTAAGAAATTTTTATTCCTTTTATTCTTTCAAGTGTTTTTCCTTTTATTCTTTCAAGTGTTTTTTATTGCTTCCAAAGTATTCCAAGTCATAGCAATATACCTTATCCACAGAGCACACTCTGTATTACAAGAAGTCAAGAAGTTACAATATACCACTGTAACTAACTTGCCCTTGCATCTGTTTCAATGACTGCTGTAAGAGCTGCAGCTGCTGAATCCTTGATCTCTCTGCTGAACAAGCGTGCTGAGTTACAGAAATCTTTGTGGCATGGATATATCTCATTTCATGTCTGCTATTGATTTGGATCACATTCAATTTCAATCATTCCAGCTCTGTTCTAGGATTTAAAAGGTAGAATTGTGCCCATCAGCCGTATTTTATCTGCAGGCCCAAGTGCAGTCTGAATTTGTTCTGAATCAGTAATTAGCCAAGAACCCATAAGACTATGATGACTGTAGTAGTTATGTTGAATTGGAGCAGCTGATGTGGTTTCATGCTATTGTAAACCAGAATTAAATCCCCTGAGGCGAGCACTACTAACAACCAAGTTCCTTCATTTTTAAATAATGATTTCTTATCTGTATCAAAATCTAAAATGCCATACATGCATGAAATGAACAATGTGGCAAGGTCATAATGGTAATTGGTAAACCCTAATGAAATTCCTGAATACTCATTTGTGATGTGGACCCTGAATCTTGTTTTTCTCATATTCTTGACCTAGTGGATCTGGTTAGAGTTTAGGTACTGTCTTTCTTATTTAGGAATGTGACACTAAAGTAGTAAGCAAAGTGTGTGAAATGCAGTGTTTGGACTGAATTGTATTTTCCTGTTTTAACTAGATCTAAATGCTGGGGAAATTCTTCAAATGTTTGGAAAGATGTTTTTTGTGTTTTGTCAAGAATCTGGTTATGATACAATTCTACGTGTCTTGGGCTCAAATGTCAGAGAGTTTTTGCAGGTAAGAAATTTGTGCCAAATTATGTCATATACCAGACAGAAGAATAGTCAACAGATAATCGTTTAGGGTTTGGAGATATAGGTTGTACTGTATAATCTTCCAGTTATTTGTGGAGAGGTGTCTGAAAACTTCCTTCCTTGGTAATTGTATTCTACAGAGCTCTCTACTGCTCAGCAGCATTGTCATTCACCTCCCCTCTCAGTTAATATATTATTCAGTTACTTGATAAAGTAATAATTTTCCCATAGCATCTTTGACTGTTCGGTTTCATAAAAAAGGAGAAGGCAGGTAAACTGGGGTTGCAGAGGCACTCATAAATCTGAAATTTCATTTGAAATTGCAAAGAAAAGTTTTTAACAGGAGCTTTGATATGTAACGTAAGTGTGGACTACAAGAGACAAGTAAAAACCCACCAATTCAAATTGTCTGTGTATGCTAAGTAAAAAAGACTTACATTATTTATACTAACAGAAAATGTGGTTTTCAGATGTGTACAATATTTCTTCTCCTAAGTTCTCTGTTACTAATTATAGATACTGGTTATTTCTAATTGTACATTACGTACAGAGCTAGGGCTCATGCACAGCTTATCTCTAAGATATTGTCCTTTATCCACAAACGAAGGGTTGAATAGAGCAGCAGTGTTTAAGTCAATTTTTGTGCTTTCCTAACTGCAGAACAGCATGATACAAAACAAAATGGAAAAAAAAAAATCAGTAGTATGGAAGAAATGTAGTGAGTTCTCTAAAGTGTGATTTCTAGAAAAAATGGGCTTCTCTTTTTTGTTACCTGAAAATTGTTCACTTGAAAAAAACACTTTGGATTTAAAATTTGTGATATCTGTCCCTCTTGGAGAGAACTGTGTGCTATAATGAGTTTAAAAACACTGAACTGATTACGATTTCATGTGAGATTGACCAAAATCTGTCTCAAATCCGTATTGATTTTCACTGAAAATTTAGCAGCCTCTTGTCATCTGTTCCCTTGTCACCTGTTCCGGCAATAACAAGGGAAAAGAGCAAAGTGCATAGTTTGATGGATTACTAGGATATTTACTTCTGTGTCTCACTACCTGTCCCATAACCTGGATTATTCTGGAGTAGCCTAGATGTGTGCAACCCAGATTTCTCGTACAAATCCCGCGGACTGTAATTGCTGGGCGGACAGGCAGGGTATGTGTATGCTCCAACATGTGCATACCACATGTGATCTGTATACCATTGTCTGTCTATGGGATGTGACATCCTTTATATTTCATAGCTTCGTTCACAGGCTGCCCTCAAAGCAAGCCTTCAGATAAATGTAATTTTAAAAGATGACTCATAGTGAAGTTGTGGTTAGGACTGAGCAAGAACAGGGGAGGAGGAAAAAAAGGTGTAGGTGGCCCATTGCTCCATCACTTCGGGTACACATGGATGGGCCAGTCAGTCCTTCCCTATTCCTTTTCCTCATCCCCTTTCCATATAGTATACTTCTCTTTCCATTCCTTACCATATGTGATGATGGGAAGACTGGACACATTTGTACTGCACAGGAAACCTCTATAAAAGCGTGAAGAGCTTACATTTATGTTCTTCTAATGACAGTATTTTAAGCT
Organism: Rhinoptilus africanus; assembly: GCA_013400135.1. NCBI lineage: Eukaryota > Metazoa > Chordata > Aves > Charadriiformes > Glareolidae > Rhinoptilus > Rhinoptilus africanus. The sequence goes on from VXBO01003382.1 coordinate 184,194, forward strand.
GCTTTGTTTAATTTCAGAGTTAACAGATTACATTGGCTGTTATATTACTTCTGTGAATTTTAACAGTACAAATGTATTAGTAGCTGTGCCAGAAGTGTACTTTTTAGCTTTTTATTATGATGGAAAATCAACGTTCTCCGTGATTATTTTTGCAATGTCCAGCAGTCAGATTAGGTCAGGAAATGAATTTATATACCAGTTACAAAAATAGGTGCAGATTGGTTTTGATGTGCTGAACTTTAATCAAATTCTTAAAATACGTAATAAGAGTTCCAAAAGATGCTTCTTGAAATCTGTACTGAGTTCAGGATATACAAAATAATTGAAGGCTGCAGCTTTTTAAAGCATGTGAAAATAAATCTCATATTTATTTTCTGTTTCCCTTGACATCTCAGAGAAAATTTAGTCTAGTCATAGATGAAACACAGGTACTTCAAGCTTCATGAAAGAGGAAAAAGAGAGTGCAACTAAATCTAGTATTTATACTTCCTGTGGGAAACACAGGCCTGGAAAAATTGCAAATCATATTGAAAGACAGTGTGCCAAAGAGAAGCAATGTGAAAAGAGGTAACTCCGAAGAAACCTTTTATGTTATGTTCAGTAACTTTCTACTGAATGAAAATCAAACACTGCAGTAGTAGTTAGTTCTCTCATTTGGGGAACGATTTACGTGGCTATTTAGTTATCATAGAATCATAGAATGGTTTGGGTTGGAGGGGACCTTAAAGAGCATCTAGTTACATTGGCCATTTCCCATAACAAACTCCTTTTGAAATTCTTCAGATGTTGATGACTGTGTAACCAGAAGATTATCATCTTTTCCCATGTATCTCCTTAAGAGTTTTCTTCCCAAATTTCAATATATCGCAGCTGGTTCTGGGGCACATCTACTGAAAGAGCTATTCTGCACCCAATTAGGGGACTGTGGGGCACTCCCTCAGACCCAGTCAGCTCTCTCGCTCTTTTCTTACCCACACTTTTTCAAAGCAGTCTCTTCCAATTTCATTGTCTTGAACCCTGCAAAATTCTTACAGAATTTGCCTTCAGGCATTATGCTTTTTGCAACTGAATGCCTGCTAACAGCTGGAAAGAATTGACTCCCAGATTGTTGCCTCTTCAAGTTTTAATTTGAAGGTGTTGATATAGCAGCAAAACCAGGAATTTGAAACAAACTAAAAAAATGAAGGAGGAAGTTCCAGGCTGAGTGCATCCTACAGAATTCATTTCTAAGAGTCATTTCCTCTGGAGGCCTCCCAGGAGAAGAGGCAGCTGTTTGAGCACTCCACAGCTCACATGAAACCAAGTTCAGTACACTTCCACAAATTTGACGACTGACATATGCTCATGAAAAGTGGAGAATGGCTTGGACAGCACACTGAAAATATTTTCACCTCATTTCTCCTTGTGCTGGTAGAAAACAATATGCAAAGCGTGGTGCTAGCCATTACCGGGGTGGGGGGTGGCGGGGGGTGAGAAAAAAACACTTAAAAGATGCAGTAATTTTCTAGACTTAAGATGTAAAGAAGTTATACCAATTTAACAGCATAGGTAAATAATTATGTGGGTTGCAACACCAACCAGCAAGATTGCTCTAGGTTGCTCTTTCTGTGTTAAATATATAGTGAATAGCAAATTGCAGCTTGATAATTGCTTCATAATCAAAGTTGGAATGTGATTTTTTATCTCATTGTTCTTTTTAGTTTCCTTATTACATATGCCCATTAATTTATCATTTAGCTTTCCTCTCCAGAGAGCAAGTTATCTAGTCAAAATATAAAGTTAAATACGTAAGATATCCAGGACATCACACGGAAAAATAGAAGACCTCTTCCCTTTCTTGAATAACCTTTGCTGAAACATTATTACAGCAGCTGTTTTATGTTCTATATATTCTGTGGATTTTTTTCAGTTATTCTCAAAGAAAGTCTGTATTTGAGGTTGGTCTTTTAATAATTTAAATCTTTACTTTAAAATTTGAGAATTTGTCATACCTTGTAAACTTGTGTTGACTGTTATGATGTCAGAACTAGCCTGTTCTGACAATAAGGGAAAAGATTCATGTTTATTCAGACATGCTTATTTGTATCTGACACCTAAATTCATATCTGAAGAGGAGATAATAGGGACTAGAATTTGGAAGGGATGAAAATGGATGAGGTACAAGATTGAGAAACACACACACAAGGTCTCTACATCAGAGTGTTTCAAAGTACAGCATAGTGAAGGATGAATTCTTGCTATCTGGAGTAATTTTCAGTAGTGCTAATTTTGATGCCATTCGTTGTCCAAATATTTCTACAGTAGATGGAAGCTACCTGAAAAGCCTACTTCGATGACAGTTCTACAAATAATAAGGGAAATGCATCAGGAGTGTGAGCAATAGGAGAAAGAGGATGTTCAGATTACATTTATATGCCTTATATTATTATATGCCTTATAATCATGGTTTTAATTTCTTCTTCCAGAATCTTGATGCTTTGCATGACCACCTTGCTACTATTTACCCGGGTATGCGAGCCCCTTCCTTTAGATGCACTGATGCGGAGAAGGGGAAGGGACTCATTCTGCATTACTATTCGGAAAGAGAAGGTCTCCAGGATATTGTCATCGGAATAATCAAAACAGTAGCTCAACAGATCCACGGTACAGAAATAGATATGAAGGTAATGTCTAAAGGGATGTACACATTGGAGGTTTATGTCATTATGACAAAATCAAGAAAATAGAAAATGAAGTGATGGCAAACAATCATTTTCATTGCTGCTGTCCTCTGTGAAGCAGTAGCATCAGAACTGACTCAGGAAGATCCGTTGTCATTTGTGTTGCTTTAAGGACAGGCCGTCATTTTTGTTGCCTTAAGGACAGGTCAGCCATGTGCTGGGAAGGCCAGTAATAATTTGCAAACAGACCCAATCGGGAACAGTTCAGAACTATATCCCCTTATTCAAGGAAGGAGGTGACACGTACAGAAATTAGGTACTTGGTTGTTTGGGGTACTTTTTTCCACTTTATTTTATATTTGGCATATATTTCTTACTGTCTACTGTGGGTTTTTTGAGAGCACAGATATTTTGTCTCTGTGTCCTAGATTCTTCGTCTACATGCAAACGATGAGGCTGATGTGCATTGATGAGGCCTGGCTGGCGAGCAGTGTTTTCCTCCCAGCCTGCATGCCAGGTCCTTCCCAGAACCAAGATGCGTTTGGGGTTCTCATACTGTCTTTGCACGACAGTGTGGCTGGATATACACCTACTGCCCCAAAAGTGGAAAAACATTCCTCAGTCAGAGAGTTTGCATGTTGTCATATGTGCTAAGTCACTTGTGAAATGGGAAAGGGGCTTCTGCTTTGTTCCATACAGAGCAACAGAAAGACTTAATTGATCAGGCCTTGCATATATTAGGGTATAAAATCAGAGCTTGATCCAAGGATCAAGAACAGCAAATGAGAGCTTTATGGTGTTAGAAATATTGCAACTGATATAAAATAGTTATCATCAAATAGGAAAGAGTCTAAGGGGTACAGCAAGCAGTCTTTTTTAACTATTCCCTAGTCATATTACAATTTATAGCATAGTTCATTGTATCAGAACATCAGTTCCAGTTTCATGAGTGTATCACAAAAACATGATCTTGCTCAGATAAGAGATTTACAAGCAACCCAATGACAAAGGTATTTGTACTTTGATACTGGAGTATTTGCCTTTCAGATTGATTGTTACAAGCTAGTTCAGGTTTATAGTAAATGGCTAGTTCTGTAGAGTGATGGTGATATACTTGTTGTCCTTGTTTAGATTCTGCTTCATAGAAATCCATAGTTCAAGCTTTTACAGCAGGTGTTAGTAATCAGGTGTGGAAGGATGCAACAGAATCAAAACAATCCTCTTCTTAGGTTCCTGTTTATTCAAAGTGTTGAGACAGACAAGAAGGACCATGTTGGAAAGTTGGCTGCAAGAGCGCTGAACCTGTTGCTTGACAAGTATTTCTTTCGGTAGTACAAGCAGCTTATGCAGTCCCCCTGTTCTTACTGCTCAAGCTTGTCCTACGACAGCTTCTTCAGCTGTGTCTCTCCAGCTGTTGTTAAGCTATAAAATAAACTAGACTGAGGAAATGAACTGGGTTCAAAATAATAGGTTGGTTTTTTTCTTCTGGATTATATTTACCCACATCTGTTCCTTTATGTGGTTTGGTATTGTTGTCTGTTAGAGGGAATTATGCCAGCCAGTGTAGTCAAGGGGTCATGCACAGACAAAAGGGATCAGTGGCACAGAGGAGAAATCTGGGTTGTGCAAAGCAGCTACCAGAACAAACTTTTGACAAACTGTGTCCTCAGTCTGAACAATACTTTGTTAAGAAGATTGCATTGAACAGTACTGATAACCACCTAGGACTTCTCACAAATAATATATGCTCCAAAAAAGGTTTAAATATTGATTCTAAATTTACTTCTCATTTTCATTTGACTTTGTTAGGCTTTTCTGAAAATTTTATTGAAGTGCTATAATTAAATAGAAAGTTAATAGTATTGATCAAACCTATTATAAGTGAGCACAAAGTTTACTTTAAATTCAAACTGTTCTTCCAGACTCTCTGAACCAAAACCTCTAAACTGGAGAAAGTATGTATCATCTCTATTTTTTTTTCTCTCTACCCTGTTTTTTCCTGTGACGCCTTTAGAAAGTCATGTGTCCTCAACCCTGAACTTTTTCTTGTCTCTTCTGGTTAATAACATGTAGCTTTTGACACCTTTGGTGACATTATGTAGTGTTTTACTCCACAGGTGCTTACAAACTTCAGTTGTAGATAAGCAGAGAAAAATCAGCTACTTGTTTGTGTAAGGTGAGAGTGACAAAATTTGCAGCTTATCGACAAAGACAGTGAAAGTCTCCCTCCGTTATTCCACAGGTCAACTGTTAATCATTAATGATACAGAGTGAGGGTTTTAAAGCAGAGTAAGTCTGCCATTGTGGTACATGGCTAGTTTTACACTATTCAAAAAATGAGAACAGGAGAAAAGAATTGACCCAACTTCTTTCATCTCAATCCCTTGCCTCATAGTTTAGTAAATTAATGCTTTTGTGTTTCAGGCTGTTAGTAATGGATTGTTTGAAATAGCACAGCACAGAAAAACAATGGAGTTGCTTTTCATCCCCTCATTTTTTGTGGACCAATCAATACCTCTTCTGCAAAATTTTTGGTTTGGACTTTAGTTAGAATTTTGCTTAAGGAAGAATTTTTTTTTTTTTTAACTGGTAAGAGCTTCAGTGCCTAGCCCTAAGTTTCTGATGTTATTATGGCAGTTGACTTCCAACTTGAAAGAACAGAGCTGACATTATAGAATCACAGAATCATAGAATGTATTGGCTTGGAAGGGATATTTAAAGGTCATTAGTCCAACCCCCCTGCAGTAGGCAGGAGTTGTCCTTCCAAATTTCTTTATCCAAAGCATTTTCATAACAATCCCAGCGCAGGATTGGTTTAGTAATGTCTGCAGTTTTCTTTATATAAGTGTAAAGTTGATATCTGCAATTTGATGTTTTATACTCTATTATCCACTTTTCTTCTCTGGCTGTTTAGAAGAAATGCTTACATGAATCTGCTTGAGGGGATACTTGCTTCTAAGTCTGTATTTTCAAGAAATTTTGCATGAATTTGTCTTACATGTTACCTGGTTCTGTGAAGGTGGTAGCAGATCTTAATCATTTGCAATAATACTGTTATTCTAAGTGGTTAGATTTTGTTATGTAGGTCACACAGAGTCATAGAACGGCAGAGGTAGGAAGGGACCTCTGAAGCCCATTTTGTCCCAACGCTCCCCACTCAAGCAGGGCCACCTAGAGCCAGTTGCTCTGCTCCATGTTCAGACACCTTTCAGCTATCTGTAGGAATGGAGACTCTGCAAACTCTTTGGACAACGGGTGACAACGCTCAGTCCCCTCACACAGTAGAAAAGGGTTGCTGATGTTCAGACTGAACCTTCCATATTTCAGTTTGTGCTCATTGCCTCTTGTCCTGGCACTGGAAACCACTGAAAGAGTCTGTCTCCATCCTCTATGCACCCTCCCTTCAGGTATTTGTACACATGGATGAGATCCTCCTGAGCCTTCTCATCTCCAGGCTGAATAGTGCCAGCTGTCTCAGCCTTTCCTCTTATGACAGATGCTCCAGTGCCTTAATCCTCTTGGTGGCCCTTCACCGGACTCTCTCCAATAGCTCCATATCTCTCTTGTAATGAGAAGCCCACAACTGGGCACAGCACTCCAGGTGTGGCCTCGCCAGTGCTGAGTAGAGGGGAAGGATCATCCCCCTCAACCTGCAGAGCAAATCTAAGGAATCTCATGATCACAAGAGGAAAAATAAATATTGCAAAAAAAGTGTTGTTCTTGGTTTGGGTGGAGAAATGGCTAAATAAATAAAAAAGTTTCATTTTATCACCTTTCTGCAGTTTCACACAGAACTACTGTATATATGGATATATATGTATATATATATATACACACACATACATGTTATTCTGAAATACAGTAGAGCTTTTTTTCAGAATGGTGTCCTGCAGAAAATGTACCTTTTCTTTTAACACCTAGGGTACGTGCGTGCTGAAGGAAGGAAAAGAATAAAAAAAGGTCTCTGTCTCTGTTAGCACTGAAAGGAAGTCAATTTTTTCTGAACTTGGATTCACAATTCCCGTTGAATAGTTCAGGAAAGCCTAGTTTGACATTAATTGATTAATTACTTCAAATCCAATTTGCCTTATCTTCCCTGGTATGGTAATCCATTTTTAGCTAAATACAGCTAAGACTATATAATTTTTGCAGCAGGTATTGTCCCAAGAATTGTTGCTGACTTTGAGAACATGCTAAGAATATCTAAGTTCTGCCAGCTTCAGTATGAGAACTGAAAATCTTCATGGTGCTGGTGACCAGCTTTGGCATGAGATGTCTGTTAGCAGCCTCCTGGCTATGCCTTCTCTTGCTTCACTTGTCAGAGGTTGTTTGTGTATAAATGAGAGTGACCTGTGAAGGTGACGTTAGGAGAGGGATTCCCTCAAGGCTACAAATGGCATGGGTCAATGAAGAATGTTGTACAGTCCTACAAAACATAAAAATCTTTTGGGAAAACAGACTTCTGCAGTTCTGGTATCTGAGAGCAGACAATCAAAATGTTTCTTTTACACAGGGAAGATGGTTTACAATATAAAATGAGAAACAACCAGAGGACATCTTTGACAAGATGGTAATTTCAGACTGTCTTATTACTAATGGCAACATTATGCCATTATGCCAGAATGTGACCAGCTGAGGAGCAGACCTGAAAACTACTTAGTTACTTGTCATGGAGGACAAGCAGTACTGATCCGTGCCTTAAAATGCTAGCTGGGTATGAAGATAAGTCAACCGTGGAGCATGATCAACCTCCAATTCTGACACAAGAGCAGGCGGAAACTTCACTAGCTCCAGGCTTGGAGGTTTGGTGCAGTGAGACAGTCTGCCTTGAACGGCTGCCAGGTGGAGACATCCCCACAGTTTTAAATTTGGGTGTGCAAAGCCATGAGTGGTACCATTTCCACAGTGAAATGCTTTGCTTCAGGATCACCCTGAAACAGCTGCATTGAAATTTGTCAAGTAGGAATGCACAGTCAGTTTTGATCAGAAGAGATCAAGGGTTTCACCTGTATTCCCCTTTAAATGGCAAAAACCTGACTTTGTATTAATCTCCACAATCTGATGGAAAAAGATCCCTGCCCAAAGATATTGTGTCCCTCCTCCATGCTACAGGTATGAGTGTATCTTGGGGACATGCTCATTTCTATAGAGTTGAGCCTTGTCTTGTAGATACAACAGTGAAAGTTTAACAGATAGCATGTGTTCATTATACATGCTGTATCACAGTGATACTGCTTGATTTAATATCTCCTGTGAAGCTCACCAAATACATTAAAACACAAATTCATTTTAAAATAACTTCTCTGAATTGTCCTTCCTTGAAATATTGGTGGGACTTTTCACTTGGCTAAGCAAGGACAAACTCTGAAGATACATCTTCTGGAAAGCACAGGCAGGTTAACAATTAGATGTTATATATTCTCTTTGAAACCAGGAGAGTGATTTTTTTCCCTTCAGTTTTTAACTGCAGTTGCTATGGTGATTGAGCTCTTCGGCATGGTGAACTGATGTCACTTCACCAGCTAAGACCGCAGGGGGAGGAAGATTAGACTTTATTCCTGGCTTTGTTGCTTCTGTCACTGAACTTCCATTTGTCAAATGTTTAACAGGGGCTTCTTCAAAAATATTTAAATGATACTGAAATTCTGTGGCTTGCGAACTTTGCTTGCAGAATGAAACAATAGATAAATTCTGTTCTGGTTAAGCTTACTGCAGCGTATCTAGGGCAGGTCTTTATGCCAGGTAAGTATCTGGCCAATTAGGTTGGATCTGCAGGTGCAAGGGTGAAGGGACAGAATTTAACATATTATGTTAATGGCCAGAAGTGCCCATTTTAAACTTGCTGACAAGGTGGATGAAATCATGAGATAGGAAGATGAGATAGTGCATAAATGATGTGAGCAGACATCATGAAATTAAGTATCCGATGGGAAGTTATTTAAGGATGAATCAGTAGCTTTCTTAGCCTGGAGAGGGATATGATTGTAGCTTCTGTTAATAAGGGTTTGTGCATGGATGACCGGAATCATATTCAGTAAACCAGCCGTGTCCACAGCCTATCAGGTTTACCAGGAGTGTGCGGCTGGCGCTGTGGCTGTCTTGCAGATCTGACACATTTCTATGTGTTTGGCCTGTTGTTCATTCGCTGCGCTGATGTGATGCAGTAGTACAGTAAGCATTGCTAGATGCCCTGGAGTCTTCTCAAAAATAGCATTGCAAATGAACTTGAAGTTGCCTGGGAAATCTGCAGCTTTGCCGTGTTGCTGACAGAGTTCTAATCTATAAAGCTTGGGAAAATAGCACGTTATGTGAGATGACTGACTTCATCATTGTGTAAGCTTGCAGGATCTGTGGAGGGTTGCGGCTCAAACTTAGCTAGAAGTCTCGACGCATGTAGCAGTTCTGTTTTTATAGGTCTGTTTTTATAGGTGTGATTTTTTTAACCATCACTTGAGTTTTGTTTATTGGTATGTCATTCTTATTTAATAAATTGAAAAAAATGGTGAGTTATGAAAAATCCATTAGGTGCTTCATGGTACCAGGAAAAAACCTACAGGTAAGGTGCAGGTTGGTAAGAGAATACTAGTATGCACTGACTAAGATGGTCATTAGGTGATAATATCTCTGGAAGGTGATGTGCTGTTAATGTGAACATTTCCTTAAAAATTATTAAATCTTTAGGACGGCTTTGCCAAATGAAGAAGCTTTTCATCCAAAGTATGCATTTTTTTTCCATTTGTGGCAAGAGCAACTCTTTGAAGTAAGATCTAAGACTGGAAATTATCTGGAAGCATAGATCAATTCTAGTGATAATTCTACACAATTTGAAAAAGTTACTGTGTATAAATCTCAGCTGTATTTGGACACAATAATATTAATAATAAAATAAAACCCATAGGAGTGTGTATGAGTGATAGAAAGTAAAAACTAAGACTGTAGCTGTGTTCTGTCAATCCTCTGTCTGGCCACAATTTCAGGGATAATAATTTAAAAGAAGAGAAAGACATGGAGAACATTTAAACCCTGAATTCAGAAGAAAACTAGGTCTCCATCTAGTATGTTCCATTTTCCTAGACAAACCTACATAATTTGTTTTCCTCAAGTGACCACCACATGTTCTTTCCAAGGTTTATCTCTTATTAACTAGTAATTTCCCACTTCTCTTTGCCACACACTGCCTTATGGGTTACCAGTGCAGTTTCTTGAGGAAATTAGTTTTTATCATCTTTAACATTAGAATTTGTCCATACATCCAGCTCTAGGTACCTACATTAGCTGGTAAAATTAGTAGGCAGATCTTTCTCTGAGTTACGTATGCAATAGAAAGGGAAGACTAATGCAGCACATGGTGCAGAGCACTTAAATCAGACTCTTGCTCTGAACTGTCCTCCAGAAAAGCCTCTCTTACCTTTAAATGAATAGTCAGATAGGAGATGAAGGAACGCTGCCTTCTTACAGTAAGCAACATTTAGCAGTAAAATATTGTTTTTTGGAGGAGTGTTATTTTACACTCCTCCATTTGTAAAGGAACAAATAAAGGAATCAGCACTCCCCAACCTTTCAGCTAGCATGGCTGACAGTTGTGGATAAGAAATAGTTAATGAACTAAACATCTTTGTGATCAAGTGCAGTGTTTGTGCATATCCATTCTGTTTTCATATTGTAACTGTTAATCTCTGTGGTTAGACTCTGTGTAAAGGGCAGAATCAGGATACATTAGAGATTTTAAGAAGTCTTTTTTTGCTTCAGTGGCTTTAGGATCAGACTCTACATAAAAGTAGAATCAGGTGCAACATGTTCCAGAAAGTTGCCGCTAAACAATGCTGTGTAAATAGAATTGTTCTGTTCCAGTCATTACATCTAATTAGGCTGGAGAAGAGGTGAATTTGGCCTCTAAAGGTAAATTATGTTGTTCTATTAGTTATTAGCTTTAATTATCCTGCAATACATGACTCTCACTGCAAACAAAATAATCCCTATTAATTCCATATTTTTTACTAACTTTGAGTAAAATTATGAAAGTGTGAAATGCTATATTCAAGACACTTATTTGAGATTCTACTGATGTAGGTGCTTCTGGTTTTGCTGTGATTTCATTTAATAAGGAATGCAGCTTGGAGATGATTGTCATTGCTGTTAGTTTTATCTGTTGGTCCTGGTCTTGCAGTCATCACTGCTTGAATGTGTAAGGATTGTATATTCAATCCACCTTTCTTCTGGATGATTGTGACATCCCCTTCCTCTGGTCAGCACTATTTGCTGTTGTGTTATAGACCTTCCAAACAGCTTTCGTCAAAATAAAGATTCAAGTGCTCTGTGTAATTGAAGACTTGACATATGTTCATTCAAGATTAGAGGAAAGTACTCATTTCTGTCATGTACCAGTAAAAGCAAACATAACCTGAGCCTTGACCCCTGATTTCAGGATGCGCATTTCACTCAGGCTTTATAAATTATATTTGAGTGATCTTCAATATGTTGTTCACGCAAAGAGCAACTGTGGCTAAGCAAAGCTGTATTCAGTCACCTGGAATTATAAAGACTTTCTTTTTCACTGATTTCTCTCTAAAATCAGAAATACTTACTAGAATATAATATTTTTCAAGATGCAAATATCATTCTTGAATTCATCTTTCTGCTCTAAATGTATTCCTGTCTTTGTAGTAGCATTCCAGCTATTAATGAGTAGCAGAGTTTTCAGTTTTTAATTTTTTCCTTCATTTTTCTAGGTTATTCAACAGAGAAATGAGGAATGTGACCATATTCAGTTTTTAATTGAAGAGAAAGAGTCTAAAGAAGAGGATTACTATGAAGACCTTGACAGATTTGAAGAAAACGGTACCCAAGAATCTCGCATCAGTCCCTATACTTTCTGCAAGGCCTTTCCTTTCCACATAATATTTGACAGAGATCTGGTGGTCACGCAGTGTGGCAATGCTATATACAGAGTTCTTCCACAGGTTAGATGATTCTCATACATGAATAATCATAGAGATTCCTAATGCTAGATGCGTCACAGGTTTATTTTAAAGATGAATAAAAGAGATTTAGGTTTCTGTGTCTAAACAGCATTCTTGTGTAACTGTGTAACATTTACTGCATCGTGCTTATCTTATTTGAAAAAGGACTGTGAAAATAGCCCTGATTCTACAACAGCTCTGTTCCTTATGATGAAGTCTATGTGCAGTACGAGAATGAGCTTGAGCAGAGAAAACCTGATCAGTGGCTTGATCAGGTTTTAGCTTGGTGTTAGTTTGATACCCGATTCTTTCTCGTAGCTCACTCCAAGATGCATTTGCTGTAGAAGCAGCAGATAACTCTTTAAAGTGGATGTGAGACAGTCGGTGCAACTTGGCCTGGGGTTCAGGAGATGGTCTTTCTTATACTAATGTGTAGTGTAGCAGCAGGTACATAGTCTATATATATTACTTGGCAGTGATGCCTTCAAATACTTAAGCTGTCAGACACACAATAACCAAAGAGCAGAATAACAGAAGTTGTCACATACTTTCTTGGCTTGTGCATCAAAAGAGTCAGTATTTACTAAGATGAGCCAAGCTATTTTTTGATATAGATGTATGTGTTCTGAACTTAACGCTGCTGCTGGGATTTCCTCTGGTTATTTACAGTAAAAGAGCACTCAGAGGTCCATTTAAAATTATGTATTCTGTATATGAATAGGATACTTCAGTTTTTGCCTGAAAGAGCTGACTGTTTCTAAAAATAAGCAACAGGTAAAATCAGTAATATGAGAGAAGCAAAAGGTAAGATGATTGAAACATCAGATGAACTTTACAATTTTTACAGTTGGCTTACAAACTTTACAGTAGGCTAATGTTGCACATACGATGTTGTTTCTGAATCACTGATATACTTTTTAAATGCAATTTTATGTTATTTGCCTTTTCCCGCTTTTTTTTTTTTTTGCGGTTTCTCTCTGAATTTTGCAGAAAGATTTGAAAGAAGAGCTTTATGAGTAGATCTGCCAGATTTTTCCCAAGGGCATTCACTGAACAGCTATAACTACTCAGCCTACTGAGGATGGCTATCAGAATCCTTATTATCAGAGTTGATGCTTTAGAGAACATGGTTTATTGAAAAGGGAGTTTGAAGGAGGTCACTTAGGAGGAAAACACTGGAAAGCTTTTTTTACTGTAAAGTGGGAACAGTTTGGCAGATAACGAATGTGGTATAACACAGTTTTACAAAGTCATCTTGCAGACTAGAATTGCACTTTGAAGTCAGTATACTTCTGATGTAAAATCCTTAATTTAAAAACCTTATGTTTTAATGGAGAAATGCATAAAGTGTATATTCTCTTCCATTCAGTATTGTCATGTAAGCAAATTGAATATAATTACCTCATGTATATTTTTAGTATAAAAGATAACCATTTTTTTTCCTTTTTTTTTCCTTTTTTAATTCTAGCTGCAGCCAGGAAATTGCAGTCTGTTGTCAGTTTTCTCCTTGGTCCGGCCCCATATTGATATTAGTTTCCATGGGATCCTCTCACATATCAATACAGTTTTTGTACTGCGGACCAAGGTAACTAGAGAATATTCACCTGGCTATTTTCTAAGTAAGTATGCTTTGGAGGGATAAGAAGAAGTGCTGAAAACTCAGAAGTCTTCAGAGAAATTTCTTTGCACAGTAGTAAGCTCAGTCCCTTTTGAGTCTTGAGCCAAGAAAAAGTCACCGGCATGAATTCAACATGTAGCTGTTAAGGAGAATGCTTTATAGGAATGGTGAAGTACATATACTTCATGTCTGATGCTTTCTTTGCAAGGAACCAACCCATTATGTGGCATTGTGCCAAAGTAAATGTAGAAAGCCAATTACATTTACTTTTGCTTCATAACAGTACGGAAGACAAATATGAAATATGTTCTTGCATGGGCACATACAATCATATACAATTCCGTGTCCTTTTCTCAAGAGCGGGCAGGAGGGGAGGCAGGTGATATGAATGAATGCAGCATGTAGAGTAGCATCTACTATGTCAAGGAGCCTGTTTATTTATAGAAAACTGCACCCAAGAGAAACCAACGAGATTTCTTAGGAATGCTGCCAGGCACAAATAGAACTTCACAGAATAGACAATAATTTTGTCAAACTCTTGTTAAGAAATCATGCAGAAGAATACAAGAACTTATGAACATGAAGGTAAAGAAAGATACCATGCTTTGTATCTTTAAAGTAGCTAATCACAGTATTAAAATAAAGGTAGTGTAGGGTGTTCAAATGTGAAATTAACTAGGTTTTAATGTAGTCTGTAAATCTATTCCAAACATTCTGACTGCCTTCATAGTGAAGGCATAGTGGCGGCCTGTCGTGTAACACATGTACCAATTGCCCTTACATAATTGTGAGTTTTCATCACCAGGAGGGGCTTTTGGATGTGGAAAAGCTGGAGTGTGAAGATGAACTGACTGGCACAGAGATCAGCTGCTTACGCCTGAAAGGGCAAATGATCTACTTGCCTGAAGCAGACAGCATTCTCTTCCTTTGTTCGCCAAGGTACTTTAAACCTTAAGAGTTCTATAATCATGATTTTCATTTTACAATTACTGTTTTTAAGAACGCTTCTGAGAGTACTACTGCAGAGATTAATTGGCGCAAGTATTGATTTAATTGATTTTGATGTCTTTATACTAAAAGAGAGAGAAACCTTTAAACATTGGAACTTGACTGATTATTAAGTAATTCAATACAAATGTTGGGATGCTGTGGCCCAGTTTGTACAAATGATAATTCCTCATGATTACATGATTTTTTGCAAGTCTTGTCCTTTTTTTCTTATTCTGAGAATGCTAAGAAATGTCACAACGATTTGGTTTCCTATGTCGGTACATACTTTTCTGCAGTAGTTTTAACATAATGGAGCAGTGATAACTGTAAAGAAGTGGTTGGGATGGGGGATTGAATGGAGGGCGTCTTTAGCTAAAAGCACGTTGAGCTAACACATCGGATTACACAGTTATGATGTTATTCTCCTGTGTAAAAGGGAGAGAGTGAATGAAGACAACAAGGGAAGAGGCTGCCTTAACGTAATCTCATTTTTATTTTTATACTGAAGAATGTACATTTGATATATTCATGGAACTCATCAATGATAATTCTGTATTTAGATGCAAAAATCAAGAACCATGTGTTAACATGAATGAACATAAATAAGGTATTTTGTAAAAGGGATGTGTTGTACAACTCATCATAAGTTCAGGAGCATAATCTTTCTTCTGTTACTCCTTAACCTTTGTTGTTCATTTGAGTTTAAAATGTTCCTTTGGCAAGCTTAATTGTACCCATATTATTAGATATTTCTCCACATTGCAGTGTGATGAACTTGGATGATTTAACCAGAAGAGGTTTATATCTGAGTGATATTCCATTGCATGATGCTACCCGTGATCTGGTTCTTTTGGGAGAGCAGTTCAGAGAGGAATATAAACTAACTCAAGAGCTTGAGATCCTGACTGACAGACTGCAGCACACACTGCGTGCACTGGAAGATGAAAAGAAAAAGACAGACACGTAAGAACCAAATCCTGATTTTGAGCTGAAACAGTCACAGCAATATATTATTTATAGCTACCTTCTTCAAAAATTAACAGAAGCTTGGAAGGAATATACAAGATATTCAGGGCCGATAATTTTGGAATCAAGAAAGAACATTTTACTTTAATGTCTCATAGAGTATTTCTTTATTTAGATTATCAAATGTCATCTGCAGTCTACCTAATCCTCCACCACCTCTCTGGGCAACCTGTTCCGGTGTCTCACCACCCTCATGGTGAAGATCTTCTTCCTAACGTCCATTCTGAATCAACCCATCTGTAGTTTTAATCCATTCCCTCTAGTCCTACCATTGCCCAACATCCTAAAAAGTCCCTCATCAGCTTTCTTGTAGGCCCCCTTAAGATACTGGTAGGCCACAATAAGGTCTCCTCGGAGCTTTCTTTTCTCCAGACTGAACAACCCCAACTCTCTCAGTCTATCTTCACAGGAGAGGTGCTCCAGCCCTCTGATCATCCTCATGGTCCTTCTGTGGACACGTTACAGCACATCCATATCTTTCTTGTAGTAGGGGCTCCAGAGCTGGACACAGTCCTCCAGGTGGGGTCTCACGAGAGCAGAGTAGAGGGGGTGAATCACCTCCCTCGACCTGCTGGCCACACTTCTCTTGATGCAGCCCAGGATATAATTGGCTTCCTGGGTTGCAAGTGCGCACTGACGGCTCATATCAGAAGAATTAATAATATATGTCTCATATTGGTAGTAATTTAGAAGTGTAAATGTGTGTTTGAAATGTCATGGCTTCAGGTAAGCTGATGTAGATCAGTTCATGTTTCCTAAGTAACATATTCTTTAGTAAATGTCTTTTATATCGGTCTTTGATGGTGCAGGTATGCTATAAGCCCTATGGGAGGTAATAAGTTAATATTTGAAGAGTGCTATGTAAAGACCTTTCTCCAAATTCTTTTTGTTTCGCTTGTGCCTTTCTTTTCTTATGCTTTTAGGTTACTGTACTCTGTTCTACCACCGTCAGTGGCAAATGAGCTGAGACACAAGCGTCCTGTTCCAGCTAAGCGATACGACAATGTGACCATTCTTTTCAGTGGCATTGTTGGATTCAATGCCTTTTGTAGTAAACATGCCTCTGGAGAGGGAGCGATGAAGATTGTTAATCTTTTAAATGATCTTTACACAAGATTTGATATTCTGACTGATTCGCGGAGGAATCCATTTGTTTATAAGGTAAGCAGAAGATTTTCAAAGTATTTAATTTTTGACTTTTCAGTAGTTTACTATCATGTCACTCTTTTCCAGCCTTTGCATTTTAGGCTTTTTTTAAAAATGGTTATGTTCTCAGTCTTCGAACTGTGTTACCTAATATTCCATAGCTGAAGAAGAGTATGTTATCTCTAAACGTGTGAAGGAACATAAAGGGCTTAGTTCTCAGCAGGATTTCTGCACAGTCGCCCAGTAGGTAGATACATAAATATACTTCCACGTTTAGCAGGTGTGAACACAAGCAGTTTGTGGTTCTGCTGACCCTGTGCTTTAAGTTTTTTAGTCATATATCTGAGTTGTAAATTAAAATTTATTATTCAGTTATTCAGTGTGAATTCATGTCTTTATTAGGAATGAGGGTAGTTGCAGATGCAGCTGGTAGCAGATAGATAGGTAGATATAAATATATATCCCATTGTTGTGGGATATATACCCATATATACATGTACATGTGTATCTTGCATGTTTGCATGTATGACATTCGTGCCTAGCTTTTACTGGAAAACAACTTTATGTGCAAGTGAATCAAGGGTGTGAGTCAAAACAAACATAGCGCTCAGTTTCTACAGAAATCCAGAAGACCCCAAAAGAGAGCCCCCAGTTCACATAATCATGGTGTCATTTGAATTTCTTACATTGTTAGCATACAACAAATTCTCTTCAATAACAAGCAGAGGTGACAGGAATTAGTGTGATTTGAATCATAATAAAGTAACTGAGACAATTGAGACATATGTGTCTTGATAGGTGGAAACAGTTGGGGACAAATATATGACAGTGAGTGGTCTACCAGAGCCTTGCATTCATCATGCACGATCTATCTGCCACCTGGCATTGGATATGATGGAAATAGCAGGCCAAGTTCAAGTAGATGGTGAGCCCGTACAGGTTAGTAAACGTGTGAGCTTGAATTAAGAGCCCATTCCTTGATATGATGATAATGCTTTGAAATATGATAATGCTCAAATCCCAGTCCATGCAAGCTTTTTAAATTTTGAGACTGGTATCTACAAATAATATGAAGAGTCACATGTAGATGTGACATGCAGTTCCCAGACCTTAAAATCTAATTATTGTGCTTAACCTTTTAAAAGACTAAATTAGGCCTGCATCATTTATATTTGTTTTCTGCTCATTTCAGTCTAATCAACAAATTCCCATTCTGCATCAAGTACAATTTATTGCATCTTCTTCATCTCATTGAACAGAACAATAGTATTCCATCACTGATATTTTTGATCATGCCTCAGATCTTCATGTCAGCACGAGAAAATATTGCATTAAAAAGAAAAGGATGGTTCCGTAGGCAGTTAAGGCAATGATTGCTGGCAACTATGTATATTAGTGGGAGTTCACTCATTGTGGGATTTTATGAAGATGTTGTGACATTCATACAGAACTGGGGAGGCTGCATTGACCTGTCCTCATCGGAAGGCTGTGAGAGCGAAATAAGTAATGAATGTGGTGCATATTTCTATTTATATGAATATTACTGGTCTAACATCTAGCTTAGATCTGTGTACTTTACTTTGTCACTGGGCAAAGAAGTGAGAAGGTTTGATTTGAGGCTTTACAATAACTGTAATGTGCTGTAAGAGTGAGCTTCTCCAAACCCCTGTCCTATGTCTTGAGCTTTTAAATGCAAAATATCATGATGTTTCCTCTGAGAAACATCTTTTTTTTTACCTACATCATCCATTTATGCATCTCCTGAGCACTCATTAGACACAAACCTGCAGAGTATGCCTCTCTACACTTTTTTAAATTTCACAGTATTCTATCATAGAATCATAGAATGATTAGAATTGCAAGGGACCTTGAAGATCATCTAGTTCTAGCCCCCCTGCCATGGGCAGGGACACCTCCCACCAGACCAGGCTGCTCAAAGCCCCATCCAGCCTGGCCTTCAACACTTCCAGGGATGGGGCAGCCACAGCTTCCCTGGGCAACCTGTTTCAGTGCCTCACCACCCTCACAGTAAAGAATTTCTTCCTAATACCTAATCTAAATCTACCCCCTTTCAGTTTAAAACCATCACCCCTCATCCTGTCTCTACAACTGCTGATAGAGTCCCTCCCCACCTTTCCTGTAGGCCTCCTTTAGGTACTGGAATGCTACTATAAGGTCTCCCTGGAGCCTTCTCTTCTCCGGGCTGAATAACCCCAACTCTTTCAGCATGAATTCATAGGAGAGGTGCTCCAACCCTCTAATAGCAGCATGGCATGGTGCATGCTGGAAAAATACGGAGTTTCTTCTTTCATGTGGGAGGCAGAGCCATGACCCTGCACTACAATAAAAAAAGTGATACAAAACACAAAATGCAAGGCTTTGAAGAAGTAGGAGCAGCACATAGAAAGAATAAACTCTAGTAGACAGAAATGTCACAATACCTATATTTAGTCAGAAGCATCAGATTAGTTACGTTGATTTTGAATATACTAACTTTATCTTTTCTCTCTAAAGATAACAATAGGAATCCATACTGGTGAGGTAGTCACAGGTGTCATAGGCCAAAGGATGCCACGTTACTGTCTTTTTGGAAATACCGTCAATCTAACAAGCAGAACAGAGACTACTGGAGAAAAGGGAAAGATCAATGTCTCTGAATATACCTACAGGTGAGTGATGCAGTATTTTTTGTTGACATCTTAAAAGAAATCACTTTGTCAGCATAACATCAAAGTGTCTTTGGAGTTGAAAGTGACAGGACTCCCGCAACACATTATTCAAGTACATGGGTTCTCATGAGACTGCGTGTTAGACTGCATTATGATATACCATTATTTGAATGCAAATATAATAATGATCTAGAGATAGCTTTGACTCTTTTGTTAATTTGCTCACGTATCTGTAGCATGTTTAATATTTTATATAGTGCCTGGCATGCATGCATAGTACTATATTTACTTTTTTTCTTTTTCAATTTCAGGTGTCTTATGACACCAGAGAATTCAGATCCTCAGTTCCACCTGGAGTACAGGGGTCCAGTTTCTATGAAGGGTAAAAAAGAACCAATGCAGGTTTGGTTTTTGTCCAGAAAGAGTACAGAGACAGAGGTATGACTAACCAGAGTGTAATTTTATTTTTTTTAAACAAGGCATAAACATGACAAATTTAATCTAAACCACTGAGATCCACTTGCATTTGCAAAACTAAATGTTCCCTAGAAAAAAAAGAAGAGTTTTGTACAACACTATTTCATTAATGCATTTACTATCTTGACAGCATATTAAAATCCTTGATTATTTGTCTTTGCAGTTGTGCAGTCCCTGAAAGAATACTTTTGTTTTTTAAAAAGTCCTTGAGGGAATGCCAACTGTTTAAATATTTATAACTCCCTCTTCTTACGTATTTTGCCACTGTACTAGATTTTGCAATATAATGTCCATTTCTGTTTAGTTGACATGTCTAGTTATCAGCACTTCAAAATTCACCATTTGCTTTCTTACAGTGAGTGAATAAATGTGCCTTCAAATATTTAGGCAATAGTCCAGTGACTACTTGCAGGCAGGTTCACACCTGATGTGGTGGTCTGTTAACGCCAGATGGATCTGCTTGTTCAGAGACTGTTGCATGATCTTGCTTTAGAAATATACAGGCTGAAAACTTTCTTCTGAATGACATATGAGCCTAAATCCTCTTCTCAAAATGATGTAGGGTAAAGCTCTTCAGGCACTGAGTGTTCTTTAAGCTTATGCCTCAATTTCAGAAGTCTGGGCACGTATTAACCAAAATCTCATTAAAAGCCAATGAGATCTAGACTCATAAGTGTGCTACAAACTCAGACACTTAATAAGGTTACAGTATGCCAGCTGATTTGCCATAGCTGAGCAGGTGCATACATTCCACCCATTGCCAAGCGGAGAAAAAAAGGGTAAGAGCTTGAATAGCTTGAATTTTGTCCCAAACTAATAAAAAAGAGTTTTGAGCTAATGTATTTAATCTTAAAAATACTCTTGACTAAAATAATAAAAGTCGTAAGTTACCTTGGCTGAAATAATTCTTTTAAGTCATAGGAAATTAATTACACATCTGAATACTCACGTGCTTCTGAAAATGAAATTTAGGCTGTTAAACTGTTTGGGCTCTTTAAGAGTTCTAATCCAGATTTGTTACCACTAGTACCCACGTGTATGAATACTGACTTTTTAATGGTAACTCCCGGTATTAACCCCCAGTATTGAACTTCAGGGGAGAGCCTGTACTTTAACTCTGCTGAAGTCTGTATTTTAGTGTATATTACTTACAATAATATTATGGGTGCCACTTTCGATAATACTTTTCTATTTTTATTCTATATCAAGATTAAATATAATTTCACGACTACCATTCTTTCCAATCCATAGTTGTATTTAAATATATATTGTAATTAAACACTTTTCATTTTTTTCTGCATTATAAATTACATCCTATCATTTGTAGGAGGGCACATTGTAATTTTCAATGTAAAATTTCAGAGCGGTACTGAGTCAGGTGGGTATTTTCCTTGTTTCATCCTCACACGTGTTTAATATGAATATAGGATTCAGATAGTTTAGAGTTTTAGATATTGCAATTTTCTTTTAGTGATATTGTACAACAGTTGGTTTTGTTAACCCTCACAGCAGTCCCGAGAGGTACTTGCTCATACTATTGTCTAGTAATCGAGCTTTTTAGAGGCGGACATGGGGGCAGGAATAAACCTGACAGAAAAATACTGTCAATCTGATTTTCAGGAGCGCTTAAGACTCACGGTTTAAGCACAACCCAAAAGTCTCACTGATTTTTTTTAGTTTTTCTTAAGTCTGAAATTCAGATACACATGTAATTCTTACAGATAGAAGGACTTCTCCCATCACAGGTTTCTCTTCTAAATTGTAGTAAGTTTGGGATAATAGGAGACTAGAAAGATACGTTCATGTGGTGATTGGAACTGATAATCATTTTGGCAGAGGTGATTTTGAAAAGTGGAAGAATATAATCCTCTAATATTTCAATTCTTTTTCACTCCCTGCACATTTTCATCTGTCCATCCACAAAAAGATGCATTGAGTTTTACTCCTTTAAGATTTTCTGAACTGTTTGCAGTTTCTCTTTGTCTTGTGAAGGTACTCTTCATGTTATTTCTGGCACTTTATAGGCTGAAAATAACAGTTGAGATCCAAAAGCAGAACTCAGACAGCCAACTTTTTACGTTTATTTACCTTAGAGTTATCGCTTTGTTATAGGCAAGGGTGTAGTCTTGGTTTTCTTTTCAGACTCTTATTCTCTCTGACCTTTCAAACACGCACACATGCTAATGTATTGTCATGTGCAGTGCCGTTAATTTCAGGGGAACGGTTCACAACAATAAATATGGCATGTTAATATATACTTGGAAACTATACAGTAAATTTCCTGAAAGGTCACTCCAGAATATTGCAAGAAGTGGCTTATAGAAGTAAACGTGAAAATATTTCTTAAATCATCCTGAAGATATTTCTGCTGTTTATTCTTTTACTGTGAAGTTTTCTACCTCCAATATCTTTAAATCTAGGATAGATTCACATTAGTGATATATTCTCCTTTTCATTCTGTCCCTTAGAGAGTGATTAGCAAATCTATCAGCATAATATTTTATCCTGAAGCACAGTAATTAATATATGGTGAGGAAAGAGGACAAAATACTTACTGCTGGCATAGAGATGTGAAACCAATGCTTAACATATGCTGTCTCTGCTAGGCCTGTAGAAGATTATAGGGTTGGAGCAGCTCAGCATACATCAGACTTGGTTCCTAAGTTGGCATCTCTAATATCAGTCACCATGAGCAGTAGTTACTTCTGAGAAAGACCTGATTTGCAAGAATCAGTGTTTGTTTGAAGTGCTGCTCCTTTACTTGTTTCCACTTAAAGTATCTCTTCCATGTTACCATTACAGCAAAAAATAGAATTGCATCAGAAATAGACATAGAACAAAAGTAGCTGTGATGGATTATTCATTTTGCATCCGTTTGTTTGCATGTTATTAGTTATCACTATCATTATTACTTTAACAGAGGTTCAGCTGCAGCTTCTCTCTTGAGAAATAGATTTGTTGTAGAACATCAAGCTTGCAGAGAACCTCAGATGTCTGACTGCAATTTCCATCATTCCCCCCTTTCAAATACCTTTCTCTTCTGCCCTGTCCCCACATTACTGATGGGAACAAGTTAAATTATTGCAGTCAGAGCTGGCAGCTCATCAGGGAATGTAGGAACTGTTACATTCCTATACACAAAAGTAATATGTGCATTACCCGTGCTGTATTTTATTGTTTTTATTATTTACTGGTATTGATTGCAAGTTGTAAAATGTATTTTGTCACTGCATTGACCCACCATGTTGTTGCTTCAAAGAAAATCCCTTACTTCTCAAATTCTACTTGCATGCACTCAAGGAAACAAAGCAAGATGCTTTCTGAGCTGAGGGAAGAGGAAGAGGACGCTGCATAGGGTGCAATACTGTCTCCAACTAGGGTGCCAGGCAGTAAGATTGAGTTATGGATGTTATTTCACGTCATATCTCCCATTTCCATGTGCAGTACCATTATCTTTTTCCCTACTCCTGAAATCATGCTCACCATTTTTCTCCAGGCTCGCCTGCCTTTTTTTGTTTGTTTTCCTTAATGTTTGGTATTGTTTTATCTCTGCTATGAGCATGTATTTCAAGATTTCCTTTTTTTGATACGCATTTTTGCATGTCAGTCTTGTGGCCCTTCCTACCACCAGATAATATTGACTAAAACTTTGTACTATGCACACCACAACTAACCACTTCAATCGGATGCTTCACATTTTCATCTTCATCTCTGATGTACAGTGGTTACGTGAATCGGTGACATTTCTGGAAAGACAAGTGTTACAGTTGTTGGGCAGAACAATGAACCTAAAGAACTATTTTTAAAAATAATACCTAAAGCAGCATTATGAAAATTATTGTATAAATGTTGTTTATCAGATTTAGTTCTGGTGTTATCATGCTTCCCATTCATTTTGTGAATAACACTTGAGGCACTGTAAATTCCTGGTTAGAAAAAGATTCCTCTTTTGATATCATCCTGCATTTCCCCTTTGTAGACACTATGTAAACATTTTCTATATTAAAGAGGGACAGTTGTTTGCCTGATACTGCTATGTGAAGCATGTGCCAATGTACTTCTACTGAAATGCTGTTCACTTGCAATGTATTTCTCATTGATTTATATTAGCTAAATTAAGTTGTCATGTTAATAATAGATTGCTGGACAATTTTAGAGCACCTGTAGTGCTTTGACTCTTTTCTGGTGGAGCCCCCAGAATTTAAAGGCATGCTGCCAGGACATGGTTGTCATTGTTGCCTTTTGATTTGGTCTCTCTAGTTTTCAGAAATTATCTTATTTTATTCCTTGGGAGGACCTGATATTATTCTAGGCATCATGCCATCACTAATGGATGTAAAGCTTGTAAGAGACAGAGTATCTTTTATCAGCTTATACAGTTAGTAAAAGTGGACAAGGTTTCAGATGCGTAGATCTTCCATAACTTCAACATACAGTGCATTTTTATGTGAATAATATCTGTTCTTATCTGACTGATAATTTCTGAATATGTTCATTATAAAACAGGATAGTGCAATTACTTTGTGTATAAAAATTGTCTATGTCTAGTATACCTTATCAGCACAAAATATATATGTATAAATGTTTCATGGTAATGTGCGAAAGAAATTGCAATAAATTATTTTTTCCACTGACTTTGAGAAATTTTGTGATTTTCTTTTCGGTGAAAGCTGTATTTCATTATTTGATAACAAAACAAGTATGTTTTCCATTCCATAATTTGAAGTCCAAGTTTAAGTAATTTATGGAGTCATTATTCCAATGCTTGCAAATACCCAAGAGTCTCCCACTTCGAGGCTAACGGATCACATTCTCAGATGAAAGTGGTGTCGAAAATGCGTAGATTAATGCTCCAAAAGTTGTAGACAAGGTCACAAAAACGCATACATTCCTTTGAAACACCTGGACAATATTTGTCCACTCTGAGCAGGATGTACATTACCAACCAAAGCTTCAGGAATGGGAAATGAGGAGAGGAAGCCACATTCATTCCTTCCCATCATCTCACTGTCGGACAGCAACGCCTCCCAGCACTCCGTGAGAGATTGCCCTCGCTCTAATAGGTAGACAACAGCAATTTGCACTTAAAGTTGATCAAGCTTACCAAAACTTTAATGGTGGCTCCTAAAGAAATGGGATTTGTGGCAGCTGTGGTTGTGCACGGACATAATTCATGCAAAGGGATGTGAAGTAAATGAAGTTTCTGTATTAGGCTTCAAGTTGATAGAAGACGGCATGCCAGAAAACTCGAATAGTGCTCTGAGATTGTATTTTACCTTCTTAATCATTTCAAAGTATTATTATTACAGAGTATCTGTTAAGATACTCTGTAACATAAACAATTTCTTAAAGCACTAGAATAATACCTCATATATCGTGTTCATATATGTGCTCTTCATCTTAAGGAAACCAACATGATTTAGGCACTTAACCACTTTTATTACTAAAACCAGTCTTCACTTAAATGCTGCATTGAGCTACTAAAATTATACTTTGGTTAAATATTACTCTCAGGTAACAGTCAAAAATTTCTGCAGGTATTTAGTTCTTTTATGTGTGCTCTACTGCCTCGTTTATTTAACTATAGTGATTTACTTTTTCAATAGAAGCTCTCCAGCTGAAACATGAGGCAGAGTAATTACCAGTGTCTATTCAAAGGCATTTACAAATGCATCTGGTTTACTTTAGTACTTTTTGTAAAAATGTTGAAACAAGGAGAAGAAAGGGGAAGGCAGCAATGAAACTGCATAATATGGAATGCTTAGCTGTTTGTAATCTTCTGAATCATTTGCTTTCCCTTGAATTCAGATATGCAAAAGAGTTTGAGTTTCTGTGGTGGTATTAACTAAGGCTGTGGCCTGAGCAGAGGGGACTCTGCTACTCTGCTGCTATCTTAAAGTTGGCACTGCACTTTCCTTCTGTAACGCAAGCTTGAGTAGTCTGATTTTTGCTAGTGTTTCTTGGATAATATACTCCCTTTTTTTTCCTAATACAGGGCTTGAGAAACAGCAGAACTTTCCCTGGCTTCAGTAAATTTTGAAGCAAGATTATGAAGCACATACTGTCAACAAAGACTTCCACAATCAATGAGGCCATTTGATAATATGGCCCATATTTTTAGATTATGATCTTTTCGTTGACCTTTCCTATGTGGAATTCTATCAAAACCTGATTTTTTTAAGTTTGTGTGGGTAGACAAATATGTGTCTTTACTTTTTAGCAAAAATACTATCAAATACAGCATTGTAAGAGGGAAGTGTTACTACTATATTTACTTTTTAATCACCAGTGTATTTCTCACAGGCTCTGTTGAGATGTTACAAGTTATGAGCCTTATGCAGTCAATTTCTTTTAATGTTTGTATTCCATAAGGTAAACACTATAAATCCCATCTTCAGTGGGAACAAACCCTGGGAACATAGTTTCATGTTTCATAATTTTGGGGGAAAAACAGAATGATAAACAATGAATGAGACACTCATTTGGATATCTATTTACAGTATTATCGCAACAGTTATTCTTGTATTTTTTACTTATAAAAATAAATTAAAATGTTGTTCTACTGTGGTTAGGGAACTAGAAGGGCTTTATAAATAAGAGTAGCTTGAAAACTATCTTGAAACTTCAATAAATGGGAAGGACATGGGTGGAATACTGCTGATTTTAACTATATATGTTTCTGAAAAGTTACACATGGGGACAGACCAAACAATAACAACCTACACAAGCAGAACTCCATTTTCTTTTAGGAGAGTGTGGGCTGGTAATCTTTGCCATTCTGGCAAACACATCTACACTTGTCATAACTGGGGTGTAGCTGGAAAGTGCGAACAAGTCAGGAGCTACAGCAAAAGACTGAATGTCCGATCTCTTTGATTGATATCACGAGCTATTGCACAGCTCATAGTTCAATATTTTTATTCTTCCCTTCTGTATCCAGCACCAGCTTAGCTGTAATGATCTGAGAGGTGTAATTTGGTGATGTAAGAGAGTGATGCATTATTCATGACAGTAAGGGGCCTTTATCCTTCTTGCTGTGATTTCTGTTGGGACTATCCACTGAGTCCAGCTGAATGCACGTGAAATTTTTGCAGGATCTGTGGATTTGTTCACCTTCACTACAGGTTTGTAGGAGCAGGAGACAGCAGTATGTGTGTTAGACCTGGGCACAGTAATAAAAACTATTGCCCAGAAAACTGTTAATTCACCTTGCTGCTATTGGGCTATATTTTGTTTGCTTGTTTGTTTTTAGAGGAACTGCATGGTTTTATTCTTACCTCACAAAGACATCATTGGTAGCAATGGTTTAGTAGCATCCAGAAAAGTCAATTTAGCTCTGATATACATATATAAAATATACTTATTTTATATATATATACACACAAATATAAAGGACATACTCCAGGAACAATTCATGAAGACAAAAGTGCAAAACCCAATTGGGTTATGTGAATTTTTTTTCATTACTTGGTTCCAGTGTTTAATGTAGGTTGTAGTGCAAACCATATCTGACTAGTTACAAGCCCACACTTGAAAGACAATCACAGGCACAAGAAGGAACTGGGAAGGGATATGCTAGCTTCTGATATGAATAAGAGCTGGGTGGAGCTTGAGGCCCCAGAACCTTTTATTTGAACAAAAAAGTTCAAAGTAAAAACTAAAGCTAATAAATATTTGAGTGTGGTGCAGCCAAGCTGTGCCCTGCAATACATACTCTTGTACTCTGAAACTTTGATAGTCTTGTCAATAATGCCTATTTCCATAGATCCAGAGCAAGGCCTGAGGCACCCATATCCTAATGTGTCTTTCGTTCACCATGTAGACAGGTCAACACTACACATATATTGTCACAAACTGTAAAATAGTTATTCAGTGCATTTACAGAGCCAACATCTATTAAAAAACAAAAAACCCCAACGTGTTGGATCACCGCATTCTAGCAGTATGAGAACTTGAAGAGAATTCGGTACTCCTGTTCTCTGGAGAGTCATCACGCAGTCAGTCAGCACAGCGGTACAAATGGGAGCTTATGCGCTATTGTAAATCAATTCTGTCAGTCACTGTGTTGGCTTATCATCTCCAGAAAAAAAGGGATGTTATTGGACATTTAGTCCTGTTTTATGTGAGTGCCAGGGACACACAGAGGGTCCGTGTTATTGTTTTTTAATTAGCAAGATTCTTTCTTTCCTGGGGGAGAGTCTGAAACTGTTGTCATTTCATGCACCTACCTGACAATGAGCGGGGAGCAAGCAATAAGCCAGTAAACAGAGCCATTAAGAAAAAAGAAGTGGCTCTATTGCCCAATCCATAGCTGCACATACAAGGCAGTATTTTTTTTTCTCTATTGTTCTTCAGACTTTTGGCTGGCTTTGGGTGACAGTTGTGGAAAACCTGCAACAATACGTGCCGTCTCCACTGATTCATTCTTTGTTTGTTATTAGCAGGAAAAGGCTAATGTTAATTTTCATCATAACGGTCGATGGGTCTTTCAGCCAATGTGACTCTTTTGGAGATGACAACCAGGCAATGTAAGAACAATTTTGTGATTGTTATTCTGGGATGAAGATGTGTGTTCTCTGTTATAAACCTTTTGTTCCAGAGTATTCCACGTATCCAGCAGTCAGATTGACATTGCCTTTGTTATTGGTTTTTTTTTGCAGAGATGATTATGGGAATTTCAATATATATAAAGCACCTAGTACAAATTTTGTGCTAAAATACAATTGTACTTACAGTTTTGTGTGATGAGAGTCTATGAACTCGCAGCAGTCCGCCAATGCTAGCACACATTTGTTTTTGTCTGTTTGTATGCTGGACACCTCTGGCATGAGGCCTGTGTGATTTTTTATGTTGCAGGTTCTCAGGGTCATTCTAGCCTTCCAAATTTGATTTTACACTTTGATAAGTGTGGTATCCTATCTAGTGCTCAAACAACTGACTTGTGATTAAAATGACAGAACTTAGCTGAGTACAGCCAAAAGACTGAAAATGTTCATAGTTCCTGGCTGGTGTTAATCATAATCCTGAACTGGAGACCAATTAAGTCAATAGTCCTTGAGCCTTTGTTTAAAAACAAAAACCAAACAAGAAAACCCACACAAAAACTACACGGCCATAGTTTTCAGATGAGAAATAAAACTCTTGAGTTCAGTATTGCTGACTTCAGGCTCTCTCAATATGAGCGTAGCGTTGTAATGAACTGTGTGAAAAATCAAGCCACCTACATAAATCTCACTGAAAGATGCAATGTACTAAGTGGGAGGAAATGCACATCTATTTCTCACAAGTCCTAAACATTGTGTGTAAGGTTCCTGGAAAAAAAAGAAAGTGGGTTATGTCCTGTTATTTTCAGGTATTTTGTGCAAGTCAAGTTAATAAATGGCAATTTTCATATGCAAAGTGTTCAGAAACAATCCGATTTTCAAAAAACCTGTAGTAGGAGGTTGAAGAGTAAGCATCCTTTTTCCACAGAGGGCACAGTGAATAATTTAGAGATTTGACAGCCTATACAAGAAACCAAAACCTTGCCTTCTATCACATTATAGCTGTGTTAGTGGGCAATTTTGTAATGATCTAGAGGATAAGAAACTTGTCCACAAAGTGAAGATACATGCCTTTTCACAAAGCCTTCCTTTCCCAGATCATCCTATCTCTCAGGTTTTACATATATATATATATAAAAAAACCCCATAGAATCTNTATCTCTATACCTACCTCTATATCTCTGTTTATCACACTTCAACTTCTGTGTAGGCCACCTTACTTCTTTCCATGCTGCTTGGGCCTATGACCAGAGATAAAGAGGATACTCATGAGGCCTATAAAGCAAGTACAATAATAATAAAGTAGTCCTGATGAAGGCACTGTGCAGGGTCTGGGCAATTACTCTCTAGTCCCTGTCCCTGCAGCCCTTCTTTCATGTTTAACATAAAATCTATGAGCAATCTTAGGAACACAGTTATTGGCAGGGAAGGTACAGCTAGGGACAGGAGAGGAACACCTGAGGTCCAACTAGGATGATCAAAAAATGTCTCAGATTGCAAACAAACTGTTTTCTCATCTGTGGCTCATACTGTATAAATTCAAGGTTCGGTGTACATACACTGTTAAACTGGAGACATCAGTATTTTTTAAACAATATTCAATTGTTGTTCTACCACGGAGATGCCAAGAAAAAGTCACCATTTATTTATTTATTAAATACTTGTCCTAGTACAGTTTTTTTTTTCTTACTCTCGTTATTGGGGATGATTCATTTTCCCGCTGCGGTATCTGTGTGTAAATGCTGACATATTTTCAGTTGGAAAACACAGCACTACAGAGGGAGACAATCTCCCTTGTCTCTTGCATTCCCAGGTTTGTCTCATTTTAACTACAATACTTCCTTATCTTTGGACCATGTTTTTCCCGGCCCCGCGGCACTGCAGCAGTAGAAGACATTAACTCCCCGACTGAGTGCCACAAGCCTATCAAAAAGAGCCCAAGTGAACCCAGCACTTTTTGAAAAGCCACTGATTCTCATTACACTTTCTTAATTTCTGGCCTCAACAGGCAAAATGAAGAGCTGTTGGACCATGGGAGATCTCGCAGGAGCCATGCAATAAACCTGACTGGGTAGCTCTGCACTGGCACAGCTGCTGGTCCTCGGTTTTTGTGTTTCTTCTTGACTAATGGAAGAGCCAGTTCTGTGTCAGATAAAGTCATGTTTTCTAATTAAATGCTGCAGGGTGCTAATATTTTCTCCCCCTGTTGCTACAATAATACCAGCCTGTCTATGTAGAACATTACGATAGTCATGAAGAAAATAAAAAGCCTATCTCACTGGACTGTAGCGTCAGGTTTTGAGAGCCTTGCAAGGCTGACAGATAAAGCCGTAGTGGTTGCTTTGTGTATGGTCCTGCCTGTAGCTCTTAGACTCAGACCCGACTTTGAGTGCCATCCTGAGGCAATGGCAGTGACACTGGCAGAGGTGCTCTGTCGACTGCTGGCGTGAGCTTGGGCTCCCCTCGTTTGTGTCATCCAGCGTGAGAGAGAAGACTTGCTTCTCCGCCTGCCATAACTAATAGGAATACTTTTTCTACAAGTAACAAGATGGAAAAAACAAAATCAGGTACCTACGTGTCCCGCCATAATACCACCTGGGTAAACCACTCTCCGTCTGAAAATTTTAATTCACTTTGCAAAATCGTAACAAAACAGGACGGAGGAGCACCCTTTGCGAGAGGAAATCCTACCTTTTCTCAGTTGAAAGTTAAAGGGAGGCAATGGGGTGGGTCGCTGAACTGATGTTAGTCCTGCAAAAGGTATGATGAGGTTTCTGTTCCCGAATCCAGGGGCTGCGGCAGCTGGGGGCCTGCGCAGGTGCTCAGCCTGGCAGCGGACGCCGGCTGCTGCAGCGCCGCGGCGTTGTCAGAAATATTTTGATAAGACGTTTGCTCAACTAGTACAGGCTCCTCTTTTGTTGTTTGTTAGTTTTTACTGGGAAGAGTCATTTTTTCTTGGGCAGCAACTCAAAGCTGGTTAAAGGGAAAGTATCACGTGCTATAAAACATGGGAAGGAAGTAACGCAGGGCCCTGACCCGGGCAAAAAAGACATTAACAGTCTCCAGCAGGTCATCCAAAGGTGGAACAGGAGCTGCCTGAAGAAGAAATTTTGGGTTTTTCTCAACTGAAGTCTGTAGAAGAAGGTAGTGTGAACTGCAGAGTTTTACCCTAACATGTTTTAATGTTTATTATCTGTTTATACACAACTGGAAGATAAACCTTTCCCTGGAAAAGAGGAGCTAATTGACTGGGCCTGTGCATTTGGTGCTGAGTGATTTTATGTTTGCTAGGCCATGGCAGGAACACAAACACATTGCACAGTGTTCATGTTTCTCCATCCTTCTGGCTGATTGCTGTTCCCTTGGGCTGTCGCCTCTAGTGAGAGCGGGCACTGCCGTCCCGTTAGCCACGTTACAGGAGGTAAGAGTTTACAATTAATATCCAGGCAAAACTCCCACTGAAGGCAGACAATAAATTCTGGATTAAACAAACGTACAAACGGTAGGGATAATTCACTCCTGCAGATAGATCGTGGCAGGAGATAATGCATAAGACTGCAGATGTTTTGCAGGAACGAGGAGGAATAAAAGGCAAAATTAATCAAAGAGAACCTGCACAGAGTGTAGCTCTGGCTGCGAATGCTCACTTCCCCTCCGTTCCCCACTCTCCAACTGGCCTAACCTTGATAAACCGTTGCTTGGAAAAGGAGAGAGGAGCTGCAGGACATTGTACCTCCCTACCGAGGGCGCAGCTTCAATACGTTGAGGTGTGGGCTCGTGAGCAGGTGGTAAGGCCCTGGGAGGGGACCTGATGCTGGGAGTGTGTCTGTCCCAGCGCTGTGTAGACACCCAGAAGGGACACCCAGAACTCTGATCGGCAAACCTGGGGCAGAGTCTGCTGCCAGACAGGGAAGGGGCAAAGAGCTCGCTGTGGCTGTGGGACTCGGCACCCCCGGGGTCTTGCCAACCTCCCCTGCCATCGCCATCCTGCCAAAAGGGTACAGAGGAGCAGCTGGCCATCAGCCTGCAGGCAAGGGGCTTCCTTTGAGTGCTGGAGGCTTGCTGGTGGTTGGAGGATCTTGCGGGTATTTTTTAGGGAAGAACAGGGTCACCTTGCTAGTTGTTGTTGCCTTTCTTCTGACTTGCCAGCAGTTAGCTCTCTACTGTGCCTGTAGTACTCACTCCTGTTTAAAAGGTGAGGGATTAAGCACTGACCAAACAGGCGCCTTTGACTGTGCGCCCATTTGTATACTGCACACTCTTGCATGCAGTGGCCAGAGTGGCATACAAGCTGCAAAATCTAAAGTCAGCAGCTTTTGGAAGAAATTGCTTTCCTGAGGTATTCAATTCTCCTCCTAAAGTACACCGTGGAAACACCTGCCGCTTTGCTTTGGTCACTGGAAGAAAAGGAAGGTCAGTTTTGTTGTACAGGAAAATATTTATTTTTGAAAGCAATTGCTTCCTTCAACAGATAATGCTTTGTCAAAGTACAGAATTAAATATATTAATTTCCATTGCTTGTTTTATAAGGCTGAAAATAGAGGCTATCTGGATAAAACAATCAAATAGCTACCTCTGTGAGAGTCTTGACCTCAATTTTCTCTTGAACTGTATTTCCTGGGGGAATGGTCCCCAGACCATGCTGCATGCATGTTGAGGGACACTGTCCATCCTTTTGGTTCATTGGCTTTGTTTTTACTAAGTGCTGAGTTCTCATTTTACCTCTGCCTGCCCCCTCTATCCCCAAGAAAATCCTAAGCCTTTCCCTTCTTGACTTCTTCTAACCCTGCTTTGGACTTCAGACATCAGTTTAATGTTTGTGGTTGGATTGTCTAATACTGACAGTATTAATGTTGTTTAAAAAACATACATCATGGGGTTCATAACATTTTACTTTTACAAACCAGATGTTTTGCCTCTGGTGGATGTGTCAACATTTTTCATTGTAACAACTGTTGTGTGTAAAAGGATCTAACATGACATACCATTTTAAATGAACATAAAATATTCCAGTATCTCCGTAAGAAATGCTTAAAATGCCATTGATTTTTGGTAACTTTTTTTGGTAAGGATTATGTAACAACAGTGCTACATAACAACCCCAATTCAAGAAAAATAACTTAAACTTTTACCAAGCAGCACACAGTAATTCTATTAACTACCTTCACAGGAAGCTCCTACAAGAAAACTGGCCTAGAAGCAACTAAAACTTGTTACAAAGCAGGTCCTATTTAAAGAGATAGGCTTGTTTAATTAATTTAAGACTTACAAGCCAAAGATAATATATTACCACAACTTTCTAACCATTTATTTTCATATTTCATTGATAGTTTCTCACAGAAGTACTTTTGTGTCATTTCTGCTTGCATAGCATCTGATTTTATTGCCCCCGTGAACCTGGACACTTGGGGCAACTGGAACATTGCTGCAAGACAATGTTATATTAAGGCATTACCATGATGCCTTTTACCTGGTGTGTTAATGGAATTAGTTGTTTGAAAGATGTCGTCAGCACTTCAGGAATTGCTTCTGTTTTAGAGTGCTCACTTCTCTTCTAAGCAGTTTCCAGTTTCTGCTGACCCACAGCATCACTCCCAGTGCAGGGTGGTCAATTTTCTTTCTTGGCCTTTCTTTCTTGGCCTTATGTTCATTGCAGAGACAGGATTGAAAACACTTGCAAAAAAAGAAAAATTAATATAATAACATATTGTTTCTAGACTTTTATTAATACCTGGAATATGCCAAAAGCCCCTAAGTCTGATGTTTCTGTTCTGTTCTACCATCTTCAACCTACTGCACAATCTTTAATTATAAGGATGTAGATAAACTGGATAGAATGATGTTAAAGAATCTTTGCTTCTTTCTCCCATCTGTTTCTGGAGCAGTTCCCTTTCCCTTCTATTTGTCTCAGTAACACAGATGTGAACTTTGGGTGGTGTTTATCAGAATCATTTCATCTGCTCACTGTACTTAAAAACATCCACAAGTCGTTAGCGTTACTGACTGCAGTAGCTAGGTCAGGTTGGAACGTCTCCTGCTCCTAAACAACAAACACGTGCTGGAAAACTCCCTGCCCGTAGAAAAACAAAAAGCAGCTTTCTTCCAGCCATTATGCATGTGAGTGAATTCTATTAGTGCCTCACTTGGTGCAAAAAAAAATTTAGTAGCAATCAGGGAATAGGAACCTGAGCAGGAAATTGGGAGATGAAAGGAACAGCCCCCTCCCAGCAGCACACAGCTCCATCAGGGAATAGCTTTAAGCACTGCTGTGGCTTATTTTATTGATGCCTGGTTGCACCCTACAGGGGCAGGTGGAGCAGATTATCAGGAGGTTGCAGGATGAAGGAGACTTGATGGTTTCTGAGTGTTAGGCCTCATTTGAGCCCTTCTTGTTGTCTGGGCACTTGCATGAGCCATAGCATGTGGGATCTGCCTCCTCACAGAGGGAGTTTGCCTCCACGGACATAGGGGACCTGGATGAGGGAAACTGGTGTGGAAGTGCTGGAGGCCTTGGTCTCTGCTGAGGACTTTTCTTCTCATCAGCACTCAAAGAAACAGTGCAAAGCAATGTTGCTGATTTTTTACTTTTATCAAGGAAAAGAGGGACAGAAGTTTGGTACTAACTGATTCTGTAAGTACAGTCAAAGGAATTGTTGTTTTGTTTTATGAGTTTGAGAGCTGCGTGGCATCTGTTGTCTGTTCTGCTGTTCTTCACGCTCCTTAGGGCAGATTAATCTGTTGATGTATGTGAACTATGCATTCATTTTAATTAACAAGTCCTGTATAGGCTTTATTTCAATAATTTATGGTCAGTAATACATAGCCAAATGCATGCAGTCAGAATATATGATATAAATCCATTCCTCTTGTAGCTCTCTCAGCAGGACAACCATTCTGCCCTGATGGCTGATTTCTGAACAATCTCAAAAACTAGCCCTTTTTCAGTGGATTGTTTGAAGGTAGAGAGCCTGTGGGTAACCTAATGTTTATAAAACCAGACAGTGAGACTAGAAAATAAAAGTAGTCAAATGTTATCCTTGATGTAACCCTTCAGAACGTGGCTAGCTTTAACCACTGGTGCATAGGATTTTGTGGTTAATGAACCCTGTATTGAGTATCGAGCACCCTAGGGCTGGTCTTGAAGTCATGTAACCACTGACCAGTTTGTGGATGCGTTTATATTCTTTGCTCTATCAAAGGAACAATGTCAGAATTATGCAGTTGAATTCTGAAATATAATTGTTGACTTTAAGCTGTAAGAGTGTGATGAAAGCTCCTGTAAGGGTTAATTAACAGAGCCTAGCTCCATTGCTGAGGGCAAACTAAGTAGCAGGTTCTGCATGTAGAAGGTATATTTCCTGTTTGGTGTTACAAAAGACACAGAGGTTAAGAAAGAAGGCAAATGTCTAGGGTTTTCCTTAGCACAGGATCCTCAGCCCTTCTGATTTTCCTCAGAAGTATGAACCATACCTCTCACTGGAAGTTTCACAAAAAATATTCTTTTCTTCTTTTGGAAACTAACCCTTTCTCTTACCCAAAGAAATCATTTCCCCTATTGGATGCATCTTTGGGATTACAATTATTAATTTACTTCTAGTATTCTTGATTTCCAGACAGAATTTTCTGACAAAATTTTCTTATCAGCTTATTGTACTGAAAATTTGTCATGGGATATGCAGAAATTGGCAATGACAACTACAGATAATTCAGTCATGTATCATCAATAAAGAATTAATAGATTGTCTCCAAACTAGATATAAACCTCATAATCCACTATTTGCTAGTGTCTGCAGGAGAGGTTATGTGGGTGAATATTTGCTGGAGCAAACTCAAAGATGTCAAAATGACTGGGCAGCAGCTTAACATGAGATGGCAGTTCGAAACCTTTTCATGTCCTCCCCCCGCCCTTCTCCATACTCCAAGTGCATAACTTCTCTCCGTTTGCAAGGGGGGCTCAGGAAGAGTCGTGCCCATCGCTATGTCAGTGCTGTTGTCTCCTCACTACTGTTTAGGCCACTTGTTCCGTGTTAAGACATCTAAGCTTTCTGTGTGAGCAGTAGGAATGAGGGAACAGGTAATAGCCATTACTTAACTCCCCCACTTTCCTGTATGACCATTTAAATTGGCATCCCAAAACACTTTGGTGCTTTGAATTGAGGGACGAGACATATGCTATACAGTTTTCTAAGGCTGAAGGACCTTTGGAGCCCGGTCTACATTTTGTGAAGTACTCCATGTAGTGGAATCATCGTCTGAACTGGGATACCCGAAAATAAAGAGCAACTTACTCTTCGGGAAAAATGAAATCTAAAATACGGTGCTGTACTGCATGATGTGACTTTATTTCTTTGTTTTCCTCAGGCTGGTTTTTGTTTTGGTTTGGTTATTTAGAATTATGTAGGTCTCCTAGTGACAGTTTTGCCTTTGTATTTATTTTTTTGGTTTGCTACTTTTTTTGCTAGATTTCCATGTTTCGACAGTGAACAGCTTCTTACAATTAGTCTTAAAACAGCCATTTTGTGATGTTTCTCCAGTTAAATAGTTGGTTTTTTCTCTCATCTGGTTTGTTTCATGTGGAGCATTGTTTGCCATTTTTATTCTTACATTGCTTAGAAGTTTGAACTAAAACAACACCAAAAAATTCCATTTATTCAGACTGCAGGAAAAGATGGGATGTAATGCTTCCAGACTAGAGCACACACAATCTATAAGTGAACTGTAAGTTCATATGGTCATGATCTGAAATTGTTTGGCATTTTTAGGTTGGAAAATTTCCACTCAACTCTGGATCAAGTCTGTAATAAATAGTATTAGTCCTACATATGGTGGATAGAAATGTTAAGGATTCATTTAGGGTTGCAAATGTAGCAGGCCAGGTGACCAACAGGGAAATATTCCAGGGCTAGTCCTATTAGCCAGGAGTCATAGCAGGCTTTCTAAATATGTTTTCTTCAGCAGCTACTGCTCACAAAACCTGTTTTTTACCCCTGGAAAAGAGGTTATATTTAAATTCTTAGCTAAAGTTATTGGGAGTATCAGTTATGGGAAGTGCACTGAGAACTGAGTAATTGTTGTAAGAGGCATATGGGCTAAGTTGAACAACACCAGAACACTTTAACTTTTAATGAACAGTTTTTTCATGTTCTGTGGCAGTTGTGCAGCCCTGAGAAGCCCACATTTTTCACAGTTTGTACAAAAATCTTCCTTCTTGTAACTGTTCCCGTTTCTTATCTTCAGTTGATTTGCAGTTTTAAATGAGGCCTTTAAGTACATGATGGATACATCTGCTATGGTCAAATATATAATCATCAATAGTGCCTTGAATGCCTATTTTCCAAGTCTTAAATAGGTGGAAAGTAGGTAACGGAACTCCAAAAAAAAATCACCTTGAGTGTCTCTCTCCTGAGACAGGAGATGAGTAGGGAGCCCCTCTTTGGACAATGGCTGTGTGTATAGTGGGAAGGGATATTTGGGAGTTTTCTCCTCTAAAGAAGCTTCCTTTCTTCTTGTGGTAGCTTTGCTTCTAGTGAGGAGTTAGCAGAGGTGAGCTGCTTCTGGTGAATAAAAGGGACTTGCGGTGTAAAAGGGTTAACAGGACCAGGATGGTCATAAGGAGCATGAAGAAGATGTGATGCTAGCCCTGGATCTACAGCAGCACCCCATTCAAACAGAGCTTATTGTTTATAACCCAGTCAGGTTTCAAAGTTGCAGTAATTAGTACAATATGAGGTTGGAGATATTTCCTGTATCTTGAGTTTAATAACCAAAACTGTCAGCCTGAGAACGTGTTTAACTCAGGATACAGTTACAATAACTAGGTGTATGTTTGTAGCATAATAAGGGATATACGCTTCTAAACCAGTGTACTTTGACAGGCAGTGTGAGTGAACCATTATGGTTTATCTTGGTCTCGAATTTTTTAGAATCATATGCTAATCCTTGGACTTCCAAAATTTGAAGCAACCCCAGAGCAGGGCTGAACTGGAAAGGAGGCGTAAGAAACCAAGGAGCTGTGTCACACTGCCCTGGGGTACTACTTGGGTGAGGAAGACTGCTCTCCTGAAGCTTTGCCAGCACCAGATTCATACACAGTGAAAACACTTGTATTAGGGCTAGAAGGTAGGCACAGCTAACTACCTTCAAACTTGAGTGACTGTATAGGGAAACTCCTTTTTTCCTGTAGAGCTGCAGCTTAAAGAATTGGTGAGGCTTAAAGGGAGAGTCGTCTTTTACCTTAACCAGCACTTTCTTAAGCAACAACAGATCACCTGGCTCGCATAAGCTGCTCAAGAGATACTTTGAGTTTATTTTGATGCCTGTATATTTTTGTTTGCTTTCCTCAGAAATGAATCTAAACATCGTGTGGCCAAGATGCTGTCACTTAGTTCAGGCTGAGTAATGTCAGGTTTGCCAGCAACTCCTTTGAAATATTTCCCCAGCTCATACATCATTAATCAGAGGCAAATGATCTGATTAAAGTTATGCTGAGTAATTCTATAATAGGTGCTGAGAAATCAACTCCACCCACCAGAAGGCCTGTGAACAGAAGCATAGGGTAAGTGGGGCATCTACTGGCGAGACGCTGCAATGAATTAGTCTGCTGTGTAAAAATCTGATCCAAATCCTCCTCTTGTACAGGACATTCTGTGTTCACTTTGCTTTGCCAGATAAGAAAGTGCCAGGCCTCTGTCCTGAGCTCTTTAGCCAAAATTACATTTTCTCCTTGAATAAATCCTTACTTTCTGGCACTCCTTTGGAGATGTCTGCCATGTACCGTGCAACAGTAGTCCTGTGCAATATCTTAGAGTAAGAAAGGAAATAAGCTAAAGAAACTTGTCAAAAGATTTGGTGCAAGTCTTTAACAACCTCAAACCTTTCCTCACCCCAATCCATCGTGGCAGGTTCTCTGTCCATGTACCGGGAGCTACTTTGATCGACTGCCCGAGGAAGTGAAAGTGAATACAATGCACAAGACAACGCAACAATATTCTACAGATATAAAATCCACAGCAACAAAATGCAGGTCTTCATACACACAACCCAATTGCCTTCCTTTGTTCTTCAGAAAATGGATGCATCAGCATGATATTCTCTACAGTGTTAAATAAAGTTTAATGACTCCTGCAGAATGCATTTTAAAATATTTCCCATTTTTATTTTATTTCTTGTGCAAGGCTTACTACTTTGGGACAGTTGGAGGGTGTAATCTTCAGGATGATGTGTTTCTAGATACAAAATTTTGTGCTGTATCTCTTTGTGCATATCAGACAAGGATTTTGGAAGTAGCCCAAGGGGTCTCTAATTTCATTGTTAGGATTAACATTTTAAAATCAAACAATTAGCATGGGAAAAGTTTGCCGATATCTGTACTTGGAGCATGGATGTGAATTTGCGAAAAGGAAGAGTGAACAAATTAGCAGCAAAGTAATGCTAAATGGGGAGACAATAAGATCAAACTGTTAAAGTATGTTCCTTCTGCTGCCGTTAAAGATACTGCATCTTTACCTACCCAGTAAAGCCAAATATTTCCTGAAGGCTTTTAAAAATTCTGGTGCTTGATAGAACAGTAGTCATACATCAAAATACAAAAGCACTCTTACTTCTGCTCTGCTGCACAGCACACTTGCTATATTTAGCTGTGCTGGGGAATCAATTGCTTTATGTAATCTCATCACAAGCCATTGCTGAAAAAAAATAAAATGTCTGAGTCTGTCACTTGACCTTGGGCAAAACAGCAGTCTTTGTGCTTTCTCCAGAACTCCTTCTGCCACGTATGTTAGAAGAATCTGTAACCAAGCAGTGATTTCAGCTGTCCTTGTCCAAAGTCACTGGACTAAGCAAAAGTCATTTTAGTCTTGTTAAACTAAGCAACGATGCAAGAACCTTCCCTTTCTGAGAATTGGCTTCTTTTTTTTTTCTGTTTCTTTAGCATGTTCTGTGTGTCATTTCACTTGAACTATCAGCACAGCGGAAAGAATACCAGTTTTCTTTTGTTTAGTTCTTACAATTCTTATTTTCTTTTATTTAGCCCTTATTAGTAGAAGCAAACAAAAATAATCATTGTGATTGATAGCTACAAAACACTTTGATCTCTGAAATACAAGATGTGCTAGATCACTGTGTTTAATCTTTCCCCTGCTTTTCTTTTTATCCAGAAGCCAAATACCTGATTCCCACCTCCAAAACCATAATTTCTTCTGGCTCAAGGCTTCCACAGCTATAAGCTGTTTGAGGCTGGGAGAAATCTTTAGAGAAATGTTGCAGTATGTTTGCTCTGTTCTTTCCATTCTTCCTTCTGTGTTGCCCAATACATAGCTTGGAAAGTGGGGTTAGATAGACCTTTTTGTATGGCTGTGGTTCCAAATGTGCTTGTAAGGGTTCCGTCCCAGCAGAAATGACCAATAAAAAAGAACAGAGCAAGAATCTCAAACTTAACCTTAAGGTCTCTCATGTCTGCAGTTACTGAGGAGTGAAATCAAAGTATCTCTTTCTAGAAAGCAAAAAAATGTCCTGGTTTTCCCAAATTGCTTATCCGGGGACTTACGTTGAAGGGAAGCTGTTGCCAATAATAGTCAAATAATAGGACTTTTGTTACTTTATACCTAAAGTAACCTAAAGGACTTGGCTGCTTAGTAAGAATATTTACTACTTTCCTTGTAGGAACTAATTTATTATTAGTCGCTGAATTTGAGTGGATGGCATGGAGGAGTAGTGTGACTCACAGAGGATGGCTGTGGCTGATTGCTCACCTGGAGTTTCAGGTGCAGCATTGACACTGCTTCAGGGCACAGAGGTATGCTCCTGGGCAGCCTGAGGGTTGCAGAGCCCAGGCACCAACTGGGGAGCAGTGGTTCAGAAGGTACAATGTTGTAGCCTTTGTGAGCTTTCTAATGTAAAAATGTTTTGATTAGCAAAGTCTAATATGGTGCTAGAGGAAGTCTAGACAACTGTCTAAGTTTTAGAATAAACAGTTTTTACTATTACGTATAGTTAATTGAATAGAAGCCACTGTTTCAAATCAGGGTAGTCCTTTATCATGTAGTCTTAAAATTAGTCATGGGTTCATCTCTTACAAGACTGTTTTGTGTCTACCTCTCCTAGAGGGTTTCCGTCCAGACTGTATTTGGCACCTCCAAATGCACCAAAAGCTGTGACTGATAGATCCTTGCAGGGGGCTGGGGCAAGCATGGATTTGTTCAGAACTGTATTCAGAGACCTAGTCTGGAGAAAGAAATGTATGAAAGATACACTGTATAATTTCATTGTAGAAAGTTAAATTATCATGTCCTATTAACTCTCACATTTTAAAATGATTATGCTCTTTCCTGATACCTTCCAGTGCATACTTCTTGTTCCATGAGGTTGGGAGGGGGGGAGTGTCTATTTACGCTACACTATTACACATCTTTGGAAGTTTTTTTTAAAGAAGACTTTGGTGATTAAATACATAAGACCATAAACAACTACTGCTGCATATGTCCACACAGACATAGGAAAGCACAAAAGCTCTCCTGAACATTTTCAAAGGCATAAATGTTCAGGAAGCCTGTTTCAGCACCAAAGACACAAAATTCTTATTCTCACTGATTTTTTAGTAAGACTTAGATGAAGCCTTTAGTGTTTATTATCATCATCCA
This sequence comes from Rhinoptilus africanus, assembly GCA_013400135.1. NCBI lineage: Eukaryota > Metazoa > Chordata > Aves > Charadriiformes > Glareolidae > Rhinoptilus > Rhinoptilus africanus. Next base: position 225,920 of record VXBO01003382.1, read on the forward strand.
TGGCATTAAATGATGACCTTGACTTATGTTTGCTCACTTGCCATACACTCAGATGCCCTACTGTTCTCTATAGTAATTGTCAGACTCATGAGATCTGTTTTTTCCATATGTTTCAGAGAAATAGACTGCAGAAGTTAGTGTTATTAGGCACACTCCTAGTTCTGACAGGCAAAGCTACGATATCTTTCACTGGAACATGTATCAGTGGTATCCTACTAGCAAAGACTTTGTCATTAATAAGGAACCTTCTTTTTCAGCATAGCAATGCTCCACCTTTATGGTGGATAAGAAACTCATGTGTGTTAATTTGGCATGCATATTATTTCTCCTAACTCAAAATAGAGAAGATAAAAACTGGGTCAGAAATGCTAAATTGCATTGTATGTCAGTATCACTTGCTGTGTGACTTAAAAAAAGTTGGTAGTTCTTTAAAATAAAATTTTAAGTAAAGATGACTTTTTTCTTTACAAGAGAAAGAAAGCCAGACTTTGCAGAGTTCCCTCTTTAAAATTATTTAGCACAGTTAAATAGTTCTAGGCAATAAAAGAAGCAGGAAGAATAAGGAGTACAGGGAAGGAAGCAATGCAAAATATTACGGTCTCCTTTGTATCTTAAAAAGGAAGGGAAGTTGCAGAAACAATTAGTTTTGTGCTTCTACAAGTCACTAACATTCCTGAATTCCCTTCTTGTTTTCCTTGTGTGTTGGTTGGTTCTGGGATGGATTGTTCCATTGAGGCATTTCAGGAGCTTTCAATAGAAGAAAGATGCACATCCAACAGAAGTTAGTAAAAATATACTCCAGCAGTTCTATGATAGTAATCATACTGGCACCACAAAACAATCCAAGTTGGCCGCCTACATCAGCTGTGATAGAAGGAAATAAACATATGTCATCCTAAGCATTTGGTTTAGGCTAGCAAGCAAACAAAACCCTGTCAGGTTCAAGTGTTAAATAAATTCAATATACATAACCCATCACTCTGAGAAAACAGAATTAATATTGTTAAGAATGTTTATTGGAGAAGACTAATGTGTTTCTTAAAATTCTAAATAAAGCAAGTACAACACAACACATCCTACTGTGAAACAGATATTTAAATTAATTCCTTCTTCTATGCCTTTTAAACCACTCGCTTGTTTCTCCTCCCCATGTTCTCTGTCTCCCCTCCAAATCCTGAAAACTTCAGTATTCTTACAATCCTGTGTGTGATACAGCTGTAAAGTAGTGCCAAATTTAATTCTTACTCTTAGCTGCTGTCAATACTGCAGGTTCTTTAATGGACTGACAGGAGGCAGTATAAAAATGCCCATGAGGAGACAGGATTATTACCATTATAATATAAAAGGTATCACTTTTTTCTTAGGATCCCACCTAGGTTATGACTCAGGAGGGGAAATAATAAAAAAAAAAAAAAACAGGTTGGTTTGTGTGTTTGGTTTTGGTGTTTTCTTTTAAATTTTTAGATTAATTATTAATAAGCAATAAATAAATATTAAACATTCACTTACCAAGCAACTCGGATATAGTCAAGGCCTTCTGCTGCTGTGTTATTTTGTAGCTCAGATCATGATATTTAATGTCAATACGCACAAGGTTCTGCCTAATGACAAATATAGAATTATTTGAGACAGTCAGGACTGCTGTTCATTTTTACCAACGTTTATCTGCATGGACTGACTTCAGGGAGAGTGATGGTGTCTTTTAAAGAAAAATTAGATGAGAGTTACCAAAATTAGTTAGATGACTGAAGATTTTTTTTTTTTAAAAAAAAGGTCCTAATAACAGTTATAACAGGAGCTTATCAGAGGAGTAATCTTCAGGCTATGTTGAAAAAGTAATTCTAGATCTGTACTGTGAGATAGATGTATACTTTTTAAGGGTCACAGAGATAAGCTTGAGTGAGTGTGGCAAGCATCCTAACCTACAGCGGATACAGCGCCTGGAATTGTAGTCTACTATTCTTGTTTATGTGCAACTGCATATTTAATTGTGCATATTTCAACGAGCGGGTTAATGCAGAAACACCCTTTTCCTATGCTTGGATGTTTAGTTCTATCCTCTGCTAATAGCCTCGCTTACCTAATTATATTCTTGCCTGCTGCAAAAGCGGCAGAGTAGGTAAATCTCAGTGGGAGCAAGACCTGTGGAATGATTCAGTGTGAGTAAAGAGCTCATCTTTATGATATCGCGTCTGCAGAAAGATTCTGCATAACTACTAAATGGAATATAAACATAATGGTTGTGGAATAAAATAGACACAAAAACTGATTGTGCACATAATAATCGTGACCTTTAAAAATAAAAGTAGTAATTATTCTCCAGAAGTGTGAACAGTTACAGATTTTGGGGTTGACAGTGATAATGAGATCATTACCAATATTCACTGAAAATAAAGTATTCGATATACAAAATGAACACTTCTATCTCTAGGTGATAATTCTAAAATTTCAAGTATCACAGAGTAATAAAAATAACCTCATTCTCATGGCCTCTATTAAATAAGACTTCCTACTATTGTAATGGAGTTGCTAGCAGAACTGACCGGTAAATATTTAACTTTTCCCTTCTTACGTCTTCAGAAATCAATAGGTCTTTACATTTTATAGTTCAGAATATGTACTCGTTAATAACTCCACAGGATTCCTATTGGTTAAGGCCTGGTAACATGGGAATGTTCTGTATTTTCACTTGCTTAATTGAGTAATTACTGGGTTACGTATGATGTTTACAGACAATAAAATAATCAACGAAGATAAAACGTCCTCAAAGGATTAATATCTTTTGCATACAACAACAGGTTTAATTGTCATAATCTTCACTGGGGACAGACTTTTAATTAGGGCCTGTAGCGATAGGACAAGGGATGACAGTTTTAAACTAAAAGAGGGTAGATTCAAGGAAGAACTTTTTTATACTGATGGTGGTGAAATGCTGGAACAGGTTGCCCAGAGAGGTGGTGGATGCCCCATCCCTGGAAACATTCCAGGTCAGGTTGGACAGGACTCTGAGCAACCTGATCTAGTTGAAGATGTCCCTAATTATTGCAGGGGGGTTGGACTAGATGACCTTTAAAGGTCCCTTCCAACCCAAACTGTTCTATGTTTCATATAGTTCCTGTTCTTGTATAAACATATGCAGACTGATGGCTTCAAAAGTGAGAAAACTGAAGTCACTGAAACAATGAAATACTCGTAGATATTTCATTAGCCAATTTTTCTGTGGTTCTTCATAAACGTATTTTGATGTTGTGGTTAATATGAGTTCATGTAGCACCTGTCAGTACTTATTTGTACTACTAACATCTAGATCTGTAAGGAAAAGGCAATTCAGTTTATAACACGGTATTAAATGCTCTTTGGCAACTAGACCGTATCTTTCTAGCAAAAAAAAATCTGGAAATTCTTCTGGTTTTGGATATATAATGCTTGTATTTGCAAGGAAATCTGGTGTCACTTTATGATGTTGTAACAGTAAGGCACATATGCTCTATTGAAGCATAAGCATATCTGATATCTATTCTCTGAATTTAGGGGTATGCAGATTACGTCAGCTCAGCGCTACCTACTAAGCAACACAGCTCTATGCATAAGTTCAAACGCTATTTCCTGGATAAAATATGTAGTCAATACTGTTGAGATATGCTTTCACTTTAGAAGGTCTCTGGGTAGAAATCTACTTTCTTTTGCTGTGTAGCACTTTCCGTCACACAGATAGAACCATGCTATTTCACTCTTCTGCTACTTAATGAGATTTAATATTCTAGCAAATATTTTCTAAATAACTCTTATAATGTAAACAGTATTAGTGAATTCTACTAACAGTAGAAAAGATTCTTAAACTTGTGACATTATTGCTCCAATAAATCTCTTCAAATCTTTCTCTCTGTATTGCTACAATAATGCTCTTCGGTGCTTATGAAGCTTCCTTTGGGAATGGGCTGAGAGAAAGGACAACAAGTTTATATAACGTGTATTTAGGTTGTTTCTTGACTTCAGTTGTGAAAGGGTGAAGACTTGTGGATAGTGGATAGGTTTGATAACCCTGACTTTTCTTTATTCTTAATCGCAAAAGTGACTAAAAAACTTTGTTATAAGAGATCGATGATAGAAGGTAATTGAGAACATTACTTCTTAATTGCAGTATCTATTTTGATATCCACAGGTCTTAGCAGTATCTATGTATATTTTATATATATGGATATGTATAAATTTTAACCAGTTTTGTCGCAGTGATTATTTTATCTCTCAAACAACATTATTAATACCACACGTAAGAGTATCTTTTTTAAAAGTCGCATTTATATCACACACTCTGTTAGCACACTTAGAAGTAATTGTTCATTTCTTTATTAGACAAGGTGTATAGCAAGATTACCTAATGTATTCTGGGCTTTTCTTCAGTTTTGTAGAAAAGTATTTTATGGCTTTTTCTCCTCCAAAACTTGAATAGGTGATAGTGGTAGGATAGTGCGTTTCTTCACATGGGGTAGGGCAAGTGGAATTGTGGGTTCCTACTGTACATAATCCTTTTATCTCTATATCATCTGAAATTTCAGGAAAAAGAATTTGCATAAAATTGCTAAAAAAGCACATGGTTTTAAGACTTTTTTTTTGAAACTCACGAAATTGCTTTTAACTAACATTGATAAAGATATGGGTTAATTATCCTTAGAAAACCAGATTCTTACCAGTTTTGAAGGAACAAATAAGTGTTTGTAACTGTCATTTGGGAAGCTGGTGCAGAGTAATAAGGGCTCAGATTTTTGGGTCACTTTTTTCAAAGAAGTTCAGCACCTCTAAGTTTTTCTGCCTTCATTAGAACTTTATGTGCTTCTCATCCACAGTTAAACGGTAGGACAACAGAAGACTTGATGTCTAAGACTACTTACAGAAGAAGCTCTGTGCTAGCTTTCTGATTACATACATATAATACACGCATTATAAATATATAATCCTTGATCTTCATACCTTGATGTTTGCCTAGCTCCTTTCAATGCATAGTAACAGCTTCCAGAGCAATGCCAGTTGTAGTTTACTGTCATCTGATAACCACATAAGAATCTTGGTAAGCTAAATTCACTTTACCTTAACCCCTGTCTGCCATTTGAAAATTAGGCTTAAGACAGCTAAGAGGGTTTAGGGACAGCTTTGTTTCTTCAAATATGAAAGCGAAGTCACAAAATTCTGCAGGTCTGGCTGCTCATCAAAGTGGGGAGAAACAGAAAGAAGTCATTATAGAAATCTGGGGAAGCTGGAGAAAATTCATGTAGAAGAAAAACGGTAAGGCATAAACACTTCCTGAAGTATAAACCATGGTACTCTGATGAGTATCGTAACCTCCTGCTTGCGATGCTCTATTTGCCCTGGTGTGGTGCTCGACGTTGTTTCTGCTCCCTCTGTGCTTGGGCTTCTCGCTTTCGTAAACCACAGCGGAGGAGATATCTCAGCCTGTTAGTTGACTTGAGGCACCCTCCAGTGATGCTAGGGTTGTGGATTTCATTCTGGTTAGTCGGCCTTTAGAGTCCCTAAAATAACCGCTCTAAGCAATGGTAGGTCCTGTGGATACTGAATCAGTGTGCTGTCATTTGAGGGTTTGTTATCAGGTGTCTAACCTCTCCTGCACTTAACTTGGGGTCCTGGGGACCAGACACATCCAATCCAGGCATTGTATGAGGTTCACTGTGTACAGCACTATGATGTCAGTTCCTTCTGGGGTCCGGCTCTGAATCCTATCCACGCTTGATAGGACTTAAGTGTTGTTTTTATTTATTGCTCAGTGGTTTCTTTGAAACTTGATCACAGAACGTCCATTACGTAAAATAATACATGCATTTCCACACGACAGTCTATCAAAGATCATGATTATGTAAGAACTTTGTGTAATCCATTTCAAAAAAGCCACAGGAAAAAGAAATAGTCATTGTTTATAGTAGCAGATATTGCCTGAATATTGCACACACCTAATCAAAGCAGATGTAAACCCTTGCACAGGTGCCCCAAAACTTGTTAATCTGCTTGGTATCTTAGTCTTCCATTCCTTCAGAAAGGGAGAGTCACGTTATGTAGTAGAATCCAACACAACTTAAAAGGAGGCTTTCTAAAATTCATGAGAAGTTACTTCCCATATTACCATTTGCAGTATTTTCCAGAAAGTCTGTTGTAGAGACTTAAAAATTTCCTATCTACTGTGTGCAGACTATTTGCTTATGAAAATGAATTGTATTTGGAGCACTTTAACAATATATAATCCATTTTGCTTTTGTAAAGATAAATCCTTAAAGTCCAGTGATTTTGAATTATATTTTCTGTCAGTTAACAAAACTGTAATTACTGTGCTGTTCACTTTTCTATGACAAACAAAAAGAATGCAACATTGGAGCTAGAAGGATTATAACATGAAGATGCAAAACTGCAAGCTGAAGGCTTGATAACTGAAAACAAATTAATTGAACATTATTCCATTTTGAACCATTTCTGATTACTAAAATAAATGAATTCTTACTCTCTTTTTTGCTTTGGTTTGGGGTTTTTTTTGGAGTTTTTTGGTTGCTTGGTTTTTGGTGTTTTTTAATTTTCATGCACCATTTAGTGGTCTGTCTGCTCTCTATTTTCAGAATGTTAAATGAATTGGGATGTACTCTATTTTAGTATTGCTTCCAGTATTTTTTTTTAACTGATAGATATTGTCTATTATTTGGAATTGGCTTAGAAAAGATGAAGTTATTACTTACAGACTGCAGGATAAACGCAATTGTAAAACTTCAGCAAATCACATTCTGTTCCATTTCCTTAAAAGTAAACAAAAAACTTTAGGAACTTGAATTAACAATATGACCAATAGCTCTGTTTGTACTAAAATGAAATGCAATGCCATCAAAGCCTGCTATATACTTCATGTTTATTATTGTACGACTGAGAAAACAATTGAGTTGGGCATAGTGCAGTTACCAGCACCAAAAGGGGTACATAGTAAAATAGAGACAACAGATCAAGCTGGGAGCCTTGCTGTTGGAGCAAATATTTTCACTATGGGTACCAGCCACTGCCTTTAAGCTCATGGATTGCTTTTTGTGTTAGCTTGCTAAGGCCAGAAATTTCTGGTTTTGCCAGTGGAAATGAAAAAAAACCAAAGTAGGTAGATGAAATATATTATAACGCCTTAAACTTTTCAATTTTTAACTGCCTGCGAGAATTACTCAGAGGCCTGATGGGTAAGATGGCACCCTGAGGTAATAGGAAAACCTTCAGATTTTAGATAGCCTCAGTTTCACTCCAATTTATTTCCTTGAATGGAAATGTTGCTTAGCCTTTTAACACATAGTTAAAGAAGGTGTTGCGCTCGTTTACCTAATTGCCAGTGGATAAAGCACTCACCTTGGCTATGGGAGACCTAAACTTAATTTCTATCTCAAATCCCTTTTCACAAGAGTTTCCAGGAGATTGCCAACCTCCTTTCCAAGAGGCTGTCAAACAAACAGGCTGGAGATTACTCAATGGGTGTCTCATAGTGAAAACATTCTACCTTGCTTGGAGCTATTTAAAAATACATTGAGTCAGAAAGTGTGGGCCTGACAGTGGTTTTCTTGCCCACTAATTGTGAAAAGCAGGTCTTTGAGTTCCAGCTCTCAATTCAGGGAGAGGTGACGGTGTTGTTATTACTTTTAATATTGAAAAAGTGGAAGGAATGAGAGCAGTCAGGGCTTAAGAATTACTGCTTTACATTTCTAGAGTGATTAAGATGCCTCGATTCTCGAGGGGAGTATTACAGCATACAGCTGTACTCAGCATTTCGGGCTCATTAGATGGCACCATGCAGCCTTTTGGCTTTTGCAGAGCCCTCTTCTAGTGACAAACTCTTTCCATTGTTCATGTGAGGGACCTCGGTTTCTGTCTTCAGGCAATCACTTCTGCTGTGGCTGATAAACACCTGCAAAGTAGGTTTTCTGCAGTACAGGTCAAAATCTTTCACACTTTATTGATTTAGTTACAGCTTTTTAGGACTTCAGGTTGAAGACTGCAGACTGCTCTCACAGCCCTGAGGCATAATCTTTTCTTTCAAGATTTTTGGTCTGTATTCTGAGAACAACCATTGACCAGATATTAGGTTTAGGGCTAATCAAATGTCTTGCTTTTTTCTCTGAATTAAAAAACCAAACCAAACAAAAACAAAAAACCAAACCCGATGTATATAATTTCAATTAATCACAGCTGTAGATATCCCCCAAGCATGTGCCCCATCTCTTTAGCTGTTCAATGAGCAGGTGTTCAGTAACATCCTAGGAAGTTGATCCTTAAATACAGTGTATGGTATTATGATATTCCTGAGAAATACCTGGAAGAACGAACGGCAAACAGCCACACCAGTCCTGTATGTACCGGGCTTTGCATTCCTGCAAACATCCATTAGTACTATAAATCTTGTGGTACTGAAGCTTTATATCAGGCTTGCACTCTCCCCATGGGTATTCTTGGATAATTGACTGTAGGGTAATAATAACAGTAGATATAATATTTTTCTCTGTTTTACATTTAGTCATTATTTTCTCGCATTTTAAATTGCTAAAGGAGGCCTGTTGAAGACATAAGAAGTAACATTGTGATTTAATTGGAGATAGGTACAGTGTGTGCTTTTGGGATTATAAAATCATCTCCTCTCTCTTACAACAGAAGTTGTAAAATCCACTTGGATTCCACTAGGAATCTGAGACAACATTAATAGTAACAGAATGTGTTGACGGAGAACTGCTGTGGTGTCCTTGGATCACTGCACGTCAGTGAGACTGTAAGATGTTAGAAAAGAAAGGTTGGCTTCAGTAAAAACAGATTATGAAGACAAATTATATCTGCCCCCCTTCCAAAAAAAAAAAAGCAGTAATATTGTTTATACTGTTTGTGTCTGGAGGAAATGTTATTTTTAGGAGCCAATTGGGCCTGATAAATAATTTCACTTCCAAAATGTCTAATTCATTGTCATGCTTCAGAAGAGTATTAGAGATAGAAAAGACCAGTATTTCCACTCGATTGACAAAGTCCTTACCTTCAGTTGGCGGATTGCGACCTGTGCATGTGTGCCGACTGGTGTTAATAACCCTAAACCATCAAAGCGTGGAAGCTCTTTGGGTGAATGGATAACAAAAGTTATACCAGCATCAGTATAACCAAGAGCAGGTTCATCAGTGAATTTTTCCTGATAAAAAAATAATAATTTGAAATAGTTTTGGCTTTGCTTACCCTTTGAGGCTTTATCTATATTTAAAATAGTACTATGCTTTTTTATTTGCTCTTGTGTCTCTGGTTACATTTTTGGCAATTTACACAAAAGTATAGAAGCAAACTGACTTGAATTTACTTTGTTGATTACCTCTGTGGGTTTCTTTCCAGTTACTATAAACTGTCAGGTTTTTTACTCCTTCTGTCATCTCCCAATTTCAAAAGCAAGAAGGCATAGATGAACCTTTACTCATAAATTGGATATTCCTTCCTTTCAGTTGGAACTACCCATCATGTTTCATCAAAATTTCAGTTAGGCTCTCCAGAACCTACCACTCCTATTTCATAATTCCTAGGAATTGAAAGTGCACATCTAAGGCATTTATCACTCTAGATTTTAGTATTCTTCCCTGATCTCATAAGGTGATATTCCCCAAGTTTTCTGTGTTTTGTGGGTCAAAGACAATTCTAATAAGGTCAGAGACTATTTACAGTGCAAAGACCAGATCATAGCTGGCATTGAGCACTTACAGCTGCTGCAACTAAAATTTAGCACTACTTAGAAATTGGCACCATACAACCTTCCCTACTGTGCCTTTTATTAAAATGAAATTATTTTATTCTGAAGTGCCTGCATAAAATTAAATTACTTCTCTGATGATGTGTTTCAATTGTAGGTGAAATGTGTATGTGTGTATATATATATGTTGACTTGCAACTTTTAGAACCATTTATCTGGGGACAGAGTCAATAATAATTCTGAATTTTAAAATCAGTATTAGATCTTTCCTTTAAAATCTTTCCCCTTCCTCAGAAATAGTCTTGATGCATTCTGAAGGTCTGTGTAAAACCAAACCAAACCCCAAACAAACACCTCTATTAATCTATAAGTTATTACATTATTTGTTGTTTATAATCATTAGGATAGCTGTACCTGTTGGACATCAAAAAGTAAATGTAAGCCTCTTCCGGACAAACTCACTCTTCTTGCTGGAAGATCATTGTGATTAAAAGTAAAGCAGTTTCCGTATTCAGTGAAAACATGTTCAAAATCCTTCAATAAAGGAAAATAGGGAAGAAAGATTACTTGAAGTTTCATTAGTGAGTCACAATGCAAGAGGTGGACTACTGTTTTGGTTTAGGGGTTTTTCCCCCAAAGGCAGGGCTAAATATTACAATAAAAAAAGTGGTAACTGATGGAAATATTCAAAAGGATTTAATCCCTTTCTATAGAAAATTAAGTTTATAGGAGAAATTTCCCATTGCTTATTGATACCTATGAGCTGCTTAGAATCATTTAATGAGGTCTTGTTGTTTTTCCGTACCTGTTGCATTCTATAGAAATTATATATTCAAAACCCACCTTGTTTAATTTTTCTAGTCGATGTTTAGTGAAGGCTTTTTCAAAACTAAACGTTATGTTACATATGAAAGTACAATATTTGCTTTTTTCCCCAAAGCTGACTCATCATTTAACTGAAAACCTTTGCGAACACGATTGTGTCTCATTGCTTTAGTTGTAGTTATTATCGCGAGTGTCTTTCAGTTAAGAGAACTCTCCAATGCCTAATTTTAGAAGCTACAGCATCTCTAAAAGTTAGATTAATCTGAAAGCATATAGGACTGACTTTTCTGTTCACATTTTCTATTTAAGTTGGGAATTACGGTATGGAGGAATCGCCATATGTCCCAACAGAATGGGACAATCATATTCTTCTGCTGTTGCCTGAAATTTCCAAAGAGGTGTTATTTTAATCTCATTATTTAAAATTCCTGTGGGCTCTGCATATAGCTACCCTGGGTGTCTATATTCTTGCCTCAAGAACAAAACTATGCAATCATGCAAAAAACTCCATTCAAACTGACCTTCGTTATAGGCCATTTATGGAAAAGGTTGTTAGATACAGCCTGGAGGTATGACAGCTTTCAAAGGCTGCTGTCTATGCAGAAGTGGTGTTAGGCAGAGAGCAGTTTAGGCTGAAATCCCATTTTACACCTCAGAGTCCAGCAGGCTGACTCTGCAGGCAGTGGGAAAATTGGGGTCCTCAGGGTGATTTTAGAGCAGGACTTTTTTTTTCTCTCCATCAGCTGACTGTAAAGGGAAAACAGGGGGAGTAGCTGGCAAAACTAGATGTCCCAAGTTGAGTGGTAAGAATACATTCCCGTCCCCTCTATGTTACTGTTTTAGTAAAATAAATATATTTACCTGTGGGTAACATGGCTTTCCAAAAAATTCACATTCTAGCAATGTGCTGCTGTTCAGGTAAAACCCATTTTTCCTTGTAAACTCTTTGATACTGAAGTTCTGATTCCCATGAAGGAAATCATTTATCTCTTGAGAATATTTATCTTCCGTAACAAACTTTTGGAGAACTCCTGACACGATGTTCCAAATTACAAAAATGATTCTGAGGTCGCTTACTGCGTGAGTTTGAAACCTGTCAGCGGGAAGGAGAAAGAATTGCTGGGAGTTCTGCAGTTGTTGGACTGATCTCAAGGCTGCTCTTACCAAATCTGTGTCACGATTTGTTGTCTGCTCACAAACTATACGTGATTCTTGGTCACCACTTTGCACTTTGATCTCTACAACATGAATAAACAATATTTTCTCCATTTCTAGGAAAGTATTTTCCATGCCTAAAAACAGAAAATGGACACCTTCCCAGGGCTATTCTGGTTGACTGTATTAGAAACATTTCTATTGTGTGTCATTGTCCATAAAAAAAAGATAATAAAACAACAACAAAGTGAGCAGATCAGCCATCTGCATAAGCCAATAACCAGATTTGTAGAACTGATGACAAGCTGAACAATTGCATTTACATGCAGGAGACTAGCTGGAAGGAGCAGTTCCTTTCAAAAAAGCTGTCTTCCATCATTTAGAAAATTGATTTCTAGGTGCATTTGCAGTAGTCTCATGCATCTTACTAAGGCACTAAGCCCCAGCAAAGAGACAGTCTGCCTTCTCATGAGCTCTGTGGCTGGTGACACAGTGGTATAAACCAAGAGTGATCTTTACTCCTAGAATCCACTTGAAAATCTCAAACACATTGATGCTGGGCTTGCTTTCCTAGTGTACAGCACTGAAGCCCTTGAAGTAAATTAAGGGTTCACAGAACAGTTGTAAGATAATAAAACAAAACGGAACTGTGATACCATGCTCTTTAGAACTGTCATTTTATGTAATCCTATCTTTAAAAACACATCAGTGTATTTGTATAATAGATCTTAATACCCAAACATAAGGAAGATTGGTAGGAACAACTCTTCACAACTCGAGTCAGAAACTAAAGGCAAGGGTAAATCTGTGCTTCTTTGTCCTGCCAACAAAAAAACTGGTTACCAAAACCAGGAGGGAAGGATAAGCACAGCATGAACAACAGATGGATATGGCAGCAGACTGACACTTCGGCAGACAACTGCCACGGTCAGTAGCTGGCTGTTTACTCACTATATAGTTACAGGGAGTGAGAGACTTTTATAATACACAGCCTACTGGAGTCAAGAGAGACATCTATCCGCAGTGCATGTTGTGCAGTTTAATGCAGGATGGCTTTATTCAGGGGCTACATACACTTACACACAGAAGAACAGCACCAGAGAGGTTTTTCTACTCCAACTTACATTTTGAAACTTAAAAATCTGTTGTGTGATTGTTCATCTGAAGGAGGGAGAAGCTTTAAAAAAAAAACGACCTCCCTTCCTTGATTCTCCTATTTTCCTCTTCATTTGAATCTCCTGTGGTGGTGTGGAGGACACACCCCTCTGAACCATATTTTCCTTGGTTTATGTGGTTCTTTTCAAGAAAGTTGTGGAATCTGACTGCTTGATATTATTCAAATAAAGAGGTGTTGCCTCTCAAAGGTGAATGACAAACAACTTTTACCTGTTCAAGTTGCAAAAAGTCACAGCAGGGAATTTGACGTTTTCCACATATTGCACTACCACTGTAGTTGTGGTTGGCCAGCTGAAGTAGTAGATGAAGCGACTGCAGATTTGCCAAATAACAACTGCAAGACAGCCTGCCACTACTAAGAGCCACAGCACTTTGCGAGTCTTGCTCCGCGTTTGGGCAATATTATGCACTCCATGAAATGAGGTGGATGAGGCAAACTCCTGATGATAGTTCCTTCTGTCTTCCAAATGTGGCAGCAGTTTCTTTATTAAGTACAATCGTATCTTTTCCAATATTCCTTAATAGTGAACAAAGTGAAAACACTTTAGTTTTAAATTAGCAGTTAAATGGTACTTAAGAAAGGAAAGCATGTAATTATAATAGCGGAAAGCAATTTTAAAATTTCTCTTTTATTGTAAATTCTCTCTTTAAGTAGTGAACTTGCTTTTGAGGACAGTCTAGAGCCCTGGAAGGGTTGTGTTCTCAGAGACTGGCTCAGTGCTGGCCTGAGAACAGAATACACCGGGTAATATTTTAAGCATACAAATTTTTAAGCACATTAATATAAAAGAATAGTTCTACTTCTATAGAAAAGATTGGGTTTTGAAATACCACAGTGATCTAAAACAACAGGTTGCTGTGAACCTGCTGTAAGAGGCTAAGCATCTGATTCTTACAGTAACATCCCATTAAAGGGCTGGTCCTTCATACTTGCTCTGAGAAATACGGTAAAAAGAGAACAATATGGAATTATGTGAAAGGGAATTTCACTCTTTCTTCATTACAAATTTCTGGATAAAACTTGAAAGGTTACAGGTTCAAAAGGAAATCTATTCTCTTTTCTTTAGGTTCATGCTAGCCTGATTACATAACTTTGAAACAGGAAAGTTTTTAGTTTTCATTTTCCCCATGGTTTCTACAAACTGATATTAAAAAAAAAGTCAACATTTTAAATTCTAAGGAAAAGAGCTATAACAGTAGTGAATATAATCAATACTTGGAAATGTAGTAATTTTCTTATGCTTTTTGCTGAATGGTCTTTTGAGCATGGATTTGAACAGAATGTTCTCTCTCGAAACATATAAATGAGGGAAACTCAATGGGACCTTTCCTGCATCTAGTCATAAATGGACCAGTCTCTTTAGAAAGTGCTTCATTTGCAGATTGTATCTGCTACTTTAGTCTGTCATTAAAGAAGTTCATAAGAACGGTAAATCAAAGAATATTTGTGAGATGACAATAATTAGGATCTGAAAATACATTATTTAGATCAGTGTTTAACAGCAATTAAATGCTTCCCTAATTCCATTTTTAACCAAAAAATAGGTTTAATAATATGACATGTTGTAGGAAGAAAATATACCCTTTATAAGACTGATTTACTTGAGGCTGTTGCAGTTGGGCATAGGAACAAAGGGATGTAAGAGTCATCTGCCAAAGCTATCGTGACCACAGCAGCACTCTGGGATGTTGCTTTGGTCTCTGCACAGGATCTGGACTGCGTGATAATCAAATCCCAGATCATCATGGATTTCAAAATGTTTCTGAAGGGAAAGACTTTACTTCATGTTGTTCTTTAAAGTTCTGTATAAGAACTTCGGTTAATACTGGTATAATTACTGTGACCCCTTTTTATCATGAAACAGGTTTCTGCTGGAAAAAGTTTGCATGCTAGTTCTAGTGACTGTTGGATCCTGTTCAGCCATGTGTGCTTTTGCACGTCGCACTGGAACGGAGTGGATATCTGGTTTTGCTGCACTTGACATGGGTGGCATTTGTAGGCTCCTCTCTCACCAGACCACGTGCAGCGAGACAAGGACTTTGCGTGTTCCCTGAATAACAGCAGAACAAAGTACATTCCTGGCTTGTGTCTGCACCTGCTGCCCATAGACTCCAACAGGAGACAACAACCAGGTCAGACCCTTTTCTCCAGGGAATACACTGTGTATCTTTATTCCTACCATGCACACTCTGCTAGGTAAGAGAACGGTAACATATCCCCACGTGAAAGTCCATTGCCATCAAAACCCCCTAGTAAGCTTAAGCAGCAGAAGTGTAATTTAGAATCTATGCAAATATGTAACTCAACTGTATTTCAGCTCTTGTGCATAGCTACTACAGTAAATAGTAAATGATGCTTTATCTCAGTGTGACAGTTTTGCTGTTAATACATGAGATTATCTAATATCATACTGCTGTTTTCATTGCTGTCTTTCACCGGAGGAATTAACACTACTAGATGAGCACCTTTAAGAATCCTATCTCTACTTTTAGATTTCTTTAGAAAGTTATCTAACTAAAAAAAAATAAAAATTGTTAACTACATAAGGTCAAGCGGTAAATTTCTAATATGAAATTACTCACATGGTGGACTGTAAAATAGTATGAAATGTGCATGTCAGGACTAGACATTTACTTTGACATTTGGTCCATTTATAAGGGATAGGTATGTTCCAGTTATATGGTTAATAATAGAATGGTTATTCCAGATCTGAGTTAACAAATAGTAAAATAATACACCAAAATGATGTCAGTGAGTGTGAGATGATAAATTATTAACTCTTCATCCTGTGCTCTGTAAAACTTGGGCTGTGCATATCTGGGCTAAGGCTGTATAACCAACATAGCTGAAACAGCTGGGGGTGAGTTAGAGCCTCCAAGCTGCTGCTAGATAGACAGTAAGGTCTTGCAAGACCTTAGACAGACATTAGGTCTTAGACATACTAGACAATAAGGTCTTGAGAACGCTATGTTCTTTTAGTAGCAACACAAGATTTAATGTAGGCATTACAGTAAAAAATATTTTTGTCAAAGATGTGAATAAAAACAGTATACAAGATCCAATGATTAATGGATGGATAAAAAAGCAAGGAGGTGACTAAACAAGAGGAATCCACATCCCAGAGAAAACCAGATGTTTGGAGCCAAATATGGAACGTTCAGCTAAGAACTCAGCTAAGGTAGCTCATATGTTGAGGACGAGCGGCAGGTGCTTCGCCTCAGTAAACGCTGTTTACTGGAGAAGCACTAAGAACCGTTGTGGTTAGTTAGATAAACCCGATTTTTCTAGTCAATGCTGTTAAAGAAGAAATCACTTCCCTCCATATATAACCAGAAATACATGGCCAGGGACATACTGTCATGAGCTTATATAAAAACCTGAGAAATTAACAATATCTTTAATGTTAACACCGTATGCTAAATTTAAATTATTATTTTAAAACCCCCCAAAAATTTAGTCAGCAGGTAATTGATCACAATCTGTAACTACCTGTACAGGAAAACGATAGATAATAATAATAAGCTCTTTGATCAAGCGGGGGAAAAAGATGGTAACAAGACCCAGAAGGAAGAACTGGAAGTTAAGCTCTTGCATAACAGAAATATGGTACAACATTTTTATTTTTGCATTCCTAATGTTTAATTGTGATTGAATTTTCATTAATGAACATATTTAAAAATAATGCTTTAGCCAGAGCTCTTAACTGGAAGGAGTTATATTAGGGAGGCTATATGTGGCCCCTATGTAAGGATTAGTTAGTCTAGATAGATTTGTGATTTCCTTTTTGCCCTAATCTAAGAATCATTTAAGTATGGTATCATTCGGAGAAGTAATTTCTGAGTTGAAACTGTTAACTTTATTCTAAATGGGTAAAGGACCAATAGCTAGAGACTTTTTCCCACTTTGTAAGTGCACGAATTTTTTTTTTCCACAAGTTCTTTTATATCTCCCTTCTTTGCATCTTGAAAATGTACACTGCTGCTATTTTTGGACAATGTTACAAGAGAAAGCAGACAAATTTTCTCATTTGGTTGTCAATCCTGAGAAAAACTACCAAAATGTAACTAAAACTCTTGGTAAAGCATTCTAATAAGTCTAGTTACATACCTTTAGCATCTGATTGAATGAATCTCCCAAGCTGGTCCATGAGGCTGTGCCTATTTCTGTAAGGAAGGAAAGGGTAAGTAAGCTGCCTTATCACTGAGATCATTGCTAGGTAATGGCTTTTATAGAAATCTAAATGGGAGGCGATACTTGATGACACATAACACTGGGCAATTTACCTGCCAAGGTTGCTATGTTTTGCCTTTAAATAACATGGTCTGCAAAGTAAAAGAGAAGATTAGTTTTATGACAGGATCAGATGTACATATTTATATATATTTCAAGTACATATTATACTAATAATAGCAAAAGTGCAGGCTTGTCTTCTGTGTTTCATCACCTTGAAAATAACTCTTTCATAATTTTTCCTTCTATATTAGTAAGACCAGTCATCTTTGCTGCTCAGAACGGAATAGATTCTCTTTAAGTAGATAAGGAGCCCTTCCTGCTCTGGAGGGCAATAAATGACTGCCACTGGGTTCCCACCAGCAGCAGGATGCAGTTCATCCACACTTTGAATAGATGTCTTCATAACCAGCTCCAGATCTCATGTTCTTGTGGGCTTTAGCAAAAATGAGTTGATGTTCCTGAGAAGTAACCCTGTGGGCAAGGATGAAAATGCATGTAGAGTCTATCATGCCAGTAACTCCTAATGAAAAAGGACAGAAACTGCTTTTGTGTTAGATGCATGGCGTGATCTTGTTTGAAATTTGTTCCAAGGAAAGTACTGAGCATCTAATAAAAGGCAATAGAAAATACTAGGAAATTCAGACCTGGGACAGACTTGATTAATGCTTTAGGAATTAAATAAAAAAAAGGAACCCTTCACATTCCCTCTCTGATCTGCAGGGGATGGGAATGGCTGCTGTTTCTTCCATTTGCTCTCTTAGTAATGGTCCAGCTGACTGCCCACAGTGTTCTTGGGTTATCCGGATGTATTGGCTTGGCCCCACAGTGCCTCCCTCTCTAGTTGTTTGCCTGCTGTTTTCTGGCCGTGTTGCTCAAGCTACGAGCTGCGAGGTAAAGCACTGAACTCCATTTAGTCATTCCCGTGTGGCAAGCAGAAGATTTCTGTACTCAGCCTCTTGGAGATCTCTGCTCCGTCTGTTCCTTTTGCCTCACAGCTGAGGCGCTCTGCCAGGGCAAGGTTTGCACAGCACTTGCACTCGCTCAAGCAGCGAAGTGCTTTACAGAAAATTGGTTTTCAACATCTGTATATAACTCAACCCTATCTAATGCACTGCCAAGCAGTTATTTGCAGATCCGTGGAGTCCTATTAATGCAAACCACTCTAATTCACAGTACCCAGACAACGCCTCTTGTTTGAGTTGTTTGAGTTCTTATGGTGAATTATGTTGGTCTTTTATATTGCTATGTGCATACAATTAAGAAGTACAAACTGCAAGCTGCTCTCTACACAGCAAATATGATTCATCTTACTGTTAGGGTTTTTGTTGGTCTTTTTTTTTTTAATTCTATGAGTTGATGCCTTACAAAGAGTCTTTATGCTTACGTAATACTTTAGTCGAACTTGGCTTGTGTTCTCTTGTTGTGTTTTACAAAAGAAGTTAATTTATAAAATTTTCATTCTTTTATGGCTGTTTTACATTAAATCTTCAGTTAACAGAAGGAGGCAAAGACCAACCATCTTGTATTCATTTTTCCTAAATAGGTTGCACAAATAGCTTTCTGATTATAAACTGGTGACAGGGAGCTTGGATTAACGACTCACTCCTTGCAGTGTGTATCTGGTTATCTAAATAGTACATTCCCCAATAATTAATGCAGTAAAGTTTAGGAAACTCAACCAATGACAGAGGTGGTCACGATTTTTTATACTCATACATATTTTAAATTTTGTACTCAAAACGTTATTTGAAGTCAGTCCTCAGTGCTGTTCAGTTCTTCTCTTTCAGTGCTAAATTAAAAAAAAAAAAAAGCTGCAGCCAGCATAACTACATAACTATTTGCTCAGACAAATAGCTAATGTGTTTCCAACAAAGTAATTTCTTTATAGTCCCGTTGCAGCAAAATATCTTGCAGGAATTCTTATGGGCTGATGAGAGAAAATACATACATACATACATACATACACACACACACACAAAATACATATTTGGTGCATATTTAGCTTTCATTGGACAACATTTTTCACACAAATTGTGGAAGTATTTTCTTCTAACTTGTGTTTCATTGCATGAGGTTCTTTCTGTAAGTGCTGTATAGACATTAATTCTTATAACGTTTTGTCTAGCTCTCTTTTTTAAGTAGAACCCTCTCAAATGTTATCTCCTTTTAAGACAGAACAACTAATGCATTTGATAATATAGGGGACTGCAAAAACTTATGCTCTGTTCATACAAAAATATTAGTGAAAAAGGAGAAACAGAGCAGGAAAAGAAGGAAGTGACCACCATCTGGATTGTAACAGTGCATTGTCATTGCCATTTCATGACAAATGCTGGGATATGCAGAGAATGGTAACTAACTGTAAATGCAAGCATCTGTCTTATTCCTTCCTTTGAAGCAAGCATGCCAACAGATTCAGCAATGGAAGGGGTTGCAGAAAAAGGGGCTCAAAGAGAATTTGAGGACTCATTTGGCCCTTCTCTCAGCATCAAGGCAGAATCAACTGTGCCTGGAGAAATTAAAAGGTCTCATCAATGTTTTCTGGTGCTCTACAGATACTAGAAGTGTCTTTATTTTTTGTTTTCTTATGTCTGTCTTATCTTGCCATAATTTAAGCTGGTTACTCCTTTTTCCACCCCTCTGTATATGGAAAATTATTTATTATTCTTCCCTTTGAAGGACAAGTATTTATCACTTTTCCCCACAGTCTTCTATTAGTTACGTAGGTCAAGTGTAATTCTCTTAATGGTCCATATTTTTTACACCAAACATTTGTTGTTCTTGCCATTCTTTTCTGATCTCTTTCCAAGTGGCCTTCATCTTTCTTGAAGAGCAGTCCCCAGGACATAATACAATAGACAAATCCTTTCTGATGCTGGATGGAGAGGAGGGTTTCCATGCCATGGGGAAAATTTCCAGTATAAAATTTGCTCTTTTCCCAGTTTTGCCTTTTGTTGCTTAACATGTTATTTTTAAATAACTGAAATATCCAGATAATTTCTAAAGAATTTCATATTTGCTAGTTTGGTTGTCATAGATGAAGTTCAAAGAACCTGCCCTTTGCATCACTGAGGCTGCACATAATCTGTTTCAGTGCATTAAGATAATTTTGAATTCTAGCCCCCATCTGCCAGCATGCTATTATACCTGCCAGGCTGTTCTCATTTGTCAATATAAGAAGTGTGCAACCTATTCCGTCATCCAAGCCATTAATGATAATACTGAATAGCATCAGATTAGCAAATCGTTATCAGCATTTGTCCTGAACCAGCCCTTTGCACTTGATAGCCAGCTGTGCCATGGGGTAAGCAGCAGGACGAACTGAGCCACGTGGAGGCATGGGGAGTAGCTTCTGGCTCCAGATTTTGATTTCGCTAACTGGTACCTGACTGGTACCGAGAATCCTGGGGTTTAGGAAGGAAAAACCAACAGCCTTCCTATACTAAAGAATTGCAATTGTGTGGCTGCCAGGCATTAAAAGAGGATAGGTTGCCTTTGGGACAACTCTGTGGCATGTATTCAAGATTTTTTGTTCTTCTTAAGTTTATAGTTTTGGCTGATACTGATGCATTTCATTGATGAAAGGAGGGCGTTTTGGCAATAATAGTGAAAGAATGTTTTATCCGTAGTTGGGAAGTAATTATCAGTCAGAACATGAGGAAGATAAATTGTTCTTCTGGGACAATTCAGAGAGCAGGCTGCTTCACTCTCGGAGTACAGCTCGCAGACAACGAGTGAAAGCACAATCAACATGAGTGCTGTACATTTAATAAATACAGGTGTAGGAGGAAGTGGTGGTCATCTAAGAAGAGTTCCTTTTTAAGCACAGCTTGGGGCAGGAGATTTGGTACCAGCATCATCAGGGTCAGATACTGTGCAATGTGGAAGAAACTCTGCTGCATTCTGCTGAGCCACAGATGATAGACAGCAGGGGAGGGATTGGGCTGGGAAGTGTGAAACGTAAATGGAAGTTAAAGAAATGCTGAGAAGTGACAACACAGTTATTTATGTTTAAGAAGTAGAACAAATACAATATTAAAAAAAATAAAATCCTTGCAGCGCTATCTCTTCTCTTTGTTTGTAGTTTGCAAGACCTTGAGCTCTGTTCCTCCCCTAGATACAAATATCTGATTGGATTATTAATATTGCATCAAGCTTAAGCTTGTTTGTTTTAGCCTTGAGTCACTAAATTTTATTTTTCTTAAAGCAGACTGTTACTTTCAAATGCTGCTTAAATAGCAATTCCAGTTTTGAAAATAACAAAATACTCATTTGAGCAGATGACATGTTTTGGTGACATATTTATCTTCTTCTCTTTACCTTCCTTTTATATGTATTTATTCACCTGTCTGTCTCTTGTTATATCATTAAATTGGCTGGGGAAGTGATTTTTGTTCAGTGCTTGTATAGCAGACAGCACAGTGAGGTTCTGGCTTAGGCCAGAACTTTACCTGCGCAAATTGAGTTGCACTTTGTCAACCAAAACCTACCAGTAGCTGCCATGCTGTGTTTCACTATATCAGTTGCAGTTTTGTCCAAGAGACAAATGCTTCATCAGTATAACTTTATGGAAATAACTATGCTCACATCTATAAATCAAAAGCATATTTGCTTTCTGAACTTTTCATCTCAAAAAGGTCACAACAGAATCTGCACCACAAGTGCAGAAAAGGGTAACTGGGACTATAAAGGTATAGCACAGTTATTTCTCATAAGACATGACTTAATAACAAATGGAAATTAAAATTATTTGATTACTTGGCAGGAAGTTTGAAATTAGCACAGGGAAATACTCTTCCACATGATACACGCTTCAGATATAGAACTTACTGGTGCAGGCTGTGGATTCACAGACGAAGGGTTATTAAATGCAAGGACACACAGGTATCTTAGGAAGTCCTGGACTATCCACATTGGAAATTTAAGTGGAGATACTGGGGAATTAAATCACTGCAAGCTTGCTTTTTAGTGGTTGGTTTTCTTGGTTGGTTTTTCTTTGTTTTTTGTTGTGGTGGTTTTGTTTCAAATGTTTGATTCTTTATTTTGTTCTAATAGCTCTTCCCAAGACATCTGCTACTTTCTACTAGAAACTCTTCAGCGTAGCATGACCTACTTGGATCTTCTATTCAACTCCCTGCTGCCACTGTTATGTGGGTAGAAGCCGTCTCTGCTGGATAATTCCTACTCTGTAATTCTGTGACAACGGTGTTGGGAAGCTTCAAGCGTCATTTGTTTGTAGCCAGAAGGTCTCCAATCTCTTTGTACAAGTTAATGAACATTGGAAAAACAAATTGATCTGTGATGATTTTGTAATCAGAATGAGAGTTTGAGCAGAAGAATGGGTGACACTGTCCAAACCATTTGTGTGCGCATTTTTAATTCTCCGTAAGTGATTTCATGTAGGATAACTTGAGATTTGGGTGAACAGGTCACTTCTAATTTAGCAGGAGAGAAGATTCTTGTTGGATTCATGATACTATGCAGGAGGTCGTTCTTACTTACCTGTCCTCATCAGACTAATGGTTTACACATAAAGCCCCACACAATAGGAACAAGCAGACTCTTGGCTCCAGAAAAAAATATGCTACAGCCTACCTCTGCCTTACATCAAACCTCCCCTTGGCCAGACTAGAGGGGTACCTCCTTATTTTGCCCTTACAACTCACTTTTTTCTGTCCAAGTAGGTTCAGTTTTTCTCTTGTGCTCTGCAACCTTGTTGCAGGTGAGATGAGCAGAGCTGTCCCAGCACCCCATGACAACAACTGGGGAAGGGGAGGTAAACAAAATAAGGATGTGAGAGTGGACTCAGAAGGGTGCTTAACAATTCCCATGCTTGGTTGTGAAGGCCATGATAGTTCATTTGAAGGCCATAAAGTACAGTTCTGGGAAGCTGTGGGGTTTTGCTTCTGTGGTGTTTAACTTTTTGCCTTGTATTTGGACTGGTCATGAAGCAGAACATTCTCACTCTGCTGAAGGTTAGAGTCCTCTGATGTATTTCTGGGATGAACAGAAGTCTCTGTCTGATTTTCAAGCAGTAAAAGTAAATAAATAAATGAAAGCTCAAGGGCGCACACACCCCCTTGGTTTTCATAGCCTTGCTCAGTCATGCACAGCCTGAACAGCAAGCTGTGTCTGTGGTTACATGTGCTCCTATGCGGTTCTGAGTGTTCAGCATGAAAAAGGGAAATGGTGACGCGTTTTGAGGAAAAAAGTAATACCATAAATTAAAATGAAGGCTATGTTTTGCTTTTAGATATATTCACATGGAAGAGCTTTTCATCAAGGCTCGTTTATGATTATGGTACTATAAAGAGATGGCAAAGTAGCTGTAAAATTTCTGTCAGGATATAAAACCTCAAACTCAAAGAAGAATCAGGTCCCTACAATGATGCCTAAATTTGAGCAGCACGGCAGAAGCACATTTATTTTGAAGGGTCTCTGCAGCTAAACCAGAGTTGAAGGTTCTGAGCTGAGCCAAACCTGAGAGCTCCTTCAACCTGTGCCATCATCTACACTCCCAACAGACAATTTCATAATCAGGTAGTACAAGTCACTTTTTAAATTTTTTTTTTAGTACCAAGTTCATTACACACTTGTTAAGCCTTACTGAGATCACATGAAGGTACCCAGTAAGATCAATGAATCAATGAAGTTCTATATTGTCTATAGACTTATTTCAGGGAGTTTCAAGGGTTCTTTTTCCACTGGCTTTAGACAGTTTGAGGTCTGTTGTAGTTGGAATGGCCAGGGAGCAGAACTCAGCTAGCATGAGATTAAATTTCCTTAAATGAATGGTTGCAAGGATAACTTTATCCATAATATTAGCCAGCTCTTCAGGAAATGGTCAATCTGCAGAGCTTGCCCCGGCTAGATGTGCAATACAGGTCAGAGTTACCAACTTTCAGTCCAACACTTGCTTTTGCTTCTCTCTATGAAAGCTGAAAACAGGGGCCTCATTTTGTTTGCTTGTTTTTGAGGCAGGGCAGGAGAGAGGTAAGGCTTTTACTCAAGAAGTTAACATGAAGCCACTCTCAGCATTTCTAGTTTTCAAAATGGAACCGTGGACTGTTAAATTACTGCAGCATCAGACTGATTGAACCTATGCACATTTTAGACTGAACATTTATTTCAGTTGGGGTTACCTATGAGAGGTAGAAAAGAGCAAATTATTTCTGGCTTGCATACAAAATCAAAGACTTCATGTAATTTGCCTGATAAATATGGATTTGCATTCAATGCAAAGAATGTAGTCTGTAGTATTCACTCTACAAAGCATAAACAAAGTATATAGAGTATACATTTTAGATGCTAAAAACATTTTTAAACAAATTTACTAGATAGTCTGGTTTTCTTAAACACACGCTTGTTTTTTGCTTCTCATAAAAATACAGAACTTGAGCTTACCATCTTCATTCTGCATTGTGTATGAAAGTAAAAGCTTACATATTTTTCATTATCTGACATGGAAAGGAATTGTTAAGTAAGACTTTTTATGAGCCAGCTACTGGTAAGTGACTAGAACAGCTGACACCAGCACACAGACATTAGTAAGCAGTGTAAGTCTCGCAGAGAGCAAATGGTCTGGGGTCACAGGTGCCTGTAGCTTTGTTTGCTGTAAAACTGAGCATTAACCTCTTTTTTTTTTTTTTTTTTTTTTTTTTTTTTCAGAAAAGTCTGGCAAGCAGGAAAGAAGTGCACACTAGTTACACGTTAGGCTGATGATTAAACAGAATTGGGTAACATCTGTCAACAATTGCAAGTGAAACTTTTGTGTGAGGAAATAAAATTAAGAAATTTTCGTTAATTAAATGACTGGAAAAATAGCATGAGATGTATGTAATTATTTTTAGTTCTTTTACTTTATCTGTGTGCATTTTTTGGAAGTATGTGTATTACTTGATATCTCTTTCAAGCATTATTCAGTCTGCCATAGAAATATGTTCTCCTTACCTTCCCCTCCTCTTTCCTTTTCCATGTTTCACTTTTAAAAATTAAAAGTATCTTGGTATCTTGATGCAAAGGGCTGCAAGCCCTACTAAAGACCTACTTTAACAATTGTTGAATTTATTAAATATTGCCTTTTTCTCAGGCACAGACCTCTCATTGATTTACCCCTTACATCCACCTTGGTCCCCAAAGAAGCAACTGACGGACACCTTGCAGTAAAAAGCACAAAAAGTGTGTGCCATAGGACACAGCAAGCATGCCAGCTGTTCCTGTTTTGACTGACTGGAAAAAAAACCCCTAAACCTGGAAAGCCAATGGCACATGGACTTGTTGACCTTTGTGCCATGATAGCTTCTGTAATTATTGAATAGCGGGGATGGGCTGAGGATTAAGGAGGAGAATTTGGGGGTTGGCCTAGGCAGTGAGATAAGGTTACATATAAGGCAACTGCAGCGGATTTGGGAACACTAACGGAGTACATTCCCTGGTACGCAGCTCAGTGAGTTCGGATCCTGGAATCATGAGTGGGTGCCCCTTCGCGGGGAACAACTACCTGTGAGTCCCTAGTCCCTGTGTTTTGTTTCATAATGTTAGTTCAAATTATAGAATGTTGATGTTAAAATATGAAAGCTCGGAGAGGAATTAATGATAGACAGCTGTAGCTTTCGCTAAAGGAAAGGAGATTGTACAAGGTCTTGTCTGAGCACTTGTTATTTGATGAGCTAGATGTAAGACTACCAGCTGTTACTGTGACAAGATATATTTCTAAGTGAACTGTTTTTCTCAAAAGCCTGCTTAAGTGGTTCATATTTTCAAAACCAAGAATTGCTTGAATTGTAGATGCACCTCTTAGTAAAAAGACAGGTATATTCATAGCTCATTGATTAGATAGCTTATATATTTATCTAATTTTCTTCTCAGATTTAGCAAGCTATCTTTGGAAGATGAAAAAGATGACAAATCACAAGAAGGGATAAATAAAGCCAGCAGAGGTGGACTTGTCTATGGAGACTACCTACAAGTAAGTTTAAGGATTGCATGTTTACCACCCTGGTCTCTCTTAAGACTTGAGCCAGGACCTGTGATCGATGCTTCTCCCAGCAATCAGCCAGTCCCTAAGACAGGACTCCAAGAGCCCTTTGTCTACCTGAGCTCTCCACGTCTATTCATGGGCACAGGTGCCTGTCCCAGCTGAGGTGGTGCAGGTGGACTGCAGGATGGCTTCTCAAACTGCAGGGAAGCTGGATATTTTGAGGGGTTTCATAGGGAATAATTTATATTGGTAAACCTAAAATGTGAAGTGGTGCACCACAAAAGGCTTTCTTTGGTCTGACAATCACCACTTGGCACTTTCTCCACGTCAGCAGGACATGTGCAACTTCCCCGAATTATTGCGTGAAAGCCCAGAATATTTGGCAGAAAAAATATATTGCAGAAATCTAGGGGGTGGGATGTTGACTAGAGGTAAACATAAAAAAACCTCAAACAAAAAAACAACACAACTAGAAGTAACTGGAAAGAAGTAAAGATAAAACACCATACGTAATAAAAGAATACAGACTTTTTTTTTTGGTGACAGCATGAACTGAAGTGAGTGGAATTACTCTGTGTTTGTGAACAGAAGACTGATTTGTTGACATACTACATGGAATCTTGCAAAGATTTATTTTAAAAGATTATGATTAGATTGTAAATTTGACTCAGTAAAAAAATCCTTAATGCCAGAACTGAAATAACTAGTACAGCCTCAAATCAGAGCTCTTGTGCAGATGTTATTGCATGATTACCCAGACTTTTATTATAGGAACTCTGTTTCCATGGAATGCAACAATATAGGTCTAAGATCTGGAAAATATGCTGGATATTTTGTTTTCTTTTTTTTTACAACTAAAAATACCATTAAAATGATTTTCCAAACTTTATTTGTTAAGGTACCTAAACTTTTCTTTTTTAGGCAATTTTTAATTTTTTTAATTAAAAAGTAAAAAGTGACATCTGAGACCATTTAGTCTATCTTCTCATACAGCCTGGAATGAGGCCTGCATATGCTTACTTAAAAAAATATTATCCTTAAATATTAGCTCTATACGGTAGGACTACCATTGCTAGTAGCAAAATCAAGAGCTTTACAGAACAGTCCTATCTTTATTTTTAAGCTGAACAAAATATTGAATGCTCAGGAACTTCAGAGTGAGAAGAAAGGGAACAAAATCCATGATGAGCATCTTTTCATCGTGACGCATCAAGGTAAGTGGTTGGGAGAAGTTCGGTGTGGCTGACTAGTGTGTTTACCATGGGGAGTTATTCAGTGCTGAAACAAGCAATATACAGTTTGTTTTCATTTCAGACACAATCACTACAATTGCTCTGTCTTTTATCTGCATTCATGTTTGTATATATCCCTGTATCATTTATAAGGCTGCAATCAATACTGCTTACGAAGCCATAAGTATAAACTTTGGATTTGGTAAACTGTTCTGGTTCTGTTCCTAGAGAAATTGAAGTGGTGAAACACATTCCCTGACTTAGTAACAAGCCACTATGCAGTTTATTGTAGCCAAATTTTGTGTATTGGCTTGTGTTTCCTCTGAAACTTCAGTCAAGCTTTAACCATCCAGAGGCTGTCTAGAAGCCAGCATTGTGATTAGGTGCTCCCTAACTGTTAATATCCGCGTGTTTTGCAGGCACTGGCCTGATGATATTTTCCTGTTATTGACAGTAAACATGTAGATGACATGGAGATTGGAAGCAGCTCTGGGGTTAGCTTTTATCAGATCTAGATTTTCTCTTTCCCCCTTTTGTAGTGAACATTCTGTACATCAAATATCTGATGCGTAAGGCATGCTTTAAAAAAATCTGTCAACATTCTCAACCTGAGATTATTTCTTGTAACAGTATAGGTAAAGGACAGCATACTGCAATAGGTAATTCGTTTGTGTATCAGCATCCGTTTATACACCAGCAGTGCAAATGTAGGCTACCCATTTGAAATCTAAATGTAAGTTTTACTTCTTAAATACTGTGAAGAAAAAACAAAGTAATGTTAAAGTTAATGCTAACAACGCCTTTTTTGTTGTAGCTTATGAACTTTGGTTTAAGCAGATTCTGTGGGAAATGGACTCTGTGCGGGTGATCTTTCAAAATGGCCATGTAAGTTAAGAGTAAATATTCATTTTGAGAAAATGCAGCCCTCTCTTTCTCTTGCCTCCTGCCTTCCAACCTGATATATATTTGGGTTTACTAAAGCAACATGTGCTCTTTTTTGAAAACAACATTAAAAAAAAACCAGTGAAATTTGGCTGAGTGGCTCTTATATCCTGATAGTACCGACATTTGATCTGCAAAAACTGCAGATACTGGTAACTGGAAAAACTTAGCTTGGGAATATTCTACTGCAGAAAAAGCATGTTCAGAGGCAAAACTGAAAACCAAAGGGCTTACAGATATATTTATGTTGAAAAGTCACTTCTGCCTTTGTTCAACTTTTTGAAGTCTACAACTATATCCTTCCATCCAATACCTGCTAAACAAAAGAAATACTCTTTTCAGTAGTTGTGTATTATGAAATGCAACAGAAAAGCAATAATCAAAATGAGAATGTACAATTGTGTGATAATTTCTGAAAATTACAAATATAATGGGAATATTTTGAACACCTCTAAAAATTTTCCCAAAGCTCAACATACCTCATAATAACAGATAACAAAGGAAAACTCCTGACCTGATACTACATCCACAAAAAAAGGCTGACTGCGTGTAATTTGAGAAATACCTTGAATAACATCATGAGTATATATATATATGAAGAAAATCTGAAAATAGAGCAGACTGAAAGAAGGGACCTTTTTATCATAATGTCCAATGAAAAATTTTTTTTGTTGTCCTCCACATTCATCATTTTGTTGGCTTTTTATTTGAATGATATATCAAATTATAACAAATCAAATAAGTTCTTCTTAAGTAGAATAATTTTTCAATATTTATTTTTGTGAAAAATGAAACTTTGCTTATAATCAGAATTTGAAATGCCAATGTTAAGGTTAAGGAGACAGCAAAATGATTAAGGAAATGGTTATCATCTTTCATTTTTGTAGTTTGGTATTTCCTGGTTGTGTGCCCTGGTCTTAGAGGTCCAGTTGATTCCAATGAAGCTAATAGGAATTTTAGCAGAATCCTCTGCAGGCAAAATGTTCAACTTTTGCCAGAAGAAAGCTTCTGAGTTTTCCTTTTAATATTTTTTATATCCTACCAGATACAGTGTTCTCTGTTTTCCTCTCCTTGCAAATGCACATCTCTGACAAACATCTTTTTAGGTATGCTCTCCTGACATACCTCTCAGGAGAGGTATAATACCTCTTACTCTCTTTCTCAACCTGCTTTATAACTTCTTCCTTCACAGTAGCAGAAATGATTGCAGAAGTGATTGGAATAGAAAGCATAATATAATTATCATATTATATCATATATCATTGAAAATAGCATTGTAATCATTGGGACTGATCATGATATAAATGATTTTGGTGTAGAATATAATTTCTTAATGTGACTTTTATTTCAGTCAGAAATGTAGAAAGCAAACCAAAAAAATCCTATCTATTTGGCCTAGTTGTAATATATCATCAGCCAGAGAAAACCAGATATCAATCTTTGAAAATTATAGCTTCACTTAAAAACAAGGCTCTCTATTCAATATGAGATTCTGCTGCTATGGATTTCATGTGGAAAGGACTTGGGAACAATAGTGATGTACACAAGAGAAAAGCCCTGAAATAAATAGGAAGAATATAAAGAGAACAGCATTCTGTCTGGTTATGACCTTTATTTTTTCTACAGGTGAGAGATGAGAGAAACATGTTGAAGGTTATTACTCGAATGAACAGAATTTCAATGATTCTGAAATTACTTGTGGAACAGTTCTCAGTTTTGGAAACTATGACTGCATTGGACTTCTTTGATTTCAGGTAGATATTTATATTCCTCCACAGTAGTCCACAAGCTGGTAATCCCTGTCCTTAGAACTGGTTTTGAATTTTGCACGTGCCTTGGCAGCTTCTGGTACGTGCATCATTCAGCAAGGTGAGAGCACACCTTAGAGAGGCAACCATGACATTAGAGTGTAAGGGTCAGTTAAGAAGTTGAGCTTGAGTGCGAGTCCAGTGTGCTCTGCAAAGTCCATGGTAATTGTTGATGTTTGTGTGGTGCTGCCGAACGCTTTCAGAGTAAAAAGTTAAAAAAATAGAAGCAGCTCATGGTTCCATTAACAATGTACTTGAAACTTGCCTTTGCGCAGTTGCAGCTGTATTCTATGGCAAATCATAGAAGTGCTTGGGCGAGAGGATGCACTCTGCCTAGATTATCAAATAAACATTTTGGCTGTCTTGGTTTGCGTAGTGTTTCCTTTCATCATGTTTTCAGTGCGTCTGCAGTGCTGGGGGCTTCAAGTGGGTGAAGGAAGCATTGCTGACTCTTCTTCTTTCTGCTGAATAACTGCTGCTCTCCAGTAGCTGCCCAATGCATGGATGGGCTGGTGGTTGGTAGCTCTTCCACCCAGGCTTTCTTTGGGATACCTTGGCTTGCCTCACTTCCATAGCATTTCTATCTCTTGCTTCAGCTATGACCTTCCACTACACTATGGTGTGTGACAGCTTTATCCCCTGTCTACCTTCCCGTTCCTGTTCTGCTCGGGTCCCGGACCTGTCTGACTCGTGACCTCAGTGCCTTCCAGCATCCCATCTACTTCTGCATTGTTTTAATACCCTTTCCTTTCTGTCTTTTAATGTTCCCTAACTAAAAAGGACATGAAACTACAATTTTGCTTCTTGTGGAAGTCTGAAACAGCTGTATCATCTAGCATTACACTGCAGCAGGGGAAATCCATGGGCTAATGATCTGTTTTGGTGCATTCTTGCTTCTGCTTTTCAACAACATACTGTCATTTCATAAGGAAACACAAGATCTGTTTCTGACGAATCTTGCATTTGCAATTCAAAGTGCATTACAATTATCTAGCAATGTGGGATTTCAGATTACTTTTATTAAAAATTTTTTTCAGCATGGTCACACTATTTAACTCTGAAAGAATCCCATTAATGAATCCTTCAAATGAAACCCATTAAATGTTTTTCTGAACATTATTCTATTGTATACATAGCAAGTATTCTGTATAACAAGCTTATTTAAAATGCATTAATTTTCACTTTAATGATGAGGAAATTTTTGTAATACCTATTTTAGGTGAAGTTGCTTATTCTGTCTGTAAAGGACACATTTCCTCCTTTACATCACACACTCACAAAGCTGCCATTTTAAAACACAGTACAAAGATAATGTGTGTATATATCTGTGTATGCACAAACAATATATAGCTAGAAAATTAGAATATGTTATAGATACATTCTAGTTGCATTAAAACAGCTTGGTTTTTTTCTTAATTGCAATCATAAAAAATGCTCAGGTATCTATTTGATATTCTTCAAATGTGAAATATGCATTTTTTATTTTGTTGAGAACCAGAGAACCCTATCATTGTAAAATAATATCCCATATTTTTGTGTCTTTTCTTCTGTTCCCAAAGATACTACCTAAGCCCAGCCTCAGGTTTTCAGAGCCTGCAGTTCCGCTTGCTAGAGAACAAAATTGGTGTTCCCCAAAGTCTGAGAGTCCCCTATAACAGAAGGCATTATCGGGATAACTTCAAGGGACAGGATTACGAACTACTGCTTAAATCCGAGCAAGAACCAACGCTGCTGCAGCTGGTGGAGGTAACAACGCCTGTCTTAGACCTTGCTTTGTTTTCCCCCATCTCCCAAGGGTGTCCTTCATTGGTGTCAGTGACAAATTCTTCTTCCTTGAGAGAAGCAAGCATGCGGGCAGTTTCCCAGTCAGTTGTGTTTTGGATTCTTACCAAATTTTGTATGAAAGAGACTTAGTCATTAGTAAACCAACTGTTTTTTCACAGCATTCCCTCTTGTCTGACAAGGCTGACTGTTAAACTAGTAAATTGCATTGTGGAAATACAAGCTCAGAATATAAATGTACTGTTTCATTTGAATTGTTTTCATGACCATAAAGCCTTTATAGAAGAAAACTTTAAAAATATTTCCACTGCTACTGATGGCTACTAGAGAGGTTAAAAAAAGAAAAGGGAAAATGAAAACCCAAAACGGAAAGGAGAAAAGATGTTTAACAAATGTTTCATTATCACTTACCTTGATTTAACGACTTTTTCTCAAACTCACGAATGACTCATAGTGATTTCTCTAACTCCTTTATCGTTTTAATACACAAAATTAACATAACTTTCTAAAGAATAATGCAGTATAAACTTCAATAAAAACATCTACTCTTATTAGCCCTACCCATTTGTCTAATAACACCTAATACAGAATATAAATGAAATTTCATACAAGAAGGAGCTCAATTGAGTGATCTCTAAAGGGAGAAAGATTCCTATTTTTCCCCCCTCCTAATTTCATTCCCATTATTAAAAGGAAACCAAAAGGAAATCTGTAAGCGCCAAGTAAATTTGTGTCTTGTATCATCACATATTGTGGTGTAAGTTAACGACAGACTGCTTGATCACTATTCAGCCTGTCTCACACGATAAAAACAGGTTGTAGAGGTGGTTCTGTATCTTCCTTCTGAGATTTATCTTAACAATTATCCTATATATGTGGAAGAAGATTGTTTTCCTGTAGCTACAAGGGAGTTGGTTTTAAAGACACTCTTAGAGTGAGACAGCTTTTGTTTTCCAACACTGGTCATTTAACCTGGAACCTGTGGGAGTGTTTGCAGAGCACCATTACAGAGGTATAAATCACCTACGTGGACGTGCTTACTCCAGCAATAAGCTCCTCTACGGGATATTAAACCAGAACAACTGTAGTAGTGTAATTTATGTTGTTAGAACTTGTAATTCTAGGGTAATGCGCTTGCATTGTTCATGTTTGAACACATTATGGTTATTATTAAAGGCATGGCTGGAAAGAACTCCGGGACTTGACGCAGAAGGATTTGATTTCTGGGGACAATTTGAAGTGAATGTTTCAAAAGGTCTAGAAGAGGAATTTGCCCTGGTGCAGGTATATAATGTGCTCTTGATCTAGCTATAAGCAAAGACATCTGCCAAAATGACATCCTGACATAAATTTGACTTTTGGCCCACTTAGTTCCTCAGTGACTTCACTTAATCATCAGCAGCCTCTATCTGCAAGAAGCAGAAGTTGCAAACTTTTCCAGGAAATCTGACTAAGTTTGTGATTTGACATCTAGGGTGGTTTGAAGCATGTGATGCATGGATTATTTTATTGCAAAAGGAAAGGGATAGTATCAACAGAAGGATTGAAATTGATTTTACTGAAACTACAACTTCACTTTTAGCTAGTACTCGCATCCACAGTTCAGAGTAAAACGCCACAGCGTCTGGGCCCGTGAGCTGTGAGTATGGAGTGTCCCTATAAGCAGCCCAGTTCTGTTTAACAGAATACATGGCCATTTGCTGCCATGGGACCGACACTGGGAAATAAGCACAAGAAAATCCCCGAATATTGTAAGACCTGTAGATTTAAGTACACTTATAATGGAAAAAAAGCACCATAACATAAATTTATCAATTTACTGAGAATATCTGTTTATAGCTTTCTAATTTATCTAAACTTCTTTTTTATTTACAATTTTCTTACCCATAGCTGTGCAAGGTTGTCTTCTTTTTGCTCAAAAAAAACCCCAAACCAACCCAGACTTTAAACAAATAAAGATTAAGTGTTTTTAAGGCCTCTAGACCTAAAGAAAAGTGATAAGCTGCCAGTTTGTTTGAATGCTCATTCATCTGAATTATGTTGACAGCAATTTAATTGTGCATTTTGTGGTAATTGTGTTTTTTTAAAGGACAGTGACTCAATGACTCATCTACCTTGTTTGAAAATACAGTTCTTGCATTTAAGATGTAAACTTAGACACTACTTATGAAAACAGAAATTACATCATGGGTCATTCAAGTGCTTAATTTTCCTTATTGACTACTAAAATCTGTTTTTGTTTTAAATATTAAAGGCCAAACCAGAATCAGAAGAAAAAGATGACTTATTATCTGAATTCCAAAAACAGAAAGATGTATTACTTTCCTTATTTGATGAAAAACGCCATGAACATCTGCTCAGTAAAGGTAGATTGTATTAATACATGTCAATACGCACTTTTTATTTTTTTATACATGATGCATGTAATCACATAATAGCATTAAATTTGCAGGAGATTCAGTAACTAAGGACACGTATTTTGCAGGAGAAAGACGACTGTCTTATAAAGCGCTGAAGGGTGCCTTAATGATCTACTTCTACAGGTAATGTTAGAGGATGTATCTTTAATGCTTGCTGGCAGGAGGAGGGGTGAAGGTGAAGGACAGCAGCACAGGTTCATTTAGGTTAAAACAGGACTTGGAAAGTTACCTAGTCCAACCCTCCACGAAACCCCAGATCAGTTAGATCCAACTTGAAGCTCAGATCAGGCTGCTCAGGGCTGTGTCCAGTTGAGTCTTGAGTATCTTCACGGGTGGAGGTTACACGGCTTCCCCGGGCAGCCGCTTCATGCTTGGCCAGACGCTGCTCCTCAGATTGAAACTGGCAAATGCCGTGTTTCAAACCGCTCTACAAAATGTCCCAGAATGATTTAGAGTATTTTTCCAAGTATGAGGGAATAGGCACAGATTGAGACTTACATGGCAGAAGCATTTGTTAGAATATCGACTGACAATACCAATTTAGGAAGAATATACATTAAGTCACTGTTATGCACTGGTGAAGCGAAACTTTGAAAAATTTAGTGTATCATAAGAGGTCTCACTGCTTCCTCTTTCATTTTCCAAGGGAGGAGCCTCGTTTTCAGGTTCCCTTTCAGCTTCTTACCTCCCTCATGGATCTCGATGTGCTCATGACCAAATGGAGATGTAAGTTTCACTTTTTGATGGTGACACTCCCTCTTTCAGATGCAAGTCAACTGTTCTGTTTCACCCTCTTTGAGATAAGTTATACCCAGGGTTTTAGAATTGTGCTTCTGAGTTTGTACTTGAGGAATGTTGGGTTTTTGTTTGTACTTCAGCCGAGAGGAAAGATGATCAGCTGCTTCTGTGATCGTTAGATACATAGGTGTAGCTGTCACTTCTGCGACATGCTTTAAGTCTGGTGAACAATTTTATTTAAGGGACAGGTATATATTTTCCAACATCTGACAAAACATCGTCGTGACGCTTCTTTATATGCAAACATTCCTTCTGCTCCTTCCCTATCTAGACATCCATAAATGAATGTATTCATCCTGTATTAACAGAGCATAATAATGGATAATAATTAAGTGTATTCAGTCTGTATTAACAATAATTATATATTAGTTGACTGAAGAGTGGCATAATTAACTCCTGCATTGCTGAAGACCTAGTAGTTCGGTATCTCTGTAAGCATCTCTGTACGATCTTTAATAAGCCAGTGATGCACCTTGATGTGACCCTTTGGCTATGCCTTAACACCGAACACGTGCCATGTCCTTCTTTTGCGTTACTTAGACAACCACGTCTGCATGGTGCACAGAATGATTGGCAGCAAGGCTGGCACCGGAGGCTCGTCAGGCTACCAGTATTTGCGCTCAACAGTGAGGTGAGAATAACGGGTTTCCCCCATTACCTGTGACCACGCAGTTTGTAGATACTCTAATGCCAGGAGGTGGATTTCAGAGGGCTCCTCGGAGGCCAGAGGGCTGCTCTTGCTCTTCTGGGACTCCAGCATTTCCTCCTGGCTGTTGTACATTTACTTAGCAGGTTGACATATATACATTTCAAGCTTTTTAAGGCAAAAAGAACTCCTTTCGATCACTCCTGCAAAGTGCAATTTATAATTCTCAGTC
Organism: Rhinoptilus africanus; assembly: GCA_013400135.1. Lineage (NCBI taxonomy): Eukaryota > Metazoa > Chordata > Aves > Charadriiformes > Glareolidae > Rhinoptilus > Rhinoptilus africanus. The sequence goes on from VXBO01003382.1 coordinate 261,880, forward strand.
AAGGGATCTAGGTGTTACTGTAATAGGAATAATATTAATCCTGCCCCGTTTAGTTTGTGTGTAACGTAGCCTGGCTTAATGAGGGGATACAGCCTGGAAGTGACTCCCGTCTACTGTGCAACTGACGACAGTTTCTTTATTCCTTAGCACGACCTCTAATCGTACAACCTATGGTACAATATAGGATTGAATATCTTCTTACAGCTGATTGATAGCAATACTCTCAAGCTGTGCAGGCAACAACGAGAAGCGTGTTTCCTTCTGTTGGGTGAAGCAAAAAAGGAAGTTAAAAGGGACGGTTGGGGCCTGAGCACAGAACTCTCTGAATGGGTAGAACTTTTTTTACACCAAATGTGAGGATTCAGCTAGTTAAGAGAATTCAAGCCTTTTTCCTGCAGCTATGTCCTGACAGTCCTGAACGACATTGTCAAAAAGACTATTTAAAACATCTTCTTCTAAAAGGACCTTCTTTGAGGGTTGTTTTCAAAGAGAAACCGCACGTAGCTGGTGACTGCCGTGTATGGCTGTGGGCAACGATTCCCATCACAACCATCGTCACAGGGGGTGGAAGAGAAAGCAGACGGTTAGAGTGAATTTGAAGATTAAAGGTTCACTGCCTTTTTCAGCAAGCCTTCTCACTTCCTTCATTTCAGGTTAACATTCTTCCTGCATGAATTCTATTTCATACCTACCACAAGAGCAGGGGTCTGGAGATTACAGCCGACATACTCTGCCTTTTCAGAAGAAAGATGGGACTATAGCAACCATATTTCCTTTTAAGTCTAATCCGCTCTGCCCTAGGAACAGTTAGGATTGGGTATTTTACTTTGGAATATCCAGGAGGAGGGTTAGTGCAGAAACCTCATTAAATAAATAAGAGATGGAACAATTCCTGAGGATTTTGAAACTATGGTCTCCTATACTGGCATTGCAGTATTAATCGTTCCAATTGTCTTTTTCAGTGACAGATACAAGGTGTTTGTGGATTTGTTCAATCTTTCAACGTTTCTAGTGCCAAGACACTGGATACCAAAGATGAACCCGACCATTCATAAATTCCTTTACACGGCAGAGTACTGCGACAGCTCCTATTTCAGCAGTGAGGACTCCGACTAGCCCGCCTTTCCAGACCGGTTGCTGTAAAGAACTTCAGGGCTTTCACCTTGCGTGATGCTACCCCTCAAGTGGAACAGCCACTCTCACACAGTGCGGGTGTGTAAATATGTATTTATGTATGACAGCTATGTGAATAGTGTGATCGCTTATGGAAGAAACTTAATTGGTCGTAGATAAAACAATCTGTATTGAGTTATCCTATACTAAGACTAAAATGATATCCCAATTCAACTCCATGACCAATTTAATTCTTAGTTGACTTCTTAAAACCTACACCAAGAGAGAGAGCTAATTATACAGAATTATCATGATTGTGTCTTATTTGTACATATTTTTGTATTCGTTTCTTTGTCTAATGGCTGTTATTAATTTAGTTGTAGCTGGGGGTGTAATTAGTCTTATCTTCAGAAGAGTGTTAGTTTCTGAGCTTTAGTGGAATTTCAAAAGAAATTTTGGGTTAAGAGTTTCAAAAGCTAGACTTAAAAAAATAAGTCTATGGAAACCCAAGCATCTTGAACTTTTACATAAATCAATAATCATGTTGCTATCTCTGTGTTACATATAAATGTAAATCCCTTCCGTAGAAAGACTGTTAAGAATAGCAGATATTAAATAAGTACGTACTTTGACCTTCAAGTAATGCAATGTTAAATCTCGTCTTTAGCTAAGTCATCTTCTAAAGCACGCATAGAGTTCACACAACAGTATGACAGGCATTTAAAGTGGTTTTTATTCAAAATATCATTGAAATAAGGATAACATGGATATCTAATAAAAGCGAGGGAAATTTGGCCATGGAATACTGATAAAGCTGTGTTGTCTTCTCATTAGATGGACTCTCGTCTTTTTAAACGCTTCACTCGGAAATACACAGTAGGCCTTAATTTTTGGTGAGTCGCTCTGTATCTTAGCACTTTAGATACCTATGCCTGGTAGCACCACCTCGAAAACACTGGTGGAACATCTGCACATTATTCTACAAAATTACTCTTATCAATGCTAATTAGGAACTTTGGCTATTGTTTTCCAGTTATGGAAGTGTGCTATTTGTTGTTTGTAAACTGCTAAGGGAAGGCCACACTACAGACAGCCGTAAAACTACAGAAGACTTCCACTTTTGTTCATCTGAAGTTTTCAGCCAGTAAATTCAGTAAGTAGCAGAACCTGAAGCAGTGAAACAAAGCACTTGGCCTTCCTTCTGTTTAAAATATTAGCACTTAAAAGTAGGAGGACTAAAATGACAATACTTAAAATAGACAATTATGATTGCATTTGTCATAAAAAGATAATATCCTGATCTATTAGCATGGTACAAATGAGTGCAACTGAGTAACTGAGTGCAAAAATTAGAGAATTGTTTCAATACTCTTCATGGTAGTGCTTCAGGAAGGACACAGGTAGGGCATTCCAGATAAAATATTCAGAGCATTTCAGAATTACACGTTTTGTTGTGAATTCTAGTTACATTTGCCTGCAAGTGCAGTTTTACAGGTCAGCAGGGCTGGAACCACCTTTTGATTCCCAGAAAGTTCCACCTATGAATTCAATTAATGGTGAGAAATTTAACATCCGCTCTATTGGGAGTATTCTGTAATTGCTGGCTTTCTGAAGGTGGCAAATATATATTAACAACCCCTACCCTCATAATTTTTCCTATAATGCAATTTCTGCTTTGCAACGGGCTTCACTGTTAGTCGTGAAGTAGAGAAGAGAGAAGGCATGGAACTAACACAGCTCTCAAAGCACTGAAAGGCCGATTTGCAAATAAATCCTGCCAGGACACAGGCTGTTAAACCACTGGAACTGCCTTGGTTTGTTCAACTACAGTTACTTCTTACTTATCTGCACACCTAACAAATGAATGCAGAAGGCTCTGATATTCCAGGCACTTTCCAAAATACACTCCCTACTCTGGAGTCGTATTTACCCAATAAAGGTCTGAAGACTGGAACTGGAAGGTGCAGCCCTTCAGAGACAGTGGGTGCTCAGGAAACGACTTTGAATCTCCATTTCCCTCTTCTATTACTCTAGCTGTAGAGAAAAAGTAGGATTTCACAAAAAGGAGGAAGACAAAATGCATGTGTCTGTCAGAGGTACCAGAAAAGCCAAGACAGGTATCAAAGGAAAACAGTAGTATTTTCTTCCAACTACCATTCCTCCCCTGCAATATACAGAGATCTAATTGTGGTTCTTCTTATATTCAAAGCACTTTGATTGTATTCTGTAATACTATTGATTATTTGATCCACATTCCTTATCATTTGTCATCACTTCTTAGATTTTTAATGGCGTAGTATTCAGACACCTGGACAGGGTTGACGTTCACAGTTTCAGTCTGTCTTTGTAACTTCTTTTTACGTACACTCCAGTTGATTCCAAGCCTTCTTAGTCCACAAGAGATTTGATATGCAACACACATTCCAAATAAAAACACTTTTAAAAACTCGAGCCAACCCATTCCTGCACTGCCTAAAAGCAGGAATTGCCCTTACAGTCATTTCTTACTTTAGAAAATGTTGCTTTGAAGTGCATCTTCACATAAAGTGTGTGCCAAACTATTATCCAAATGATAATCGTGGTCTTTGGCCAGTAAGTGTCAAACAAATACTGATGAAACCGTATCTGCTATACCTACAAATGAAACAAAAGATTTTTTTTAAATAAATACTGGAAGAGGAGACTTGCCAGAAATAAGTTCCCAGAATTCACATTCATATAATTCCCTCTCTCCACGCCATGACAGTACAGCCATGCATTACTGCTGGGGTGGAGGAGCAGGGAACCAGCTGCAACCCTTTTATTTCTTCCTTGCGTGACACTACTTACAGCTGCGCTCTACACTCCTCCTCCCCTCTATTTTCATGGTCAAAACTTTAGATGGTTTTTGAGAATTCAGCATGGGACCAATCTGGGTGCTGAAAAGCAATCTAAACCTTGGTTTCACCTTTCCTTTTAAACCCTTTCATCAGCAATGGATAGACAATATGAAGCTATGCAGCTCTGAAAGCTCACCAAGAGACTGGAGATCACGAATTCCATTACAAGACACATTTCTGAATGCTCACACACACACAAGCACAGAGCAAACCAGGCTTTTATCCATGCTCAGTCCTTTTTGCACTGCTGCACTCCTTCCAGCACTTGAAGTGAAGTCTGACTACAGCCTGTGAAGGTATCAAGGGCTAACGGCTCTTACACCCTCAAAAGTGGTGTCAGAGCACCTCTAATCAGAAGACAACTTCTATGGGGGAAACAGAGCAACTACTGGCCTTTGCTGGATTGTTCCTGTCTGACGCGCTACAGAAAACATGAAAGATGCTACCTCTTGAGAGAATAAATTTTGAAAATTACACGTCTGTTCTTCCTGACCACTTCTACACTTGACTTGCTTTTGTTATCACTACTTCTAAGTTTCTCTTTCCAAACAGTTTGTTTATACCACGAGAATACGAACAAAAGTTTCAGCAATGTGGAAACCTATGATTGGATGCACTGTCCTGATCTTTACTGAGTGCAGGCAAACTGGATATTATCTGTTCTTATTTGCAGAAGATTTACATCATCTAACACCTCTTACAAAGAGTGAGAGCTACTGTGTAACATCCATGGAAGGGAAAGGCCTACAGAGGACCTACAGTGTTAATCTAACAGACAAAAATTCAATGGACACACAACACATTTAGTAGTCCAATCTCAGCAATTTGGCTCAGCAATCTCTGCTGGTAAACAGGAGCTTCACCTGCCTTACCTCCATATCCATCCCCTCAGAAGAAACTGGGTATGTAACACTACAAAACCCCCTCCAAGGCCAAGAAAAATCTCACGCAGACAGTAACAGGGCAGGAGATGGAACTAGCAATACAAGTATACGCCTCTATCCTACAAGAAAAGCCACAAACAGCGTACACAATTCCCAAGCACAGGTAGATCCACTTTCCGTATTTTTTTGCTAAACCAAGCTCAAAGAGAATTGCATCCACCAGACAAGGACAGCGGTATGCTGTCCTACGTACAGAGTATAGCGATGGCACTAACCTAGTCCATGACTAGGTTTGTCCATGACTAGGTTTGTCCATGACTTGTGCAAAGCATTCAACATTGTCCCGCATGACGTATTCCCTGCCCATGCCATGGGGTTGGAACTAGACAATCTTTAAGGTCCCTTCCAACTCTAACCCTTCCACGATTCTATGATAAATGACTGAATACTTTACAAGGCCATTACCTCTACATGGTAAGGTACAATAGCACCTTAATTGTTATGCCTTATACGGCTTTACCATTGCATGGTGTTTTTCAATCATTCAACTATATGGCTTGGTTGAACTAGCAACCACTTTATTTACTTTTCCACCTGGACTCACCTAGCCTCTTTTGAAACTTAGCAATGATTTGTACTTCCTCTCTGAGGATCCCATTATATTGGAATTATTATTACTTACATGGGGAAACGTATCCCAGCATGTGGCCTTTACCACTTTAATTATTTTTTGTCAGACTTACCACAGACATTGCTGCCTATCTTAACACGAACGTAGCCGTCTATTCCCCATGCAGGCCCCCAGGAGTTCTGTACAATCCAGTAAGGGATACTACCTAGAAGAGACATTTTGGTCAACAAGAGACAATGTGAGAAGTGGGAAGCATAAAAACTTGTAACACGCTACAGAGTTAATTACCATTCTAGTATCTCATAGTTTCTGATGGCTTGATGATATAGTACAGTGAAATCTACTACTGTTCACAGGGAGGACAGAGCTTACAGTCCAGTGTTGAACAGACTGGATATACCCTCTGCGAGCATAAAGACACATACAGCCATGTCTGTGACTTTACAAGGACATGAAGTCCCACAGAACTGAAGGAGCACAGACAAGAAGAGTTTTTCTCCTGGGATCAGGCTGCAGTTCCGGAACTGATGTGACACCAAACCACACAGGTCTCACCAGAACACCTAGTTCTGGATTTTAATCACCTGCCCAAAAGGAGGCAAGTTTTAAGTAAGAGAAGAAACATAAACCCCACTGTGTTGACATTCAGTTGATGGAAACGCACCTGTTCTGTCAAAACCAGTGATTAGAACAGCATGATTTGCTCTTCCACTGGAGCAGTGATATTGTATGATCCCACCAAGATAATCCTGCCAGCTAACCGCATCTACTGTTACTGCCAAAGGGCCCCAGTTAACGAGCATCCTCATCATTTCTTCTTCCTGACCACTGTGAAAGAAGTGAGTGAGAATGCCAAGTGACTTAAGTTAGCACACTAAAGCAATTGGAGAGGTAGTAATCTACTTGTTAAGTACAATTTAAAAAACAAATAATTCAATTGTTTCCCATGAGTTCTATAGATCACATAACATACATCAGTGGATATATATTTCATATAGCACAATGCAGTAATACAAACATAGGCCGCACAGACTATGGGAAAGGTGTAGATCCAAAGATACGATGCTATTAAAAAGAAGCAGGTTTCTGGGTCAAGTCAGTGGGCAACAGTGAGCACTATGTACCTATTATACATCACTCTTCTCGATTAAAAAACAGCTTTGGACAAACCTCAGTCTCTATTATTTCCCACTAGTTTTTCAAACATGCAGAAGTAGCTCTTCTATCACACATAATAGCACACTAAAATATGTATGAAAACACAGAACATCAGACTCTCAGAGATTACCATTAGCATGCTCACACAGTTTACTTATGTAATATACCGGATCAGGAAATCTTTATCACTGACTAATACAGACTGGCAAAGCTGTACTTGATTTTAGTTACTTATATCTGGCTGTAATTCAATTCTAGTCAAGATTGTATTTCTTGTCTCAAAATTCAGTAAGCAGCTGTATTATACTGATAATAACTCAGAAAAAAACCCCAAACTTTCTTGGTACAGAAACCTTAAAAACTACCAGCTGGCTTGACAAAATTCAGTTGACAACACTGTTTGCTAAGTCATGGACTGGAGGAGGATGCGGGTGGGTATGTAAATGGATGAATACTGAAGTGATTGAATACTTCCTAAATTTTTCAACAAATTCCAATTACTATTGGTAGTACTTACCGTTCCTGATACTTAAGCAATGTAATGTGCACTTAGCATATATTTAAAGTTGTAGCTGACTCACTGTTCCAACTGAAACACAGCCAACTGAAAAGACCTAATTGCAAGACACTGACTTAAGCTCTCTAATTTGAACAAGTTTAGCGATGGCAGGGTTGAGTGGATTCATTGTGGCAAGCGATAATCCTAAAAAATGTTATGTATTCATTCTTATCCAGTACATTCTTATCCAGAGCTGACGCAATCAGCCTTATAACCTTTGGTTGGTCAATGCACTGTTGGCTCTGGCTTACTCCACAGTCAGTGAACACAGAAGGAAAAGTACAGCAAATAAAAAAGAATCAATAGCAGCTACCTGAAGTCATATGCAGCAAATCCCGTTATTGAAACTCCAAAATCTGAGTGACTAAAATAATGGCACAGTCCTGTCTGAGCTTTAAAAGTGTATTCTGAATCTCTCACAAGTTTTACTTTTGTCTGCAAGAAGATAAATGAATGAGAATTTAATGCATTGGACTTTAACACTATGCAGATCAAAACACATTGAAAATGACCACAGAACTCACTCAAAATTAATTGTATTCTTGGTGTGATGAGAAATTAGAATGAGAATGTCATGTTGTGAAGCAAGCTATATACTATCTTTAGTTTGCCTGTTCACAGAGAAAGCTTCAGAAGGCATTCAGAAGTCTTTAAATAACGAACAAAACTTAAAAGGTATCTCTGGTTTAAACTAGCCTCATGAGCAATTTCATTAATTTAAAGACACAGAGACTGTGCATTCACTCAACGAGTAACTATTCATTCTCTTTGTATGACATCCACACAGAAAATTATCCTTCCTCTGTGACAGTTCAAGAACCATAAACATCCCAAGAATAATTATATAAAATTTTGAAATTAAGTCCAATTCTGCTATTAGCATCAAATCCTCATGCCAGTATATAATATATTATAATGGCTGCAACAGTTCAAAGTCCAGCTACCAAGCTATTGCATCAACCTTTTATACTTCTCGCCTTCTGCAGTATAGTACATTTATGGTAGCGTCTTCTCCAGCCTAATTCATTTGTTGCCAAGCAAGGGGGAATTTTGCTTCAGAGGAATCCAGATGAATATCCTCTGTCTTTCTTGAAATGCAAACTCAAACGAGTTATCTAGACACTTATTAGATGGGGTTATGTGAATCTTCATGGATTACAGAGTTCCTTAAAAAGGATAATCAGCTTTTTCTGAGAACATAAAAAAACCTAAGGAATTCTTTTTATATTCTTGTAAATCAAACTGTCATCCTAGAGAGTACTTCTTATTTCAGAGATATTAAAATGTTTCTGCTTACATATATTGTTAATACACAGTTTGCATTTCCCATGAATGAAACGCGTTAGCTACAACTGAAGTAGAAACTATGTCTGCATTTTCATTGTTTTGGGTTACAAGTGAAACAAAGGTATTTATTCTGAGGTTCTCCTCACTCCTCTATGATTTTACAGCGTTTGCAACAGAAACCACAAAAATTTGAAATTTGAATATCTGAACATCCCTCACTTTCCTCAGAGGCTGGTGCCTAAACCGGACACTCAAATTCACAGAATGACATGTAGATAAATGTCTCCTTCTACAGTGGTACTGTATATTTGCAGTTCCAATTGAATTCAGCGGAAGTATGGGAGCTTCCAAGGAACATTATTTTCAGCCCCTGTGGGCTGATTTGTTACGTTCACAATAACACATACAAACTGTAAAATTTCAATCAAGTTTCAATTCTGCCTGGACAAGCTTCATCTTGATTCCAGACTAAATAAATACACGTACATATATACACACACGTGTATGCATACATACATATATATACACACATATATAAAAAAAAAAATCAGATCAGCTGTACACTCCACCTTCCCTACCATTTTTTCCCAGTAAAAAAAAAAATAGAAAGTTAATATGAAAGCTAAGGAAGGATTCAAGATTTATGGAAAGTTTCAAACCTGGTTCAGCCAGCTCAAAGCACTAACAGTGGATCCCCCGCTGCAGCCGTAATTATTGTATGAACAGTCAATAACCTGCTGTACACTGAGTTCTTCCAGGTTATTTCCTTTAATTGCATAGGCAGACTCTATACCACCCACAACGCTGAAAGCCCAGCAGCCTCCACACTGGTACAAAGAGAAGGGATATGGGGGAGAGAGAGGTCAGCTTTGTTTTTCAAGCCTGATATGAATAGAAAAAAAAGAGTCAAAAAAGTCTTCTAATGCTCTTCATTTACTACATCATCCTTGAACTCTGTTTTTAGGCAATAATAAAAGAAATTTAATCAGCCATTTAAAATACTGAACCTGTACTGCTCTCTAAAAGCTAGAAATGCATTATGGGTGTCTTATTTTAGGGACTCCTTCCCGATTCATTTTTCCCCTTTAAAGATTGGTCTGAGGATGCTTTTTACTGAAAGATATCTATTTTCTTAAAGAAGGATTGGGGCTCAGGATGCAATTATTTTTTAACTGCATTAGTTAGTAAGTTTTTGAAAAGGATGCACTTAAGGAGACAGCCTACAACTTTCTACAGTCTGAAAAATTTTATAGAAATATATTAGATTCCAGTTTAACAAAGAGTAAACTGAGGTGAAACATAATAGAAAAATTCTTAGACAGTAACAGAATCTGTAACGCGGTTCTAGGTTCTTTAAACTGTCACATTTAAAATAGGAATCAGAATTTATTCCTAGGCAAGGTCCAGGTTACACAATGTGAAGCACAGAAAGGAAAGACATTAGGGATTTAACAGCCTGATTCTTTCTTTCCAGAAACCATAACCACTGTGATAAACTATAATCATGTTGTGTCTGGTTATCTTCCTATCACAAATGCATCCCCTGAGTTGTCCGATGGTAAAGATATGGGTGTTGACCAGCCAAGGGCATTTAATCATGAGAGAAAAAAACAGCAAAGGATCTATACCCATCCGGGTGAAACAGGGGAATGAGGTCAGGTACTGAACTTACCTCAGTCTCTTCACAAAAATACAAAATACACATGGTGCAAAATATTTGCAGATCTAGTTAACTAGATCAAAAAATGTATTGCACAGTTTATAACTGCGCAATTTCTAAATGCACAACTTTTACATATCATGCTTTTAATCCCACTTTGCTACGCGACTTTGTGTATGTTCAACTGTCCATACTTGTGCCAGCGCTCCTTCGAGTCTTGAGGCAGTACTGGCCCCTTCCAAAACCTTTACTGTGCCCTACGACATACCTGCTGGAACTGTTTCTGAGCAGAACCAGGAAAGGAAAACACCAAGACTTACTGTTTGCTGATTTCTCACTTCCGCAATGACTTTCTTGTCCCTCCAGTCAAACTTCTTGGGCAAAGGTTTTTCCTTTCCCTTTAGCACTTTTATGTATCTGGGAAGTTTGTGAGGTATGCTTTTTAAGTAAATAGCTAAACACAGAACACAAACACAAATGTAAGTATCCCTACAGTCCTAGAAAGAACAGAAACATTCCATGTAGGGAATATGGGTATATAACTATTCCATGAAACAGGTTTTGTTTGAAAATTTTCACATTTTACTTACTGGGAAAATACTGCTTTATTTTAGTCAGCAAAAAGGGGAAGAATAAGAGGAGAATAATGTAAAGATTCTGAAACACACTCAAATTGCTAGCTTTTCACTAAAAAAAGCTGCTTAATTATTTAAAATAAGAAAGGTGTGAAATCCCCCAATGATTAGAACATATAACAGCAGACTTTAACAGCAAGAAGGGAAAGTTAGGTTAGGTATCAGACAAATTTTCTTAGTAAAAAAAATATAGCCTGTCATATTGCTCCTGACAGTCATAGCTATCACTGTACAGCCTTGGACCTCTTAGCATTGTTTGGATTGTAGTCAATTTTGTCTTGGAGTAGGGAATAGGAACTTGGAGTATTCAAGAACCTTGCGTATTTTCCAATTTTACAACTGCTGAAGCTAAAGAAGTCTTTAGGGCCCAGTGAGAAGAGAGTCAAGAAGGCGGCCAGAAGAGTCTGGATGCTAAATCAAATTCAGACTCTGGGCAATTCAACCTTGCAAGACTAGAGAAAAATGAAGAGGACTGTTGCATCCTTCAGAAGTACTTACAGTTTGGTACCAGGCATTGTAAACTAGCTGACTACCAGCACTGGAAGAATCTGCAAATGTGAAAGATAGAAGGTTCTGGGAAAGAATAAGAAAAATAACAGAAAAGGTATTAGCAGCAGTGAGAAAATGTACCTTTGAACTCTTCAGGAAACAGGTGAGAAAACTGATTTATTCCATAGAAAGCAGTGGCATTGTCTTTCGATGGTGAATTCAGCAATCTAATTCTTTTATCACTTTCCTGAAGAGAAAAAAAATAATACTGTGGACATTATTAGGTTAGCAGTAGTGGCAAAACCCTAAGAGCAGAAAAATAAAAGGCTAGCAACAGTAAATATGAACTGAGATAACAAGACAGCTGTTCGCCTCGGATTCATCGTGGATGCCTATCAAACCAACGTGAAAGCCATTAGACTAATTTCAACTCCAAGGATGACACCAGAAAAGCATTTCTTAAGTGCATGGAGGGTAAAGAACTGATAGGAGGCAGACGGAACAGGCAGGCTGAGAACACACTGTGTCAAACTCCTCTGATGCCCTTCTCTGACAGCACAACAAACCTTGCGGTTCAGAGATACGACAACTATCTTCAGATAAGGGCTAACCCTGTCTTGCTTTATGTCCAAAAACCCCAGTATAGCGGCCTAAAGACGTTAAAAAAACCTTAAATTATGAGTAATCCTAGATCTCTGAAAAACGTGTTTTTAACCTACAAAAGCAAGACGATCTGCCACACCTCACCACCTCCCCAGCTTCTTCTGCCGGCGGCGGCCCTCAGCCCCCCCCC
>VXBO01003383.1:2060-33595 GCA_013400135.1 Rhinoptilus africanus
TGCGGCCGGCCGGCTCTATTCCTGGGCGCTTCGCAAAACCCCATCCCCGCCTTTGTTCTTTTCGCTCCCTTCTCTGTTTTTTCCACGAAGCGAAAAGCGCATTTTCATAAATAGACCTTGGCCAAGTGCTGGCGATGAAATTTTAATGAAGGCTGGATGCTGAGTGCTGCCCGGGGGGGCCTTGGAGAATCAGCTCCGCGCAGCATTAGCAGGGCCCTCTTCNGAACTCATCACACACGGGGGAGTGGGTAGGAGCATCCCGGGGGATTGATCCTGCTCTTGCTCCTCCTGCTCCTGCTCCAGCGGCGCCTGCTGTGCCCAGGTCGAATGGGAGACTCCGGGATGGACGGGGAGGGGGGGTGGTCCGGGAGGAGGTGGAGAGGGGCCCCTTTGGCAGCCCAGCCCCGCTGCTGAGTAGCCACCTCCTGGGCACAAGTTGGGGAAAAGCTGCTGGTCCTTCCCGGCAGAAGGAAGGCCTGGGAGCCAGGACAGCCCGGGGACAGTCCCAGCCCTGGCCCTGTGTCTCGGCTGTGGTGTCCGGCTCCTGCTGCTGCTCGCCAAGGCGCCGGGCTGGGGAAAGGCTGGTGGGGAGCGGTGGGGAGGGAGCCCACCCCCGGGGCTGCGGGGCTGTCCCCCTTCTGGGGCCACACAGGTGGGTCTCACCTCCAGCGCTCAAGCCCAGGCTGGATTCCTAAAAGGAGCCCTAATCCCCCCAAATTCAGCCTCTTTGCACAGGGTGAAGCTGGAGGGAAGGCCAGGGCAAGGAGAGGAGGCAGAGCTTTGGAGGAAGGAGAGGGAATGCACGTGGAGTGCCATGGGCACCGCACACTCCACGTTCCTGGAGTGCAAAGGACACCCCCGAACCACGACCCCAGAGCCAAAATAGCATTAAATGAGAGGAATGTTGATGGGGCTGGACACACAGCTCTCACCTTTTATTTTATTTTTTTTCATTTGAGGTTTGATACATGAGCTAATCGAGATTTATCACACCTGTGGCTTTGGCAGCAGGGCCACCTCTAAGGTTACCTGCTCACCCACCACGGATGGTGGCCCAGAGGTCCGTGAGAAGGTGACGGCCACCCTAGAGGACTTGGATCCTAAACTACCTGCAAGCTGGTGGAACGGATGGGGTGGGACAGGCCTTCTTCCTTCCCCCAACGCTCCAGCCAGGAGATGATTCATCCCGGGAACTCAAAAGCATCATGCACAGCTAATTCACCAGGGGTTTGATACAGGTGCATTTGGGGTCCTCAAGGCAGGGGTGCACAGGTGAGTGCGGACCTCGAGGGCTCCAGTTACGGTCAATGGGGAGGAACCGAGGGATCTACGGTGCAGGTCAGCTCTTTCCAGCATCGATTTCTGGCGCGGGGCAGGTGAATGGCACTCGAGGGGCATCTCACTCACCTCACAGACTATAGAGGTGCCGAATGACCAGCTCAGATGGAGACACCTATAAACGGGGACATGGCAGCTCAGCAGAGATGGCTCCTACCCCTGGTGCTGCAAAGGCTTCCCGAGGAAAGTTGCCCACCAGATCTGGGCTGCTGACGCTTGTAGACATGGGTTTTTGGAGCTCTGCCCAGTGAGCCCTGGCAGCTGGTGTGTGACCCCGTGGCAACGATGGCTCTCGCAACGCAGGGCTTACTTCCAAGGTGTTTAGCTCCATGCCATGCTCTTTTTTTTTTAATTTTCCCCTCTTTTTTTTTTTTTTTTGTCCTGCTATAGAAGCCAAGACCATCCAAGAATTTGGTCATCTAAGCCCCTTGAGCATATAGATAAAGGATCGAGGGCAATGTGTCCATGTCACTACCCACCGAAGTGTGCAGGAACGTGCTCAAAGTTACCCATAGCTCTGCCGAACTGGGTCTGCTCGCTCCGGGGAAACGCAGAGGTGTTTGAAGAAACCTTGGGGGAAGCGCTGTCCCTCCTTCATGTTTTAGAGTGCAGTAATTTAGGATGGAGAATGGCTTTAACGCTGCACCAGATCCCTTCCACCCCACTTGCTGTCACGGGCTCAGGGACCCACTGTGGCTCCTGAGCTGCAGGGTGACAGCAGAGGCTGCCAGCACCGCTCTGTGCCAGCACCAAACCACAGGCCCGAGGGGCTGATTTCCCCACCGGGAAGGGAAACAAGGCAAGGAAGGCTGTTGACAGCTGGACTGTCTTGGGGGGGAGTCCCATCTCTCCATCCATGGAGATTGTAGCTCTGGTCCTCATGCAGAGCTTTAAAGGCTGTGGGGCACCAGCAAGGTGGCCACCCCCAGCCTCAGTGAGGAAAGGCAGCAGCCATTGCCTGACCTTAGAGGAGTAACTCCAGACCACACGTGTGTCGCTGCGACCAGCCCATAGACCAGAGGCAGGATTCGAGAACCCCCTCCTTCAGATATTACCGGCACGTCACGGCTCTGCGCTCGGCTTTGGGTCTGGAGGAGAGATAATGCTCCATGTTCTTTAAAAGATTCCTGCCTTTGAAAGCCATCCAGGTAAAGGGTGCCCCTGCTGACGGACTCTCTTCTATTATTCTATGTGTTTTAGTGCATTGCAGAGCAGATGTATTTTTAAAGAGGCCGATGCTTGAAGTAGGCTCTGCTCCACTACAGGGGAAAAAGGAGCAAAGCAGTAATTACAGGCTTCACAGGGGCCTGAGCCGGGGGGGGGACAGCTGGGCTTGAGGGGGGGAGCCTAGGCAGACGGCTAGCAATTAGCTGCCTTCTCCAAGAGTTCGTTAAATGGGGCAGGGGACCGCATGGGGCAAGCCCCGTGGCTGACTGCGGGGTGGGGGAGCCGGCAGGACAGTTATCCCCCTCCCCAGCTCCCCAGACGCTCTTCACAAGCGCCCAGTCCTGGGTCAGGCCACAGGTTTCCTATCCCATGGGTGCTCCCTGCTCTCTGCTTCCAAACCCTTCCCCCAGCTCGGGGAAGTTACCGGGGATTTTGCCTGAGCAGGGAGCGCAGGATCAGGCCCCCGGTTGTATGTTCCCATGGGATTCAGCTACACTCAGTGAGGAAAGGTCCTTCTGTGCTGTGGGATCAGCTCGGGGCGCAGCGGGAGGAAGAGGCTGGTGGCCTGCTGGGAGGAGGAGAGAAGGGGAAACGTCTGGGCGGGCAGAGGGGATGCTGAGGGAATGCCTGCCGGGAGCTCGCGGGGTGGGGGAAGGCGACGCTGGATGGGCTGATCTGTGTTACCGCAGCCTGACGCTGAAATGGGGGTGAACCCTCACGGACCTCCGCTTTGGTCACCTGGGTATCGCGGTCTGCACCGCAGAATGTGAGCCTCTTTCCACCCAGTCTGGCCAGAAGCTGGTGGGAGCTCCAGAAAGCAACAGAAAAAGCTGGTTGATGCTCACCCTTGAGATATCTCCCGCTTGGCACCGCCAAGGACCAGATTCTGAGTTTCCTCCTCTTGCCACCAAAGTGGGGAGTTGGGGTGCTCAATGTGCCTGCAGTGGGAGCAGCTTTAACACTTCACTCTCACATGCAAAAATATGCAAAAATATGTGCTCCACACACTCATCCCAGTGACAACAAGGACAATAATAAAGCTAAAAGTTTGTGTTTCTTTTTAAATCTGTGTTAAAGAAATAATTCCAGAAATTTAATCTCGTGCTTTTCCCATGCAAAGACCATGGTCTTGGTCTCACCTACAGGAACATCCCTCTGCGTCCCAGCAGCCCTACTGAGGCCCTGTAGGAACAGTCCCGTGTTTTTAGCCGTAAAAACAGCTGTGGGGTTCGGCTTTGGATCATTGGGTGAATCAGAGAGTAGGGAAGCTCACAGGGGATTTCAGAAACTTTGGGATCCTGCAGATAGAGAGATCAGAGACAAAATCTATATTTCATCTGCAGCATCTCACCAACATTTCCAGCAGCTCTAGGAAAATAAGAGCTTTCTGAGAAATATGAAAATGTCAACTAAGAACGATGTTTTATTTATACCAGGCAAGGAAGGTTTTCGTTTCACATGAGAAAAAAAAAAAAAGCATGTGTGTGTGTATAAAATCTTGCTCAACCGTTGGGTGACTACCCCCCGACTGCTACCTGCGAATCAGAGGGAGTTTGTTTCCCCGAGTGTTTTTTCGGCGACGTACACCCCAAACCTTGTCTCAAGCTTGTCAGCAGAACCTCTGCCTCGTTCATCACTGGTGCCAGGAAAGCACTTCCCAACCTCGCTGCGTGTTCCTGCTGGTTAAATAGTGGAGGAAAGCCTCATCTCCCATAAATGAGAGCACCCAACTCAAGGAGGAAATTCCTGTTGGTCTTGCAATAGGATGTGGGAGTATCCACCACACATGTCCCACCACTCTGGACTTTGTGACCTGTCCAGGCTTTGAACTAGTTCCCAACACCAACATTAACATTCAGGGCAGAATTTTTCCTGTTGTTTCTTGATACTTGCACTATGTACCTTGGGGTCCCAAGGGAGATCAGCATTCAGGATCCTCTGCTTAGGAATGACAAATTCATTGTCCTGTCTTCAGCCACGCGCTGCTGACACTGGAACACGAACGTAGGGCTGGGTCCGGGTCCCGCTGGTGGTAGAGGAAGCTCAGAGCAGGAGCGTTGCTTTCATGTAGTCACCAAAATCAGTTAATATAATTTTGGAGGCCCCTTTCCTCACTCTGAGTCACACCAGGAGTGAATCTCTACCCTGTCATACCTGCCTTTTGACTTCCTTTCTTCCTCCTTCATCTTCTCCCTGTACCTCCTCCATTGTCTCCCCTCCCTCTTTTCCGTGCAGGACTCTCCATCCTTGCTGTCTGCCCTTTACCATGGGGTCCAGCCCCGCTGCCCTGACCCCAGGGCTCTTGACTAGCTCATCCCATGGGAGATGGTGTCACGCTCTGTGCTGGCTGAGCCAAGCGGGGAGGGGTGTCCCCCTCCCAAACCCACCCAGCCTCTGGCTGTGGGGGACACTCACACTGGGGAGGGGGTTCAGAGAATCATGGAATGGTTTGGGTGGGAAGGGACCTTTAAAGGCCATCTAGTCCAACCCCCTGCCCTGGGCAGGGACACCCCNACAGTTTCCCTTCTCCTCCTGGGAGGACTATTTGCTCCTTCAGAAGGAGCCACTTGCATCTCCCTGTGCGGAGGGAGGGGATGCTGGACCTGCCTGGCCTCTGCTCCGCTCTCCCACCTCCTCCTGCAGCGGGAGCTGAGCTGCTCGGGCAGACAAACCAGGACTGAACCACCACCAGAGAGGCACCGAGGGAGTCCCAGGCTCCAGTCTCTCCCATTAGAGACCCAAACCTCCCCACTGGGAGCCGGGGAGGCAGCCAGCCTCCCCTGCACAGGCTAATGGCTTCTGATGACTCTTCCTGGAGATGCTTCAATTGTCTTTGCCTGGGTTTCTCCCTCGCAGGCTCCGCTCCATGCCTCTCATGTACGGCTTTAGCACTCTGCCTCTCTCCTGCAGCCGGCATCTGGGAACGCTGACTACCTCCGGGTTCTCGCATGGATTTTTTCTTACCCTGGCTGTGCTGTTTGGTTCAGATCTAAGCGAGCTCTTCAAGCGTGCTGTCTGTATGTCTTTATTAAAAGACACAGCTTAAGGAGGGGGTCGGGGGGGGGGATGGATCGGCTCTTGATGCACTCTGTAGCCAAAACCATGGGAATCTTCTGCTCTACAACTGTTCGCAGCCCCCAGCAGCTGCGCGGTGTGCCCAGCCGGAGCAGCAGGACGCGGGGTCAGTTCTCTGGCCGTGACTAATTCATCACGAAGGGCAGCCCCTCCGCTTGTTACCTTTGTGCTGCTGTCTCCTCTGGTGTAAAGGCAGGTGGACAGACAGGGACATGTCTCCGAGGGGTGTGAACCAGCCCCGGGGAGGGGGGCGTAAGGGGGGCGGTGAGCACGCTGATGGAGGTGCTGAGCTGCGCTCCCCATGGCTCACGGGTGAGCCCAGCGCTGTTGTGATACAGGGACTGAAAAGCCGTCAGTCTGTTGATGATACCGGCTTACGAGGTAGGGGTTTCCCTCGGGAAACTTTGAGCTCAGGGTCGAACTTTGTTCTCAGATACCTTGGAATCAAGGCAGTGGCTCCAGGCGGCGCTGACATTGCTGAAATCCAGGCCTCTGGGAGTCCCTCTTCCTGTTGCTGGAACGTTCAGACACCTCGGGATGTGCAGCTACCAAGGCTGCCCAGACCCGGGGAGCTGGGACTGGGCAGGGGCGCGATGCCTGGGCAGGGATCTCCAGCCTTGACTTTGTGCAGAAGTTAGGGCAGAATCGTAGAATGGTCGAATGCGTTGGGTTGGAAGGGTCCTTTAAAGGTCGTCTAGTCCAGCCCCCGTGCAGAGAGCAGGGACATCTTTGCCAGGAGCTGTTAGTGACTGCACGTGATGAGGAAAGGTTTGCCTTTCACCCGAGAGATGGTGTCCCATCGGGACAACACGTGAGGTGCTGCACCAGCCCGGAGCAGACACAATGAAGGACCCGTCCCGGTGATGTACTGACCCTTGAGCCCCAGCCAAGGACTCTTGACCTTCTGCCACCCCAAAGTGACCCCGCGGTCCTGTTGAGACGTGATGTTCTCCTTTGCCCCGTGTCTGGCAGAGCGCTGCTCAGCAGCTGCCGCGCTCCGCAGCAGAAGCGGCTGCGGTAAGCGCTCCTCTGGCCGGGGGAAGCGGCTGATGTTTGCCACGATGGCCGTGATCCCCCCGGCAAATGGCTGGCTGTCGTAAGGGACTGACTGAGCCAGCCACATGCTTCATAATGTCAGTTGTAGTTCAGTGTTAATTATTTATGATAAAACTTCATAATGTGCTGTTAAATGGGCTGCAGGATATTTTGGTTAAATTAAGAAAACCTTAAAGGTCCCTCTGTAGGGCCTTGATGAGAGCAAAGGTTCAATTAAAGCTGAGGAGTTGTGGCCTCTGCCTATGGACTCCGATTATTGAAATCGTGGGCGTGTGGGGATGAATTCAATAGCTCAGCCTGGTTGTTCCCAATAGCAGAATTCTTGGTGAAGTGTTTACCAAGAAGACTTCAAAGCCGGGTCTGCAGAGTCTCCTTGAGCCTGCAGAGAGCCTGGAAGACGGGCTGTGCTGGCTCCTGGTCCCTGCACTCCTCACACAGCAACATAGCTCTGCCTCAGCCTGCCCAGGACACCCTTCCCAACTGCCTGAACCACCGCAGTGCCCAAATGAGACAGATCTGGGATCTGTCTGAGAACCAGACACCTCAGAGTGAGGTATTGTAGCACTTAAGTGTTTCATGGGACCCTCCACACCAAGGTTGCGTGGGGAAGTTTAACCCAAACAGGGCTTTGAGGCCAGCTCCCCTGCTTCCACCCGTGCCTTCACTTCATTTTTGGGGCTACAGCCTGGCAGGACAACACCTTGCATCACGCCCTGGGAGACTCCTGGCTTCACCAGCCTTTCGCAGGCTGCGTAGGTGGGACTGTTTGATCCCTGGCTCTCTCCTCTTCCTCACCCATGGGCAGGTGCCCTGGATTTTACCCTCACGTGGTGAAGTGCTCCCCAGCGAATGGTTGAGGGGCCCCTTGCAGGGCCCGCAGCTCCACTGGCGTGTTAATGGTGCTCCGCTCTGTGTGCTGGCCGATGGGTCGGACCGTGGCATTTCATCTCCCTGCCTGGAACGGGGCCAAAGCCACGAAGTCCTCTTGAGGTGGCTGGGTGAGCATCCATCATCGATCCCCTGCAAACCAGGCCAAGCACAAGCGCTCCCTGGGCTCGCTGGGAAGCCTGGGGGGATGCGGATGAAACCAGCAGTGAACCCCATGGTGGGCTTTACTTCTGCAAATACCTCCGTGTTTTCAGAGTGGCCTGTTTGCTCTGGCAGAGCACCGTTCCTAGTCTCGTCTTTCAGCTACCCTGAACCCTCCAGCGGGCAGCCACATGCACTGCAAAAACTTATCTGAGCCCCCACAGCCCCCTCCGTGTTGAGCACCTTCATGAGATTTTACCTTTCCCTCTGCTTGTCCCCTGGTCCTGCTGTGCGTTCAGTGCTTCTCCAGCCACTTAAGGGGCAGAGGAGACCCTCTGGCAGCTGCCCCAAATTCCCTGCATCCCTCGTCTTCTCCCCACAGCCCACAGCTGAGCACAAACTCACCTGATGAGAAGAATAACCTAGAGGGTCTTTGACATCAGGTGGTGCCAAGGAGTGTATCTGTGGAGGCTGTCAGTACTGTGTGGGTGGCTTTGCCTGGCCACAGGCTGTGACAGAGGTGAGGATGGTTCTCGTGGCTCAGTCTGGGAGAAGGTTGACTTCCGTGTTTGTGCTTGTGGGTCCTCAGCAAGACGTGCTGTTAGCACTTTCTGAGTGTGGCTGCTGACGTGGAGATAACCCCCTGCTCCTACCGCACTTGCTGCGATGGTTACAGCATTCCAGTGGTTTTTAGATGCTCCAGTCAGACTTTTTTTGAAGCCTCATTAAAGAAGCTGATTGACACAGCTCTGACAGAAGAGGCATTTTGAACTCTTACCTGAGTATCCCCTTTGGCCATGCTGTTTCTTCCCATTCTCCCACCATTTATTACTAATGTATTGTATCGACATGGCTTGCTGTACTTCTCATGAATGAGGGAACCTCTCTCTCCCTCAACTGCTGGATCAATGTCTTTCCAGACCAACTTTCATGCCTACAATTTTTGCCAACCTTGCTGTTTCTCTGCTCTTTCTCCTGCCAAGGAAAACCTTTGATTAGTAACGGTTTGGGTCCGCACCATGAGCCGAGGCCTCCTTTGTGCAGGTGAGAACATTTGCAAGAGACACCGAGCACAGATTGGGCAGTGTGATGTACTTGCCCATGGGGCCACTACAGCGTCTGGTGGTGTCCCTATCCCTCAGTAATGCCCACGTGCCCACCTTCACCACTTCTTGTTGTGTCTCTTGATACCAGTATCATCAGCAATCAGACAGCTGACCCCAGATATCCCTGCCTTATCAAGTATATGAAATTGCAGACATAATAGGAGCAAACCTAAGCAAGTTATCACCTCTTCTGCTCCTGCTAGAGTACCCGCACTCAAAGCATCGACTCTCACCACACCTAATGGCTGCCAAAAAATCCCTGTAGGAGGTTTGCATATTTATCACCAACAGTCTGCCTTGCAATGCCCAGGGCCAGCTACTTGAAGTGTCCGATGCAGTTGAGCACTCAATTGCCCAAGCACCAAAGTTTCTGGGAATAACAACCCCCAGAAGCACAGGCAGGATGAGTCCCAGTGTCGAACCAGTGATGGGTCTAGTTATTCTCAGGCAAGAGCCTCTCTAGATCATCTGTGCTCCCTTTATCACATCAGCCAAAGTCCCTTGTGCGTGGCACTGTATTTTCATTTCAAGTAGCCTCATGATGCGAAGAGAGTCTCTTCTGACAGGCCATAAATATAAATAAACCAGTTGCAGAATGATGACTCTTTGGCGTTAGCACCTTTATCTCTCTTACCCTAGCAGCTGTCTTCGGGCCATCCCTGAAAACCTCTGTTTAGCTCTGCTTCAGCTTTTTTTCCCCTCCATCTCTCCCTCCCATCTCCAGTTCAGCTCTTGCCCGACTTGTCAGGTCCCCTGCAGCTCTCCTCGAGATAATGCAAGAGCGTCTTCCCCATCGCTGGTGGTTACCCACCTGCCTTGTTGGCACTCAGTGGCAGGGCAAGGGGCGGCTGGTGTCTGCTGAGCTCCATCTCCTTCCTCTGCTGGGCTGGAACCGCCCCTGGCAAAGGAGAGCAGGCGATGCGGTGGCATCGCTGGGGACGGTGCCAGGGTCTGGCTGTGACCTGGGGAGGCAGAGGGGAGGTCACCCTGCCAGGAGTGCGGGTGGAAGGGAAGCTGCTGGTCTGCCTTTTCCCAAGCACTAACGAGACACAGATCTTTGGTGGCTGGGGACAGACCACAGCGTGTCGTACTCTTCCTGCTGGAGGAGGCTGGAGACAGGCACTCACTCACATGCTACGAGACGTGACCACCAGCACAGAGGATTTGATAAAAACCTGCTCCGGGGCATCTTTCCAAAGTCGGGTGTGTGGAGGAGAGAGGACTTGGGCTGATTGGCAAGGAGTTGCTTTCTTCTCCCAACACAGCCTTCCACTCCAGCACGGCAGCTCGCTCCTCAAAAACAAGCGGCACCTGAAAAGCAAGCGCAGATACAGAGAATACAGGAATCCACTTAAAACAAACCGGGAGGGAGTCGTGAAGGAGTGACTGTGCACTTTGCAGGGAGTGGAAGTGCAGCTTGCCTCTGCGCCAAGCCTTGATGGCTTCATTCTGCTTCGTAAGGCTCTTAGCTCCCGCGGGCTGGAGCCAGCGTCCCTCCCAGGGCTGGAGCGGGAGAAAGGTGGCCCCCTGTAAGCCACTCCAAGAATTTAACTCAGCAAGAAACTCCCCTGTTCAGGGGTCTGAATTCAGCTGTAGGTTATCACGGCGATAAGGTGCTAATTGCACTTGGAGGGATCCAGATGAAGCTAAACACTGCCAAAAGAAAATACCTCCCACCGCAGAAGCAGTCACTGCCTCCGTATTAACTTCTTATGGAAATAATAAAGAATCCGACAAACATTTCCATACAAAGATCCTCTGCCTTCATAGCTCCCTTTGCTAAAATACTCATTAGATAGCAATTTTCCCTGATGGCATTAATTCATCCACTCCAAAACCTTCTCATGAGTAAAAGGAGATCTTCAGGAGTGCGATGCCAGAAGGGAGCACTGGGGGATTTGAGCTGCTGGGTTTTATTGCTGCACCGTGTCCCAGATCAGGGTACTTGCTCATCCCAGGCAGTTTTGGGGTGAAAGCAGCCCCCTGAAGTCACTCCGCTGTCCCCCTCCTGTCCTCACACAGCATCCCCCAGAGATGTGTCTTCAGCATGTCTACACCACCGTGACCACAGTCCCGACCGTGAAGCCCGAGTGCAGCTGGGGATCGAGGTTGTGGTGTCAGGAAGAAACCTGTGGTCATGGAGGCTGCTGCAGAGGCGGCCAACGCAGGCGGAGATTTGTGGCTGTGCCAGCTATGTCCAAGCCTCTTGAATAAGGTCTGTCACTTCCTCTCATCACAGAGATGCTCCTGGTCCTGCATCTGAAGTCCCTCTTAGTCATGAACCTCAAAAGATAGGGTTAATTGTGAAGGCAACGCAAAGAGCATCCTCAGACCACTGCAAAAGAAGGGTTCCTCTCTTCGCCCTTGCCTGGAAGAGGGTGGGGGCCTGGGCAGTTCCCTATCTGCACTTCCACGACGGACAGGCCTCTCCCTCATCCCCCCACCTCAGCGCAAGAGGGCCCAATCCTGGTAATATTTTACACCTTCAAGTAGACCCGAGCCCTATCCAACAGGGACGCCTTCCTCTCTCACCACGCCGAACTTCAGACCCCTCCTGGCTCCTTCCTGCTGAGACTCTCTGTGCGTCCTCTGGAAGAGGAGCTCACAATAGGGGCAAAAGCAGCTCAGAAGCTCTGGTTGCAAACAGCCACTGCTCCAGCAACAGCCCCTGACCAATTCTCATCGTGCCTCACCACAGCAATGGAAGAAGAATTGCTCCCACTGACGGTGTCAGCCTCTGCTGATTTTGGAGGGCTCTTTCCTTTCTTTTTCTCTTTCTTTTTTTTTTTTTTTCTCAAGCTTTTCTATTCCTCTTTTTTTTTTATTTTTCTTTTTTTCTTACCCCCCCCACCCCCTTTGCAGCCTCTGTTCTTCATCCATTATTTAGGCTTTTCTGACTGTAACAGCAACATTCGCCTTGTATACCTTGTGTGGGGTTTAAAATATAGATAAAAGCAGAAGGTCGGACTTGAAACACAGATTCTGACGGTTGCTGCTGACTTTGTCTGGAAGCTACAAAATCTGGAGCTGTCTGTGCCCAGTGATGGTATTGGTACCGTTGGGTTTTTTATTTTTTTTTTTCCTCTGGTTGATATTCCTGCAAACTGTCTTGGTATTTGATGTTTTCATTCAGCCTTTCAGTGTCTAAAAGTTCTGGGGCCTGGCTGGCTCCAGGACGGGGGAGCTGGACTCACGCAACTTTTGCTGGGAGGCTGCGGGTCTAACCCTGCCCCAAGCCGGCAGCGCCTGCCAACGCCTGCTGCTCTCCGGCCCGAAACGAGCTGGGGAGGACCAGGCAGGACTCTCCACCCAGGATCCAGCAGTCTCTAATTGGCACCTCCAGTAGGAGATTCAACAAAGCAAAGGACTTTCCCTTTCAATTATAAATGCCCATGTTTCTTTTATGTCTGCTTTCTTCAGCCGTCGAAGCAATTGGATTGTGAGGACAAATGTTTGTGGGAAACAAATTTCAAAGTCAACGTGTGAACAGTCCCAGAAAACATACTTTCTATTCGAGCGGGCAGCAGGGTATCCTTCCAACCAGGAGGCAGAGGTGTGCCGTGAGATGATACAGCCGACCAATTGCAAATGAGCTCCAGTTTTGAATATTCATGATGGATCCGAAGACCTGATAATGGGACTGAGTATAAGTGATGAAGAAGGAAGTTGCTCAGCAGCTAGGGACATTGCTCAAGCGTAGAAAAAGAAATGAAAACTAGTGAACAAGACGTGATTATGCGTTATTCACCAATGCTTGCAGTCCAGAAATATACAACACATATGATTAGGAAGCAGAAGGTCCATCCTTCCTGAGCCCAATGTCCTAAGTGTACATGATTCCTTTATTCACTTTACTGATGCCTGAAATCAAAAGGCTCATGGAAGATATCAGTCCTACAGAAGGATCTCAGTGAAGAGGCTCCATCTTTTGATGGCTAGGAGAGGTTCTAGGGAAAAAATCACCTCGTCAGCCCGATCAGATGTCACAGGACTGAGGACCTTTTAAGGGCAAGAGCAGCCAGGGACCACCCAAAGGAAGAGCTGCTCTTAAAACACAAAATGTGGTGGTCTCGCTGTATGAACTCAATGAGAGAGGGATGAGCCAACCGTCAGCTGGGTGGCTGGTAGGCTGTAGATGTCTGGCTGCTCGGTCTTCAAGGCACTGCTTCTTCTCCGAGACGGGGCAGCGGGTGAAGGTGATCCTCAAAAAAGGTGTTCATTTTTCATGTCAGTGAAATCCATGTAGGCAGTGAAACTCCGAATAAGGGTAGGAAGCGCTCTCAGGAAAGGCTGAAGTGCCATTTTAAATGAAGACACTGATGGAGGAATGCCAGCCGTGCCAGCCAGCATTTACCAGGAGCAGGGCGGGAGAGCGATATCCTGGGTTTTGCCTGCTGGCAGGTGAACAGGGCATGTTCTCACCCTGCCTGGAGTATTTACAGGGAATAAAGGCTCAGTTAAAAACAGACTCAAAACTTCCAGTCACCAGGCACCAGGGAGCTCTCTCGAGAGCCGTGTCCCTCCACGACCAAGGCCCACACCCGTTACCATCACTATCGGCTGGCTGAGGCACTGCTTGACCTCCCAGGGACCTGCGGCTTAGGTGCAGGTTTCAGCCTGCTGTGTGCCAGCAACCACGCAATAGAGCTAGACATTTACTGGCAGGTATTGTTACGATCTCTCCATAGCCCATCTGGCACTCTCAAAATAACTTTTTTTTCCCTCTAGCCCAAGGGAAAATGTATCTATCGGGATAAGGCTGGCTGCGGTTTCCTCCCTGGAGCTGTCCTTATCCAAATGGGATTTGGAAGGGAACAGAGAAAGTTTGAGTCAGTCATTGACTTCGGTGATCGCTGGATGATATGGGGCACCACTGATCCCAGCGAGGCTACAGCAGTTGGGGTGAGTGAAAAAGGCTGGGCGGTCTCGTTCCTCGAAGGTAGCGCCCACAATCTTTGTGTCTGAAATACACCAGGCAGCCCCCTCTAAAAGTCCAGTTGTGCAGCAGACGGGTGGTGTCTGGGGCATGGATCAGCCCGTGCGGTGTGGTTACAGCAGCTCTGGGAACTGCTGACGAGACACGGCCCATGAATGAGTCCATCATCAGGGACCCGTACCCTTCCCCCCAGCTCCCTGGAACTGGAGCGTTCCCCTCACTGTGCCTACAACTGCAAGTCGTCTGGCAGAGGCGTTACACTGAACACGACACAGAAAATGCATAAATACGAATACAATCATTTACAAGAGCAGTAGGAAAAAAAATTGCATTATGAAAGGGTCTCCCCAAGACCAGCAGCTGGTGCCAAGCCAGCGTCTGTGCACTGGGGGACCACAACAGCAGCACTTGGACTGAAACTGGCCTGTTACGGGTTTATGGGGCCTTCAGAAAAAGATACCTCGAGGTGGTATCTTTAATTTATCAACAGGTTGGCCAAGCCAGGTCCACAGTTTGCTCTTCCCAGGATCTTAAACATCAAAAGGAAATAAAGAAATAAGACTTACAGTATATCCAGGAATCACAGCACTACTAATCAGAGCTGATTAAACCGACATCATTAGACACAGTAAGTTTTGCACTAGGAGTACAGGACCCTTTTTAGCTACACAAACGTCTCCCTTCAAATCTTACTGAATTCCTGGCCTCAGTGGCAGGCTGGCACTGAATAATTATCCATTTTTAAAGAGCCTTCTTTCCACCAATGTTCAGTACATTTGGGAATCCATTTCCATTCTGATGCTTTGAGCGTTCACTTTCTGACACCCAAAGCTAGGTGACTATCCTCATGCTTAAACACTGAAATATAAAAATCACTGACTATCCTGAGTATCACCGCTGCTCCTGATGAGGCTGCTGAGAACTGGGAGTCTCCCTGTGCTCTGGGAAGGGAACCCAGAATTTTTACCAAGAGAACTTTTCTCTGGGTTTTGGTGACAAAAGTCCAATGTCCCAAGTTCAGCCTCATGCTTTGCTGCTGCTCCCGGTCCTGAGAGACATCGAGTGCTCCATGCTCCCGCTGATGGCTGTGGGGACTGAAGACACCCCAGTTTTCCAAGATCAGCTCCTCTGCGTGCAATAATCTCTCCGAAGCCTGATAGTTACTTTTGTTTTCTTCCACCGGCACTGTCCATTTCGCCTTTGGCAAGCATTGATTTTCCGCAATTCCCCGAAGCCCTTATAAAGCAGCTGCCAACACGGCTCCCTCGTGGGCCACTTCTTTTATTTGTTGAACAAAAGAATCATCAGCATTGTCTTCAGTGATGTTTGGCGAGTGGAGCCTGGGACTAGGATGCCGAGCTCCCTCTCCTGGCTGCCGGATCAAAAGGAATAGCTGAGGAGTCCCGCGTACTGAGCGAGTGGGACTCGCCGGGCTCCGGCTGGCGAGGGAAGAGCCCTTCCAGCTCTTTTGCAGACTTTCAGATTTTTGTCTTTTTTTCCCTCTCCATGAAACGTGTGGGAAAAAATGCTCAGATGGAACATTTTGGAGAGAAGTATTAATTACCCGCATGCTGAGCCTGCTTCACCTTTTTTTTTACCACTATTATTGAACAGATCCCAACGGGCAAATAGCACTGAGGGTCTCTGCAGAAAATTCACAGTTGTCTCTTGCTGTCAATTATTGGTGAACTGTTACTCCAAGGAGAGAGTGCGGAAAAGGACACCCACGTGTTGCGTGTCCTGGTTTGTCAGGGCAGAGAAAATCCCCACTTTTATTCCAAAGAAAGAGAGGTGACTTTTCTCTCAGTTCCTGCCTGAAATCACACCAGCTCTCGTGCGCTCAACGAAGGGTGAGCAAGAGCACAGATAGGGATGAAGGGTCTGGATCAGCCTGTCATGAGATGTGGCCAGTGAAAGTCAGGCCAAGGGCTTGTGGGTGGCGACACAGGAGAGACGGTGTCTGCAGGACCAGCGGGATCCGATGGGAGGCTCACAGCAGGAGAGGAGGGAGCTCAGCCGGCCCAAACACTCAAAATCTTCAAATCAATGTCACAGCACAGGTGGTAGACACAGCTTAATTCCACGAGACCAATAAATATCTCCAACCGACCTTTGTTGTTTTCAAATCAGGACTATCTTCCTCTCTCTTTAGCAATACGTAGTGGCCCAGCACGTGTTGCAGACTCGGGAAGTCTGGTTCTAGTCTTGAGCTGGGATCCTGTAGGAATTTGGACGGAAAACCTCACGGCTCTGCATTTAGACTGAGGGATAAAAGCTCTGATGTCTTTTGAAATACTTTGTGAGACGTGTGTGTGCACCTTGTTGCACCCTCTGTGAGGAAATGTGTTCTGCAAAACCAATTTTTAAAATTCAAGAAGCCCTGGAAAACCTTTTGTCTCCTGACAATGCAATTGCGTGACCCACCAGGTCGGTTCAGGTCTAGGGAGAATAGCGGTACTTGCTGTCCTTAGAACCGGTGAAAGTCCCCTTTAGTGACACAGGTCCAAGCAGCTCCCTGTGGATTTGTCCAACCATCCTGGTCCCAGCAGCCCCCATGAATTACGTTACCGCTGCCTCCCCTCCCCAGCCTCCACACCCAGGCAAAATCGAGGAGCAATTAAGTTGCCACCATGCTCCAAAATCATGTGGCATCATCCTGGGAGCTGCTCAGAAAAGGTTTAGGCTAGGACACCGACCAGATTGTCCATGGCACAAAAATGGACTACTCTCATCCACGAGCATAGGTGAGCCACGCCATCTGGGCCATTTGTCACCAGTGACCACAAGGCATCAACCTTGGCATAGCCAGGGGATGGGCCAGTGCTCTGCTGGTCACCTCACACCCATCAACATGTGCCTGAGTAGAGAACACCATGAAAGTCTACATCTTAGGTGGACCTGTGATCACCAGCTTGTTTGCCCAAATTTTTTATATCTTTGAAGCAACTTCACTGGTTCAACCCCGTTCTCAGATAGGACCCAGAAGAATGAGAAGAGGTACAGACAGAGGTAATAAAGATGGCCAGAGGTACGCAATGGTCTCCTCTTTAGAGCAAATAAGCCGCTATCCTTCTTCCACTGGTTGGTAACCTTGTGGCATATGCTGGCCACAAATCCTCCCACCCTTCTCCTGCGACTGTCCAGTACCCTACACCTCTCAGCCCTTCTCTTTGCAACAACTCGCCCTTATCCTTCTCCGTCCTCTGTAGCCCACCTCAGGGGCTCTGGGGCAGAGAGGACCCAGTGAGAAGTGGTGGGCTGGAGGCAGACGGGTGTTTGGGAGAGTGGGTGTGCTGGTCCTGGAGCTGGGCTCAGGCGGAGCAGACCACGGATCAATTTCTCCATCTTCAAGAG
The DNA here is from genome assembly GCA_013400135.1 of Rhinoptilus africanus. Taxonomy (NCBI): domain Eukaryota; kingdom Metazoa; phylum Chordata; class Aves; order Charadriiformes; family Glareolidae; genus Rhinoptilus; species Rhinoptilus africanus. The sequence continues at coordinate 19,122 of VXBO01003383.1, forward strand.
AGATCCAGGGCGGGCAGACCAGGGGGCGGATGCTGATCACAGGAGCTACAACACCCTCTCACTGGTGTCTTTCATGGCCAAATCCTGCTTGAGTGAGACTTGTTCTGACAAGACAGGAAAATGAACTTCACAGCACGGTGACGAGCAGCTCAAAGGAGGAAGAAGCTTCCTATGTAAAAGGGAAACGAAAGCTCAGCAGCAAGGTCACCTCCACTGCCTCAGGCAATCCGAGGGATGACAAAAGTTGAGACATGTAGCACATCGGCAGAAGACAAAAGCCATCCCTGGAGGGCAGAAAGACAGGGGGAGTGCACAGCATACAAGAAATTTAATGTAGGGAAAGCCATAAGGATTGCTGCCATTTAAAGGACATGCTCCTGTGTGGATAAAGTAGCGCAATGGTTCAGAGGAGCCTTGTACAGGATTCTTCAGAGCCATTTATGCTCCAGACCTGACACTGCATCCTTGTGACTACTGGCGGTGGGCACGTGGCCCAAGTGGCGCCCAGGAACACAACTAATTGTAGGAATTTGGACCTTGTCTCCAGGTCTACAACTTCTTTCCACTCTGCCCCCACCACCTGAGTCCACTGGGGATGGGTGGGAATTTGCAGTGAATCAAAATGCAAGGCTCGGTGAGCCTTTCCCAGCACCTGAGCTGCACCTCGCACACAGGGAAAGAGTTTGGCTTTGTCCAGGGATTGGATTATTTTTTGTTGCTGAGGACTTGTGACTGTCCCTTTCCCCCGATCCAACAGTTTCTAAGACCTGAAGGGTGAGGGCAACTGCCGTCTTGTTTGGCCTAGGAGAAGTGCAAACGGCCTTAAAGCCAACAGCACGCGAGATGCAGATGGTTCTACTGTGAGAGAACAGCTGGGATGCACACAGGTTTTCCAGGGACACGGGGGAAATCCGAATGGAAGGTGCCTAGGTCCGTGCTGCAAGTTTTAGCAGAGCAGAAAATTGGACGTTACTCAGTGCAAAGTGCTTGGCACAGGCGGAGTAACTGGGAATATGTTTCAGGGCAGCCTTGCAGACGGCACCGAGATGGTGCATCTGGAGTGGGAGTCCGGGGAGCGCAGGATGTGCCTCATTTTTTGCTGGGAGACAGACTTGTCCGAGCTCTGCTCTGGAGCAGCGAAGAAAAGTGGTCTCAGGGGTGTTGATTCAGCGCTTCACAGCCATGAGAGCTCGGGGGTCAAAGGGGAGAGTGACGAGAAGCCGAGGCCGAGCTCTGCCGGCCGCCAGGGCTTCCTGCACGGGGGCCAGTGCCTCTCCCAGCCCCCGGGGCTCGGCTGGCTCCGGGCTCAGCCAGCAGCACTGAGTGAGCATCTTCCACTCCTGTCCTGGGGGGTGCAGGCTGTCGGCACAAATGCGTCTGCAGAGAGCAGCAGCTTTGTGTTCCTGCTGGAAGCTCCCGAGTGGAGGACGTCACCTTGCGCCTGAGGACAACGGGAAAGCAAGATTTGCAGAAGGGAGTTGTATTCTGGATAGCTGCGGTGTTTCGGGGGAATTCATTCAGGCACCTGGATGAGTAAGGAGAACAGAAATCCTCTCTTATCACCCATGTTCTTTTGAAATCCCTCTTCTGGGTGCCTGATTCACTTGGGATCCTTGAAGATCCCATAGCGGAGCAAAGGTGTCTTCCAGCTCCAAATAAAAGAAGAGTTAAAGTGATGTGTGGGCAGCTTGGAAGCAGGTACCACAGCAATATCTTTCAGCGAAGCAGCTGTATTTCCCCTTTCTATCACATGCATTTAAAAGCTTTTAAGAGAACAATCTATTCCTTCTGCTGGCAAACCCAGTGCCGGGCTGTTCTTTGGGGTCTTAAATCATTTTAAAATATAGAGCAATATTGTTTTAAAAGCCTTTGCTCTCTCCCGGCTGCAGGAAACCCCAGTGCAGCTCAGCAAAGCTCCCTGCACTTGCGAGACACCAGCTCAGGGGCTTTCTGGGGATCCATCACAAGCCAGGAAAGGGCTGGGCGCTGCCTGACAGTGACAATGCATTGGTACAAGCAAGGATTTTCTGGCTATGTCATTTCTGGATACTCCACAGGACAGCATATTCAGCCCAGACACCCCTATTTTTTGTCTTTTAGTATATTAGATCTCTGTGCTCAAAGTAGGTTTTTACTTTATATTTGCTAAGCAGCTTAAGAGCAAGAATGGATGGCTCAGCTGCAAAATTCACCTTTGGAGAGTGAACATACCCGAATTCCTGGTTGTTCAGGCACAGATTTGCCTTCAATATCCTTTATCTTGCTCTTCTCAGACAGGCTTTAATTTCAAGCCCAGGCAATTAAATTCTCCCGCTTTATCCTTTGCGCAATACATCGCCACGTGCTCCCAGGTAGAGGCACAGGAGTGGTGAACGGGAGACACCGGGAAGACCCAGAGGGCAGTACCCCTTACCCAGGGATGGGAATGCAGCAGCTATTTCATCTTTCCCTTGCCAACTTTGAGCCGTTCTCAGTCCCTGTGTCAGCCCCAAGGACATCAGCTTGCGCAGCCAGGGCAGCGCTGGTGCCAGACGCCATCCCTCAGTGGCTGTCCTTGCAGGCCATCCAAGAGATGCCATCCCCTAGATTTCCTGACTGCCTTCCCCTCTTTCTGCTGCACAGGATAAACGGGAAGGGTGACGGGAGGCTGTCCCAGGTGCAACACAGCCCCCCATGCTCACCTGCCTGGTGCATCCCTTACAGGGGCGTCCAGTCCTTCACCTACTCACCACCCGGGAGAGGAGGAAAAATGCTTGCTGTGTTCCTACCAGCCAGCAACCAGCAACCAGCCCTGCAGTCAGCCCGACTTCCCTGTGCAGGTGGAAAACCGCAGCCCTTGATTTTATTTTTAAATTTTTTAAAAATTGTTTTGCTCTGTTCCTGGTGGGTTTATGTTCTGGGTCCCCAGGACAAGCCTGCATGGCTGCTGCCTCCCGGGGAGCCAGGATGCCTGCGCGGGGCAACCCCCAAGCAGGACTAGGGAGGCAGAGGAGCCTCTTATTCCAATTTATTTCCCCACATCACAACCTCGTCGGCTTGTGGAGGGTAAAGCGTTGTCACTGGAGCAGCAGTCCAGCAAGAAAACTGCCACGGTTATGGGATACAGCATGGAAACGGCCCGGCTCAGGCTGGAGAGGAGGCAGGAGGAGCCCTGGAGGTTTACAAGGGAGAGGAGCAAGAGGAGGTTTCTGCCGTGCGTGGTCAGAGCCGCACTCGTGAAATCATCCCCCACAGGGAGCAGGGAACCTGCTGCCAAGGAGAAAACGCCAGGGGGACAGAGGGTCCCTGCTGCGCATCCCTGGGCTTTCCCGCGCCCTGGGTTCTGTTCTGAGTGGGGCAAGGGCCCCCCTTCCCTCCCACCCCCTCCAGGAGGGCACCGAGCTGGTCCCTCTCTGCCTGAGCCCATTTCCGAGTTGCTGAACTTTCTCTGGGCTGAGCCGCGCGGCTGCCAGGGATCCTCCCTCTCGTCGGCGCTTGCCGCTTCATTTATCTGCAGGATCGGTTGTAGCCGTATTGATTTTTCCTCTCTCCCTCTCCTCTCTGTGTTTGCTTTTTGAATTATGCAGCGGTGCAGTTTTTCCTCCTTGCAAGGAGCGAGTGAATTGCGGAGGATCAATTGAGCCCTGCCATAGTTTAGTCAGGAATCCCCAGTAGGGGCCAGAAGAGAGAAAGGAGAAGGGAAGATAATGAAGACAGGGTCGATCAATCCAATCGTGGTGCAAGGAAAGAAAGGAAAAGAAGAGAGAAAGGGCTTTGAATAATCAGTCAGTTTTCCTCATGCAGTTCTCAGATCCCCCAGTCTCAATCGATAATCAACTTTGACACTCATTGCTTCAGAAACAAACACCAAAAAATCCCCCTAAACTCAAATAATGTTGTGCTTTATAGCATGAGAATAGCCAATGATGCCCTGGTGAAGATGAGGATAGGGATAAGATTTCTTCCCCTTCTTCCTCTTCCCTTTTAAAAGTACATATTATGAAGGCTGGCCAGATCTTGGCTGAGCCGAGATGAAAGGAGTGCAAACAGAGCTTTTAGTAGTTTTGTTGTTGCAATTATTTTGCCAATAGTAATGATTTCAAGACAGGACGGAGGACCTTTGATGCTGCGCTGGTGACGTGGAGGGGTGGACAGAGTAGCTGGGTTTATTCCAGCACTGCATGCAAATCTAGACGGAGACAAAACCTCGCGGATGTAACCAGACATTGGCTTTGCTCAGCTTAGAGCCGGCAAAAGAATGTGCCCGCCGGAGGCACAGGGCCCACGGTTACCACCTACATGTGGGGACAGCACACGGCAAGAGATACCCTGAACCACTTCCCTCCGTGCTGTGCCTGGAAAGCCCGGCCAGACTTTCGTGCCTGTCAAGGGTTTCTGCGCTGAGTCTCCACAAGCAGGAAAAGAATTGCAGGAGGTCTTTGGAGATTTGGCTCCATCCGTGTCATCCCTTACTCCCAGAGCACTGTGAATTGCCCAGCTCTGTCCCCGCAGCCTGCCCTGGGGTCTTGCTGTTCCCACCACACATCCCTGGTGCCTGGGGGACCAAACCGCTGAGTTCTCCAGGCTTTGGAAATCAAACCCCACCAAAGTCCTGCTGGGTGACCTGTGGGAGAGCGTACCTGTCTCAGGGCTGCCTTATTTCCAGAAGGATAAGTTGGTTCTGGTTTTTCATTTCAAACAACGCAGCTCAGGTCCAGTTCAGTTCCTAAAGAATTGCAGACCGGCAGGGGTTGGAAGGGACCCCTGGAGATCACCCAGTCCAACCCCCTGCCAGAGCAGGGTCACCCAGAGCAGGGGGCACAGGAACGCCTCCAGGCGGGTTTGGGATGTCTCCAGAGACGGAGACTCCCCCACCTCCCTGGGCAGCCTGGGCCAGGGCTCTGCCACCCTCAAAGAAAGCATTATTTAGGTCTGCAAACTCAAGACCTGATGCTGCCAGTCCACTGTCTTTGTAAATCTGTGGGAAAACCCTGGAGGATCACCAAGATGCAGCTGACGGGACACACGTCTCTGCAGCTCCACTCCTGCCTTTTCAGCCCCATTGAGAGTGTCATTTCGGTTTGAATCCATACGTGCAGGATGGAGCAGTTAACTTCAGCTCGCAGTGGCATGAAAAAATCAGGTAGGCGTGGATGGTACTCTGAATTATTGACCGTAGATGCTTGGCCTCTCTATCAGAGACTCCTGTTAGAAGACAAATGAATTTCCTACACTCCAGTGCTTGAAATCAGGACAAGCCTTTCTTTCTCCAAAATAATTTTAGTCAAACAGAACCTCTTTTTTTTGGTGACAAAAATGCTGGGAGAAGACCTTTTTCAATTTTTAGAAGGAACATTGATAGAGATAATTGTTTCTTCCCTTGTCACCCATACTGGGTTTGAAAACCATATTACCCATCCCACTCAGCATTTCCCATGTTGCAGGAGCTAATTTAGCCCCTCTCTTCTATATTCACCTATATTCTGTAGGAGCGTTGTATTCCCTGAGACCCCTCACCCCAACAGCCTGACTTCAGCCAACAGGTTCAGAAGTTGCTAATGAGAAAGGCAGAGCCCAGCAGACACGAGGTCAAAAGCTATTGATGGGAGGCCAGGACTGGAAAGAGAGCGGAGCTAGCAGGAAAATAGTTCAAATTCAACAGCTTCCCTCATTAGACTCAGATTAATCTAAAATTAAAGTAATTTCTAAGATTTGTGCTTCCACCACCATTTTCCCCATAATGTTACTGAAGGATCAGCACAAGGATTGGTCAGCTGTAATAGATTAACCTTAATAGGAATGGAGGCACAGCTCAACCTGGTAGGGATGGAGGCACAGCTCAGCCTGGTAGGGATGGAGGCACAGCTCAGTGCCCCCTGGCCCCATCCCGACGCAGGGGAGGGCTGTGCCTGTCTGCAGCCCCTCGCTGACAGCGCAGGAGGGACCACGAACCTCCACGGAGCCCTTCCCACCACAGCATCCTCGACACCTCTGCTCCGTGTCCCGTGACCCAAGCACAGGGACTGCTCACGCTGGTGTCTATAAGGTCTCGACATAGTGTACGGCTTGGCTGGTCCATCCCACCCTGCGTGTGAAGACTGCCTGGCCACAGCTGGTGGGTATCACAGAAAGGGGGGATGCTTTGTCCAAATGCAAATGGGTAATGAAGGTGTTGAAAGAATCGCCAACAGTTTGCACACTAATGTCTACACCCATGAAACCATGTTTAATCTTTGCGAGTGCTGCCCACTGCATCCTCAGACAGATCTTGCTTCACCATGGTGCCAGAGCCGTGGTGCAGGCAGGGAATACCGAACCTTTCCCTTTCACCAGTTTAGGCACAGAGATATTTCCTTGGACACCTTCTGTCACATTGGGGTGGTGCTTTCCCTTCTGGTCGTGACACCTGCCATTTAAGATGGTTCAGACCGAGTTGTTGCAGAGCTTCAAGAGGCTTTTCCAAGCCAGCCTTCCCTCTTAGCTTATCGCCCAGTCCCTCCACCTTGGAAGGTCACCTCCAACCCATCCTGGGAGCATCATGGATGCCTGAGGAAGGCAGGAGGCCAGGCTGGTCCTCGAGCAACATGACGGAAGTAGCTCCTTCCTCGCCTCCTCCCAGAAGTTGTTCCACATTTTCTGCTAATAAGGGCACGGGGAGAGGGAGAGACAGAGAAAGAAGAGGAGAAAAACTGCTCTAAATTATTCATCGACAATATCATTATGTGTCATAACAGTGTGTCTGTGATGGGAAAGAGTGAGTGTGGCAGGGGCTGGGGTAGCACAGTCCAGGCTGCACAATAGCGAGATCTGATTAAATATTGATGTGCACTAATTGGCTACAGGGTTTCAGGACAGCTTGGGCTTTGTTGGGATCATTTGTATTCTTGCTTTGGAAATGGACCCCCCCACACACATAAACCCAACATTTTCGTGTGCAAGTCTCCCTCCTCCTCCTGCTTCTCCTCCTCCTCCTCTTTTCATCCACCCTCCCTCTCTCCCTCCCCTGATTCCAGTCCTCCCGATCCCCCTGTGTGTGTACAAATTAACATGATCTTAACCTCTCCTGATTTTCTACAGCACTGACACGCTGCCAACACCTCTGTGCAATTAGGCTAAGCTTGCAGAACTGCTTTTTGGTGCAGAAAACGGGCCTTGCCCTCGTGGACTGTCCTCCCTTTGCATCTGTGTCCGGCCTCTTCCCTTAGCCCTTTTCCTGCTTTTGCCCCCAGAGCAGGTGGAAAGTCCTTCCCAGGCATTTTTAAACTCCTGAAATGCTCCAGACTTTGACATGGAGCCTCCTGTGGCTTGCACTATAGATGTGAGTGCAAGCCTGGGCGATGTGAGTGGTGTGTGAGAGGGGGAGCAGCTTGGAGTTCGTAGGCCAGGTCATTTCATGGCTTAACTTTTACTCTGAGGGGGCTGAGCCCCTGGCCCAGGGTGCCCAGAGAAGCTGTGGCTGCCCCATCCCTGGAGGGGTTCAAGGCCAGGTTGGACGGGGCTTGGAGCAGCCTGGGCTGGTGGTTGGTGTCCCTGCCCAGGGCAGGGGGGGCACTGGGCGGGCTTTAAGGTCCCTTCCCACTGAAACCCTTCTGTGATTCTATGAACTTAAACATCACAAAGTCTCCAGTGCTTGGGCTGCTCTGCCCACAGTCCCAGCTGTTCCCGGTGTCTCCAACAGATCCATCAGCCGGTGGTACAACAGGAGCTCCCTTTGCCTCTTACCTTGCATCTAACAAACGTGTTGCCACAACCTTGGCTGTTCTAAGCCAAGAGCTCCCCCCAAACATCAGCTTTTCAGCCACAAGGACCCTCCCTTCAGGATGCCCCGCTGAGTCTCATGGTCAACCTGAGGTCCTTTCACCCCCTGATACTTCGATAAGAGACAGGCTGAGCTGTCTGGAGCCAGGAGCTGCTCCCAGCAGAAAAGTTCAGAGCAAGGGATGCTTCCTGCAATGCTTCATGCTCTGCTAAATACCTTTATCCAGGCTTTTGGCATTTTAACAATGCTGTTTGCAAAGAACAACATCCAAGTGAACATCCCCAGTACCAGATCAGATGAGCTAGAGACCTTGCTAAGGAATTAACTGGAGCTGATGACTTTTTTTCTTGGTTCTCTAAGCTCCTGTTTTTTGATAGTTATGATTAAAATTTTAAAGAAAGAATGACATGCATGATCTACGCTGTCTTTCAGCTGAATGGCTGAGAGGTATAGTTTGGGGAAAGGTATTTGCTAAAGATATTTCCCAAGCTGCTTTTAAATAAATCAGATGGCGCAGAATGAGGTGAGGCCTGGACGAAGCCCCTTGTGTGCTTGGGAGTGGGCTTTGTTGACCACGTCCAGCAGCACTCTGTTGAGTTTTTACTCCAGTGAATGAAGACAGGGCTTCCCAGAGGGGGTTGCTTAATCCAGGCAGGACAGCAAGAACAAGACATATGTTAACAAGAGGTTGGCATATCAACATAAATCAATTTGTCGGACTAGATCTTGGAGCCCACGTTCGTTTTCACTGAGGGCTTGCTTCCAGCCAGATGAACGAGCTGGCTCGCTTCGATAAAGCACCTCGAAACAGGATTCAGGCGATGTGGGCTCGATTCTTAGCTTTGTCACTGACTTGCCGAGTGACCTGGACATAGGCCTATATTCCTTGGTTTCACTAGGATTTATCTACCTTGCAAAATCTGGAATATCTACAGGCCAAAGCTATCCTGTACCTGAAGGGTTGAGGGGTAACAGTCTGAATCAGCCAGACACATTCATCTGCCAGGGTGAATTTCCCCACGCTTTATGTTGTCATCCATTTCCCATGCTTCCCAAGCAGAATGACTCTATTGAAACATCTCTATATCCCACAGAAACCTTCACACAGAAATTATATTAATATTGATAGCACTTACCCCTGTAATTGTGCAAATTCCCCTGCAGAAGATGTACCAAAAGCTGCGATGCACACCCCAAAACAGCTGCTCGCTCTGCCTGTCTCAGCCCCTGCCTGGCAAGCGAAGGGCTGCAGTTTCAAATCCTGGAATATGCAGGAGACCCATACATAGCCCAGAGAACAGCAGAGAGGAGGAGATGCTAATTCCTTAACATCCCTTTGGACTCTTGGCTACTGCCAGACATCAAATGAAGGACTTTATGGTGGCCTGCAAATCTGAACAAGGACCCAGAAAGTATCTCCTCTCCAGTAAGAGCTAATTAAGGATTCTCTGAGAGAGGTTTTTTGCCCAGACAGTCTCAGATTATCTTGAGAAAATGAGTAGTGAGTACGTGGGTCTGAAAAACACCAGCTGTGCTCTGCAGACATCATCCTTTCCCTCAAAATCTCACATTGTTAATTTTAGGGCCACCCTCTACAAAATGCTTCCCCTTTCCAAGGCCAGTGTGTGGTTCTGAAGGAAATGGGTGCCGTTTTCCAAGCCATCACTAAATGAAATATTTTCTGACCGGTATCTCTGGTAAATTTTTCCCCTCCGATTTTCCTATAGAAAACAGAAGATTTGAGAAAAGGAAAGTCTCATTACAGTACAGAGAAAATATAAAAAGAAAGATCTGATAAAAATAAAGAGCACTAGTCTAAACTACTGTGAAAAACAATGAAAAATTTTGGATAATTTTACTGGGAATCTGGAGAAGAAGAATCCAATCAAGTACTTGCATGGTAAGATATTTTTTTTCCACCAGTTAAAGAGGAAATGAGATAAACCACTAAAAAGCCATGATAATCCTAGCTGAATTTTTCAGTCCTGATTCCCACAGTTGTGTCCTCACCCAGGACATCCAGAGAAAGGACACAAATTTAAGCCGATCTCCCTGGAAGGAGACAGAGCTCTCGCAGTGAGGTTAGTGCGAGCTGCGCTGGTGGAGAAGCTGGTGTTTCCACCTACTTGGAGAGACTTCTCCCCCTCCTTACCCACGTACACAGCCCACCTGCAGGCGGTACAGAGCCCTAGGCTTTTTGGTCAGAAATCATCTTTTGTTCTGCCCTAACTGGAGAACTCTGGTTCACTAAGAAGTGTCTTACCAGGAGATGAAGTCACTTACCACTCCTGAGTGTTTCTTTCAGCCCAGCGACTCCAGCTCCAAAGTTTGAAAAGTATCGAAAGAGGCGTGAGAAGTGGTAGATTCTCCATCTCACAAGGTTTTCAAGCCTGCCGTAGCGCTCTGTGGAGAGCTGTTGGAGCCGGGTCAGTGGTCAGGCCTTAAGGGGTAGCTCTTTTGGTCCCCCGCGTCCAGGACTGGAGCCAGAGCCTGGGGAGGTACGAGGGGAAGCAGCCAGAGATACCTCCCCACAGCACCTTCCCCGCCTGCAGCAGCATTTGGCTTGGGCGCTTTCTCGGGAGGAATGATGTCTTCACATTTAACTCTCCCTGGTGGGTCTCTGTCGCCTGATTTGGCTGAACACCTTCTGAACCCACACAAACCTTCACCACAAGCGCTGCAGCTTCCCCCTCCCACAGGAGTTACCACGTCCCCTTACTTGTTTTGAACCTGCCACCTGCACGTGGAGGGTCCCAGACTTCTCCCAGGAGGGACGGTGAGCAGCCATTCCCGTGTCCAGCCAACGACTCTGTTGGTTAACACGGAACAGGAGCAGTTGGGTGCTGTGTACGTGATGGACCCGGCCGGCCACCGGCCGACCTGGGTGATTTCTGAAGCCCTTGTGCTCTCAGGATGAAGCTGGAACTCTTTGTTCTCTTTGCCTTAACGATCCTTCCCCCTCTTCTTTGAAATCCTTTGCATTATTCCTTACAGGAATAAAACAAAAAGGAGCTTAGTTAGTTTGTTTGTTTATTTATTTAGGACTACCCCTTCCCTCCCCTCCCGCGTTGAGTAGCGCCCACTTCAAAAGGGGCCACGCGCAAGAGTCTCTGGTGGATCCCACGATATGGGGGAGATGGAGAAAACGCCCGATTGATTATCAGAAAGGAGCTAAGCGAGATGAAAAATAGAGTGATGGGATTCATTTTAAAGGGGAGCAGGCCTATCTCAGAGACTAAAATGTCATCAATTTTTTATTAAACAGAATCTTTTCAATAGACAAAATGAGCTCTTCTGTCCTCACTCATTCACTTGTGTTTTCTCTTTCTTCCCCCATTTCTCCTTGCCAGCACTGCCTCCCGCATGGGGAGGTTCTGCTTCTCCTCTTTCTTTCACACTCCTGAGCTGGGAAGAGGTGTGGGGTTAAACGGAGACCAGGACTCCAGATGTCTGAATGTGTGTTTAAGGCTATTATGGGTCCACCAAGCACTGAAATGTGCCTAAAGCTACAGTGATGGCCTCTTATCAAAAGCCCTCTACTCCTTTCCTCTGGAAATGCTTTCCACAGTCAACACAAAAAGCTGCTGGCGAGGATAGGGCTGGGGAAAGCAAGGTCTGCTCTCCACATCTTCTGAAGAGCTCCTGGGTGACCATTAGCCGTTGGTTCCTGCTCCTGCCGGTGGTGAATGAGATTTTCGGTCTCTCATCTCTTACGTTTCTTGCCTACTGATTTCGTTTAACAAGACCAAGTCCCCCTATGAGAAATCTGGGATTTAAAAAACTTTTGAGATGTAATTTTTTTTCTTCCTTTGTGTATCTCGCTACCTAGTAGAGTGCTGCTGCACTGGAAAGCACTCAAGAAAAGCCACAGGAATTATGAGAAAACATAAGGACTGGAGTCCCAGTGTTCAGGCTGGATCATCAAAGAGATAGCGCAGGGATGAACTGACCAGGTACAGCAAGTGTCCGCAGCAGAATAGAAATGCTGGGGTGGAGAGGTCTGAGTTACCGCTGCGGAGTGGGCGCAGGGAGGGAAGTGAAGGCTGACGCAGAAATTAGTCAAAATACCCTGTCACCAAGGGGAGTGACAGCTGGTGTCCCAGCGCTCATCAGCAGGGCGTACCGTGTGCCCCAGTGTTGGTGTAAAAGCCGGAGGAGTAAGAACAAATGCAAAGTCCTGCCCCAGGAAGGACGAAACCCCTGCAGCGACACAGGCTGGGGAGGGATGGGCTCTGCTGGGAATGTCCCGGGTCCTGGTGGGCATCAAGCTGGACATGAGCCAGCAGTGTGCCCAGGCTGTGTGACAAGGAGCATGGCCAGCACATCTGGGGCAGTGCTCATCCCTCTCTACTCAGCACTCGTTAGACCCTGCAGGACAGGAGAGACATCCAGCTGAGCCGAGCTCGGTGGAGGACCACCAAGAGGTTTGGGACCTGGAGCACTAGCTCTCTGAGGAGATGCTAAGGGGGGCTGGTCTTGTTCCACCTGGGGAAGCGACAGCTCCAGCCAGCTCAGCAGCATCCTGCTGATCGCAAATTTCTTGTACCTACAGGGAGGTCGCCAAAAGATGGACCCAGGCTCTTTGCAGTGGTGCATGGTGGGGGACAAGAGGCAGTGGGCATAAGATGAAAGAAGAGAAGTTTGGACTAGATATCAGTTTTTTAAAAAAAAATCACCATAAGGTTCCCCGGAGAAGCTGGGCTGTCACTCAACAACCGACTGGATCAAGCCCTGAGGGCCATAGCTGACCCTAATTCGGCAGGAATTTGGACCAGAGACCTCGTGAGATTCCTTCGAGACTGAATTATTCTGCTGTCCTGTGAATAAAGCTGTGGAGCCCCCGTGGCCAGCAATGGCAGGGAGGCGGTGGCGTGGCTGCCGTGCGGGCTGAGGTCGTGCTTCTCCAGGTCCGGTGTTGGTCAGTGTGGTGGTGATCGTGGCTTCTGGGGGGAGGATTTGTCCTGAGGAACAGGAGAGGAAGGAAGAGGCTGGTGTTTGGTCCGGGGTGCAGTTTGAGGGGGAGAGATGAGTTGTGGTGCTGGCATGGGAGGGGAAGGAGTTGTTGGAGCCAGCTTTCGGGAGGGGAGAGGAGCAGGGAACACTTCCCGCGATGAGGATGATTTGGAAGATTGCTGCTAAACCTTGGCAAAGGCTTCCTTCTGCCTCGCGGCAGCTCCTCCTGGCAGCCCGGGAGCTGCAGGCGGCGGGGGAGAGCAGAGCCCCAGCCGCAGGGAGACAGCGCGTGTGGCACCTCGGTGTCGGAGGTGCAGAGGAAGAGCCGTGGCCAGGCACGAGATGCGGAGGGTCGGAGCAGCCGGAGAGACGACCCCGCAAAGCGAAGCAGAGGGCTGGGAGGAAAGAGGCAGCAAAGAGAGGCGGCAGAGACACGGGAGACCAAGAGAGGAGGAGATGCAGAAGTCAGGGCGAGGGGGCAGGCAGAATAAACCAATTTATTTCCAAACGACCCAAGATAAGACTGACTGAGATTGAGAGCAGCTTTGGGTTCAGCTGGCATCAGAGCATCACTGGAGATGCTTCAAAAGTCACTTTCCATGTACTATAAAATATACATATAGTGCAGCTCCCCCACCTTACTTGGCACCATGCTACAACCTGTACGACAACTCCTGCTTCTCCTCCCAAGCTCTGCCTCGCTTCCCGGCGGGATTTCTTTATTTGCAGGTTTAGAAGCAGGTCCCATCACCTGGGCAGCCCAAGCGTCGCTCAGCGCCTGTGCTAAAAGGTTAGCAGAGTGGTGACAACCTCCAGAACTGGTACAACTGGTACAGGCTAAGGGGGGGTTTTATAAGTCCCCCCCTCACAGAGACATGTCGGAAGAGCTCAACACTTCTCCGTTCATCAGCGGAGGCTGCAGCAGGCTGGCATCCCACCTGCTGTCCTGCAGGATGGGGGGACAAGGACCCATCCTCTCCTGTGCTGGTGGCCAGAAGAAGATCGATTCGGTAAAAAGGCCCGTGTGTGTGACCATGATTTATTCCAGCACACGCTTTAACGTATAAACCATCCCACTGGTTTTCTGATGCCCGTGCGTGACAAGGAGCAGCCCAGCCTCCGTGCCAGACCTGCCGCTGCAACCACCTGCGCGGCGCTTGCTGCAGGTTGCACGTATGGATGTGGCGTTTTGGTGCTTTGCTCATTAGTGATTGCTACTTAGCAAGGAATTCAACGAGAGAGTGTCATCCACTGGTGTGAAAATCACCAGAGTGTGAGGAAAGCTGCCGAGTGGTACCTGTGTGTGCAGCTGGGGCTGGGGAGGGCCTGGGTGCGTGAATAGGGGTGTGTGGTCACAGGGTGGCCCTTTATCACACATGGTCCTTCATCCACCTCTGCTGGTGCATTGAGGGGGGGGTAGGTGTGGGGTTGTGTGCCTGTGGTTGTGTGCATGTGTTTGAGTGCGGCTTCCCAAGCCACGGGGAGACGGGGACACGACCAATTTTATCTGTGCACTGTACTTGTGTGTGTGTGTGCGCAAGTGCTGGGCGTCTGCCTTGGGGAACGTGTGTGTGTGTGAGTGTTGTGGGCATTTGTGTGTGTGCAAGAGATGCGCTGTACAAGGATACTGGTGTTTCTCACAGGGGCTGCCTCTCATCTGCCACGTTACAGCTTTATCCACGAGCTCCCGGCGTGGAAACCTCGCTACGAACTCCAGAATGTACCAGGAAAAAAAAAACCCCAAAAACCCACCAACAACAATACGTGTTTAGGATCCATTTAC
>VXBO01003383.1:42862-59667 GCA_013400135.1 Rhinoptilus africanus
GGTGTGGATGGATGGATGGATGGATGGATGGATGGATGGATGGATGGATGGATGGATGGATGGATGGATGGATGGATGGATGGATGGAGAAAGCAGCCGACCCACCTCTCCTCCACCCGGCAGCGTGTGGGTGGTGAGGGAAGGGAGAGGGAGGAGGAGGCTGAACTACAGCTCCTTGTTTTGCTCCAGTATTGGTTTGCTGTGCAAACCAGCAGTCCCCACATCTAAGAAATTGTTCAAATGCCATCGTGGTGTGCAAGGCCTTGGGGTACACCCATAGGTCCATACACAGCCCACACTTAACCTTCCACTTGCCGGCAAAAACATATATGCAGATGCGTGCCCTCTGCTTGCTTGGCTCTGAGCTCTGCTCGCGTCTCCAACAAGGTCAGGAGCAGGTTGGCTTCATGCAGATCCCCAAGACAGGCATGCTTTGCCCCAGATTGTTGTTATTTTCCACCAAGAGGCAGCAGAGCTGGCTGTAGTTCTCGACTGCAATAGAAAAGCATTTTGCATCAGGAATTTGGATCTTGCCCTGAATCTTCTTGGAAAAAGGCCCAGATCCGAACGCGGGGCTGCATTCCCATATGGGTGCAGTCTGGGCTGCGTGACGCCCTCGAGGATACGGACTACTGCCCACTTCTCATCCTGCTGAAGGGTCAGTCTCATTCCCTCTGCTCACTCTCTGGGATCCTTTGACTCCAGCCCCACACTTAGACGTGGTGGGGGAGCCCAGAAGCCAGCGGAGGGTACTATGAGCCACGGGAAAGCAGCTGGAATCCAACCACACCCTGCCCTGAAGCATCTCTGTAAGCTCCTTTTGGGAAGGATTTTGTTAATGCGGGGGGGATTACATCAACAGCTCTCTTTGCCGGCACTACTTTGTTTGGGATGTTGGACAAGCAAATCAATCAGCCTCAATCCAACCCTGAGGAGCGGATAAATGTTTCTTGTCTTTATTGCGAAGACTGGGAAACTGAAGCACACGGGGATTTAAGTGGCTTTAAAAGAAAGAAAGGGGGCGGGGGGGGAGATAATCACAGAGCAAGTGAGCCACAAAGAGAGGGATGGAATGGAAACCTCCCGTGTGCCGGGCATCAGCTGGAGTGACTTTCCTCTGGCAGAGGAGGGTCCTGGGTTCTGCCGTAACTGCAGAGCACTGCTCAACCACGGGCTGAGCGCAGGGACCGGCCTCTGCACCTCCTGGCGAGGCACGCCGAGTGATGGGCAGGCGAGCAGAGGGCTCCTGGATGAGACACACGGATGGGCAAGACAGACAGACAGGAGAGCTAAACTCCATCCCTGCCCGGACGGGAAGGGGAAGGGGGGAGGAAGACAAGGGTTTGTTAAGACGGTGGCTGGACCCTCAGGACTGAGTGCTCATCCATATTTCAAATACCAGTTAGACAAACAAAACAAGAACCAGAGAGGCAAGCAAGGAGCCCGTTTGTCATATCAAAAGGGGTTTCAGTGGTACCTTCCCTGCCCTCCTGTCCCCTTGAAGTTTGTAGCTGGGGGGGAGAAGGGACAGCTGCCTCTCCAGCCGGATGGCTCCCTGCCACAGCTGGAGACGGCCTGTGTGTAATTAACCTCCAAGCCAATCCCCCAGTGGTGGCTGCCAGGCAGATCAAAGAACTCACACATCTTTGTCTGAAACCGGCAGCCAAGGGGAGCTGGGAGGAAAGCAGAGTAGGGGTGGGAGAGAGAGCGAGAGAGCGCGCGTGTGTGCTCCTAATTGATAAAAAGGGAAGAGCGTCTTCCTCCGAGAGATCTCAAGCCCCATCAAAATGCAGGAGAAGGAGAAGAAGAAGGGGAAAGAAAAAAGGTTTCTTTTCACTTACAGGAGCCTGCCAAAATCCAGCTGCTTTCGACAGAAGAGGTGGGCACTGCTACGGGGGCCAGGTCGGCCCCCGGCCAGGGCTGGAAGGAGAGGGCATCCTTGGTTGTGGTATCGCTGCATTGCGGGATGCTGGCTTCCAGCTTTGACCAGGGTGGGGATGCTGGAGGGGCTGTTCATGGTTTGCTGCAGGGATCCCTTGCAAGGCTAGGATCTGCAGGAGCACTCCAAAGGACGAGGGCAGCCCTCTGCCTCATCTTCTCTTGCAGCGCTCGTAAAGACGAAAGTGAAAACCAGCCCGCTCTACACCTAACCGCGTGTTCTGGCGTGGGGCTTGGTCAATTTCTCACCCAACTGCATTTTTTGGAGAGTGGCCCAGGCAAATGGCTCGGCTGCTGCTGAGGCTCCTGGCTGAAGCGCAAACTTCTGGGCTTGACAGAAGGAGTCAGGAGATGTGACAGATGCCAGTGTCAGAAGATGACAGAAGAAAACAACGTTGTGAGGGACAGCTGGATTTTACAGCTGGTTAACAGGGATTGACGTGTGAAGCGGTCGAACTTCACAGATAACTGGAGGGAAGTATTGGGGGACCTTCTGGGTCAGGCTTAGGACAACAACCCAAACCTCTTGTTCTGACCGCGGCACAGGTCTCTGGGCTGCTTCTGCAGGGTGACCAGGAGGGAACAGGTTGCCTCCTCCTGCTGGCAGAGCACCTGATGGGAGAGATGGAGCATCCTGTTGTCACCAGGCAGCTTCCCAATCCATTATAACGGTGATACTGCAGGCCAGAGGTCTTTCCTAGAGCCTCACAGGCAAAATACACCTCACACAGCTTCATTCACCCAAAAATGAGGCATCTGAGTCCAAGCATCCCTTTTGCAACTGGTGGAGAGGGACAGCAGTGCTGCCCAGAGCTGCTTCACTCACCCTGAATTTGAAGCGCGAGACAGGTGGAAAAAAACACCTGCCAAAGGGACTGTTCTTTTTCCATCAATTGCAATAAAAACCTGTCCCAGTTCCCAAAACTGGAAGATACATCAGTCTTTTCTGCACCATAGACCATGGGGTTTCATCAGGTTGCTCCTGAACAGAGTCCGACAGTTTGCGTTTGGCTGAAGCACAGTTTTAATAAATAGTATATTCCTTCATCCAAAGGATTCCGTGAGGTTGGTTGTTTCTTGACAAAATGCCAAAGGCTAGGTCTGCACCAGCATGCAGAGACGGAGAGGTGAAAATGCAGAAATCTCCGTGTGGCAGCTCCTCAAGGGCAGGGTGGTTCTCTAGCCCTGGGCATCCTTGGATGGTGCATGTATTTACCCCAATAACTACTCACATTGTTATTTACACTTTGTTATTTTGCTGTATGCAAAGTCTCCCTTGGGAATAGAGCGACCCAATTTAGTTAATTTTTAAGTCGTGTTTTTAAAAATGCACTAAATAAAAGGGTTGAAGGAAAAATTTCAGTTATCTACCGTACTGCAAACTGGGGTGAACACCAGCCCAGCATCAACCTGCTTCAGGCACATGCAAGTCGGTTCGTGAAGAAGGGGAGCCCAGACTGATCACTTCGGTTGGCTGCGGTTTCCAGGGCAGGATTCTCATTGCGGAAGCCTCTCCTTTTGCTTTGTTTTGCTTTTAATTGAAGAAGACACAAGTCAAAAGAGAAACTTTTGGTGATCAGGCGATGTAGTATTTAGATTGTCAACATGGGCGTGGGTGAGTGAGAAGGGAGGAAGCGGGAGTTGTTTGTAGATATTGTGCTCTGGAAATATGCAAAGAACCTTCAAAGGGACTGCGCGACCTGATAAAAGAGCATTTTAAAACCGGGCAACGTGTCAGGTTACGTGTACAATGTGTTAATCAGGAGCCTTCCACTCCTGGACTGTCACAGCCCATAGCGAAGAAGGGGCCGCCAACACACTTTTAAACAAAAGCAGCAGTCTGAAGATTATGCAGCCTTTACCACTTGAATCTGAAGAGAAATAGAGCCTGAAACCAAAAGATGTTGCTTAGAGAAACACACAAACGAGTTCCCAGCCCGTCCCAGTGCACGCATAGGGTCACGGGACATTGTCCCCCCAACTCCATCACTCGGCTTTTCGGCTGGAGAAACCCATGGGTCCTTCCTGCGTCTTGTGGAAAGCAAAAAAGCCATCGATGAAACCCCAACACGCGTGGGAGATTTGTGGTTTGGTGGCATTCAGGAGGACACTTCAGCTTGTCGGTATTTGACACGACCTAAACTCCCGACTTGATCTAGCAGAAAAGGCATTTCCCAGCTCGATGCTCCCCAAAGCACGGTGGCTGGGCTGGGGTGCAGCGCAGGTCCTGGTGTGAGCACCATGTCCCAGCCTAGACAAAACTAGGAAACTGCATCCATTTCTTCGTAAAAAAAAGAGGAGTTTTATTGCCCATAATTTTAGGACAGAAATAATTGGAGTAATCAAAGCGAAAAAGAGGTTTGTTGGGGTTTTTAATTATTCCCCAAGCCAAACCACCGTAGGGGTTCCTATCCGGGGCTGGCTCAGTACAGGATTACAAGGAGGAAAAGGCAGACCAATTGGATATTTCAAAGTACTTTCAAAACTTAAAGACTCAGGAAGGCCACTCAATTTCAGCAGATCAAGTCCTGAGGTCTCAAAAAAATTATATCTGTGTCCAGGATCGTAGCGACTCCACAAACCTACCATGTCTCAGGTGGAAAGCTGAGCCGAAACCTGCGGGTGGGACGAGGAATTCGGGAGCCAGGGCCTGGCCACATTTCCAGTATCTGCAGGATCCACAGAGGGAAATGAGATGGATGACAGACACAGTCAGTGGGGACTCCTTTTAGCTGTAAGATTTCCACAGACTGTACTTTTGCCTTCAAAAAAATGCTTTTTGACTTGCTCAGGTCTGGGTTAAGCTAATGCTCTTGTTCCTTCCAGCCCAGAGCAGCTCAGGAGTCTGCGTTCTGCCGCTTTTTTTCCCTCCTGTGCTCATCCTGCTGGTATCCAGCCCCTATTTGGTTACACTGCAATAATATATACTGCAATATATACTTTCCTAACCCTGAGATTCCCCCAGGCAGATTTTGTAGAGTATCCATTCAAAATGATATTAATGAAACAACTTTTACTTAAATAAAGCCAATTATTGACCAACCCACACGCTCAGCAATGCTCCCTGGCTGACCGGTGTTAGAGGATTTGATTTCCCATCTCAGCACCTGACTCTGAGGAAGGATTGCAGACATTAGCTGGCTTTCTGCAAACCAGCGCGCTGTTAGATGGTCGGTGGCCAGGCTTGGGGCGAGCCAGTCGCTCGGGGCTGTTGGGGTGAGCTTCTACTGGGCCCTTCAATGGAGGTGCTGGGGTCCAGTAAGGGCAGGGTTTTGCAGATCCTAGAATTTAGGGCTGCAGTTTTTCTGCTTCGTGGTAAATTTGCAGTGACTTCATTATGAAGCTTCTTAATGAACTTCAATAGAGCTGATTTTTGGTGTGAAGACGTGCCGGTGGAGGGTAAGACGACCAGGAGGCAAGCAGTCTGCAGGTTCTTGTAGCAGGTGAGAGACTGGGGTTTGGGTAGTGGGGTTTTTTTTGTCTGTTTCTTTGTATTTTTCAGAAATAATTGTTGTGCCCCAAACTAGCAAATTCCAGGGGCTCCTTCCCATTTGCACCATGGAGCTATTTTGGCTATTCATTTAATCTCACCTCTTGCCACGAACAAGACTCATAGTGCCCAAATGTCTCATTTCAGCATCTCTTTTAAAAAAGAAGGTTTGCATTTCTCGGGCTAGATTCACAAGACATCCCTTCCCGACCAGCCGGAGCGTCACCTCCCTCGCCTTGCCCGCGGGCTCAGCGCCCAGCCGCGCAGCCGTGTCTCGGCTCCCGTCCCTGCCGCCTTCCAGCGGGGCTGTCGGGTAAAAGGGGACCCTTGCTCCCACCATTTTGTAGCAGCACCCTAAATCCTGTCATGAATCCAGCCCTTTGTTTCCGCAGCTTGCGCCGACAAAGAGATGAAAGGTGCTCCAAGAAAACAAGTTACTCGGCAAGCAGAGGAACTAATGAAGCCCAATTCCCCGCAGGTTTCCCTCTTGTAGTTGGATTCTCTGATGTCTGGAGCGGTGTGAACTCAGACTAGAAGATGCCCCACACCCAGGGCTTTCCAAGCGGCTTTCTTCTCCCAGGTGGATTCTCCAGTGTCTCATTAAGGTTGAACACGTGCTGCAGGCTTGCCCTCTCTCGGGCTGCTAGTAGGGTTTTGGTGTTACATCTGATTGCTTTATTTCATCCTATCTTTTTAGACCACATTCATCAACCACAGCTAAATGTGGTTAAAGCTGGCCAACGAGTTCAGGCGTCGCTGGGTGGAAAGGCAGGTGGTGGAAGCACACACAAAACTGTGTGACTGCAATCATCTCTGGAAAACAGATTAAAAGTAAATGTTCTATTTCTAGGTGTCATAAACTTGCATATGATTCCTGTTTCAGGCTGGACACAAATGGACACAAATTTTCAGCTCAGTCCATGAATATAAGACTTCCCCACCACAAAAAACTCAGAGGATGCTCCTCTCCCTCCCTCCAGCCCCACCAAGGGCTGCAGCTCACGCAGGACATGGAGATAACAGAACCCAGAGCCCCATGGCAGCACCAGCATCTGCAGTCTCCTGTGGTGAAACACAAACACGGACTCAGGAGAGCAGAAGAGATGAAGACAGTGAAGCAAAGGCACGTACGTGTGAGGGTGTTTGCACAAACCAGCGTGCGTGCACGCAGCAGATCAAAGCTGATGTTCCTCCATGCTCCTTCTGCCGTGGATACTGCCGAGTCAGCGTGGGTCTAGCCAGGTTCATGGTGCTCGGAGACGTTCCTTGTTGCAGCCTCGTGAGAAACCACCGCTGAATTGCAAAGCTGATTGAATCTTCTGGGGGGAAAATAAAAGTGCACGCAGCTTCCAGTGGCAGCGCCCGTTGTACTGGAGGGCAGGATAAGGTGTGTGCTCGCTGGCACAGGCAGCGGTGGTGGGGTGTAGCCCTTCCACGGGGGAGGAAGGAATCAGTAGCAAAATCAATAGCTCTTCTTCTCAGGGAGGAGAATTATCTAAGCAGGGAGAAGTGGTTCCTTTGCAGCTGGTTGATTTTGGTAATCCATTATTAATACTTGAGTTACAGGCCTGCCACTCTCAAAGGTCACGTTGGTGTAAGAGCACATCAATTGTTTCCAAACACTTCACCCTGCAGCACCTTTGCTGCGGCCGGGGCAGTTAATGTGGCAATTCTTGTCGGCCTTTGCCTGTGGTTTCTCCCTGTCAAGGTCTCCAGGAAGCCTCCTTCAATGTGCCGTGGTAAAATCTTGATAGAAGAGCAGATGACAAGACACACCCTGCCCCTTTGGGGCTGCATTTCATCCCTGTCGGTGAGGAGAACCTGCTGAGCAGACTTGGGTCTTCCTTGCTGAATTAAAAGGGCATCAAGGGCATTACAGGCAGGAAACCTGAATGAAAAACCCAAGGAGGCAATCCAGAGGAAGGATGCTGAATTTGGATGAGGTCATGGTGTAGTTTAGGAGTTGTGATGCTCTTTGGGTACAGACTCAGCGGATGAGGTCTAGTATTCATGTGGCTTTGAAGCAGATGGGTGAAGCTATCTTACATCATTTACTCCCATAAGAGTGCAATCACTTTAAATGTGTATCTCCAAAGAACATCTCAGGTTTTCTGAGAACAGCTGTACCACAGCGTGGAATAGCTCTGAACCAGAATCCTCAATCCAGATCCAACCTCAGACAAGAGCCTGCAGCTCAAGCCTATTTTTACTCCTGGCCAGCCCCAAAGAGAGCCTGAGCTCTAAGAAGGGTTCTCAGAAGTTTAGTTGAGAAAGCGATGATAGGACCTCAGAGAAGCTCTTGACTAATAAATAAATAAATGAAATCAGTCAGTATTCTAAGGAACTCTTTAGAGTCAAGCCTGAAGCCACAATGGGGTACCAGAGAAGTTCCTTCACTGTGTTTTTTGGTAGTAAAAAATTGCCCTAAGCGATAAGACAGGATAGGACAGAAAACATTTGCTTTTGTACCTCCATCAAAACAAAATGGTCTTCTCCAGTCAGGCACTTTCTCCTTGGTGGGCACGAGGCAAGGCTCGCTTTAGTATTCCAGCTACAAGTGCTTCCCTTGGGAAGGGCATTAAAGAGAAGGTGATGACGTCTTCAAAGTGAGCAGGCGGTCCTCTGAGCCACCAGGTAAATGAAGACTGCTCTCCAGTGGATTTGCATTGTGTGACTGGAGTCTCTAACACCTAATTAACTAGAAGGAAGGTATTTGGGGTATTCAGAGCCTCTGCTGCCTGGATTTGCAGGTGCCTCGAGGGCTAGGCTCAGGCTGTACTTCCTTCCTCAGTAAGCACGCTTTTTGCAGGAATGTTTGCAAGGATAAAGATTACTCAAAAGCACACTTACAAAGCGCAGATCTCCGTGGCTAACCTTCAGCGCAGTCAGGGTGCGTGCACATTTCTCCGGCAGAGGGACCTTCTTCAGGGTGTGGGGTTGAGTCCCTCACCCAGTTCCAGCTGAAACAGGCAGTGTGAAGGCCGTGTCCTGGTGGGGAATTCATCTCAGATAAAGTGAGGTTTGGCCTATTTACTTCAAAAGGTCACAGGCTGGCACCTGAGACCCCGCTTGCACACACTTGAAGCTGCCAGACAGTGGAGATGCAATAAGGACTTGCACCACTACAGAGCTCTCAGGACTTACTCTGCCTGTAGGGAAGCCTGAAACTCTCTTGGCTTAAACTGCATCTCCTCCACAAATGTTTCCACTATGCTGGACACCCTCTCACCCGCTCCTTAGCCAAGGAAGGCAAACTGTGCAGTGCAGCATCTTGTGTTGGCATCATCAAGCTGAACATCAAGTAAAGGACAAGTCAGCCAGCACTGAACGAAACTGGGCGCAGAAGGTGGGCAAGGTCACCTGTGGGAGATGCTGAAGGACAGGCAAGGCAGACTTTAAGCTGGATATGGTTTAGGCTTGATCCAGCTTCATTGCAAAGGACAAAGTCTCCATCCAGCATCATTTACCAGAATTTTACTAAGTTCTCCCTCTGCAAAAGCTGTGGACAAATTCCATTTCCATCAGCGTTTACGTGGAACCCCTTTCCTTCTCAAGAGCATTTACTCTGGGAAGTGATGAGTGGACTCTGCCTATGGAATCCACATGGGATGGGGAGACAACCTGAAGAGACACCAACAAAGCCCCCTTTTTCCATGGAGCAATAGAGAACACAGATGAGGGTAAATCCCAGCAAACTGTACGAGCAAGGGGGCCCGTCTCCATTTTACCAGAGGAGCTGGTCACTTTACCAATAGCTATGCTCAGAAATATACTTTTATCAATAGTTGAATATACTCAAGCCAGCATTTAAATGACTCACAGTGGTGTCTCTATTGCCCCTGTACCATGTCATGAGGTCACCTATTGCACATGTTAATGACCCCTAGGGTGAGAGAGTGGTTGCTGGTGTCTAGACCACACTCCTCTTTATTCAGTCCCTGTGCATGCCCTGGGTTTTCGCCCTCGTCCCTTATTTTATTCTGAATCCAAACACTGCCACACAATGCACTTGACCTTTGCCCTGGAGGGAACACACTTGGGATGAACGAAGAATTCACTCTTTATTCCTTTCTAATTCTAGTTGTTACTATACCATCATGGACAAATCCCCACTTACACAATAGAAATCAAGTCGTCTGTTCTTGCTAGTTCTGGGACTTTCGACAGGGGTTCCTCCTCCTGCCACAGACAGTCCAGCTTTTGCCCATGTCCAGTTTTCACATTCTACATCTGTCCCGATTAACCCTTGTCGCGATGTGGCAGCAGCTGCAGAAGGGATGAGCGGGATGGATTTTCTGCCCCTGCCACCCTGGTTGTATGCAACAAGAATCATAGAATCGTTCTGGTTGGAAAAGACCCTTGGGATTACCAAGTCCAACCATCAACCCCGCTCTACAAAGCTCTCCCCTACACCACATCCCCCTACACCACATCTAAAGGACTCTTGACAGAGTCTCTGGCAGAGGCTGGTAGCTGACTTGCGCTGCATGCGTGGCACATTTCACAGCCCAGCACAGGATTCCTTGCTTTTTGATGGGTTTTCTGGGACTGTTCATCTGCCATGGATGTGTGGCCAGTGTAGGATGAGCTCTGGGCTGCAAATGTGGCATGAGGGACATCCATCTTTCAAAATAGACACCCAGCTGCACAAGGCATCCCTCTAGCCAAACTCTGTGGAGACCTAAGAAATGGAAGACCTAGAAATGGAAGGTCTAGACTCTGCCAGCACATCCTATTTCATCAACAATCCTCACTCCTCCTGCTTTAAGTTAAGTATGTAACTGAGGAGACATGTTACCTGAGGTTTCCTTGCTGGTTGGAAGCCAATTCTGTTCGTCTAAGATACGAACCACCCTTGGAAGGTGCTGCCTTTTTTCGGAGTCTCTAGCAGGATCTCCAGGGCATCCTTCGTGCTCTTCTTTGGGTCACATGCTGAGATGCAGGCTGGAAAACGTCACTCATTTCACCGAAGCCAGCAGAGCTCCTCCAGGATGATGCTGTTCTGAGAGAGTGAAGGCAATGAGCTAGACGCTGCTAATAAGTAATTGGTTTAAACACCTGAAAACTGTCCAAGGAACTGAAGTCAAGCAGAATGTTTCAAGCTGGTTTTTCAATGGAGATGAGTTCCCAATATTTCCTAGAATCTCAGAATACCAGGTTGGAAGGGACCTCAGGGATCATCTGGTCCAGCCTTTCTTGGCAAAAGCATGGTCTAGACAAAACAGCCCAGCAGCCTGCACAGCTGGATCTTAAAAGTGTCCCATGTTGGGGAATCCACCACTTCCCTGGGGAGATTATTCCAATGGCTGATTGTTCTCACTGTGGAAAGTTCTCTTCTTGCACTCAATTGGAATCTCCCCTGGAGTGACTTGTACCCATTACCCCTCGCCTTTTCCACATGACTCCTTGTAAAAAGGAGGTTTTGAAATACAGAATGAGATGTGGGGGGAAAGAAAAGAGATTTTCCTCACACCCTCATTTAGTTTTCACCAACTTTTAAAAGTTCACTGAAACCTTCACTTTTCCCTAATAGTGGGACTCCCCTTCCCTGATTTCATGCACAGAGCTGGATTAGACCAGCTTTCCCACAACACACCTTGCTCTCAAATTAGTAGTAATTTGTATGAAGTCCACACACTGATCCCATGATAGGCTCATATTTACTCACTGTGTGCATCTTTGAAACCCATGTGGTTGGAACACGAACCCGCCCTCAGAAGCCTCAGCTGTGCCTGTGCAGAAGGCTGAGGTCAGGCCTGCCTCACCTTTCCAAGTCCCCAGTGCACCTTCAGACATTCGTCTGCTCTGGGTCATTTTGTATTAGTGATTCCAATAGGTAACTGGACTTCACATCTTCTTGCTATCTATTTGTGTTGATTTACCACCTTGACGTTGCATAAATGGGCAATCCTGAGTGCAGATACGGCTCCTAGATCAGAGAGCATCTACCTAAATGCATAGCAAAAGGCAGAAGATGGAAGAAAACTGACTTGAAGAAAGCTGAACCCATGGAGACCATAGCCAACTCGATGAGCGCAGTAAGAGCACTGCCGCAGCTCCTGAGAAGGTTTCCAAGCAAAGGAGAGTTTGGGGAGGGTTTGAAAGAGGACAAGGAGGGACCTACTATGGGGATGTTGGTAGGGAGCTCCTCCAGCCTGCTGGGACTCGCCTGACTCCACACCAGATGGAGGGGTGGGTGGGAATGTCCCAAATATCAGCCCACACCTTGAGCCATTCCACCTGCACCAAGCCAGTTGATGAAGAGCCTCGTGCACTCCCTGGTTTCTTAGCTGTCCGTCATCTACGTGGAACACCCCAAGGGAGACTCAGCTGGAGCCAAAACACTTAACCCCCTGAAAGACCAGTCTCTACTTTCCCAGAGAATCAGAGAACAGCCTTCTTCGGCTGCAAGCATTTATTCATCCTTTCTTTTTCTTTTTTTTTTTCTTCCTGTTGTGTTAACAGAGCATCTAATGTGACTAAATAGGACAACCTGCTCTCCCATCCCCATGAAAAATAAATGATGTGCTTTCTCTCGACTACCTCCCCCCCCCACCCCCGGCTTTTTTCCCACCAGGCAACTCTTGGACCAGTCCTCCCTTGGGCAGACCTCAGGGGGGGGGGGCTGGGAACCTCCCCCAACCACACCACAGCGGTGGGAGCCATTGGCTTGAGCCAGCGAAATGCAGTGGAGGCAGGAGTTTGGGGGAGTCGGAGGAGGGTGGGAAGAAGGACGAAGGGTGTGTGTGTATGTGGGGGTGGAATCTCTGTGCAGAAAGCAGCCAAGTGGCAGCTTACCCTGTTAAATATTAATCATCTCTGCTTCTGCAATTTCGGCAATGCGTCTAGGCCCACCACTGCTGAATATTTCATTAACACCACTCACTTCCAACTGCACTTCTCCCACTTTTCTTTCTCCCATAGACCCCTCTCCCATCCCTGCCCCCCAGCTCCTTCCCCGGCCATTGGCAGTGCCAGAGATGGCCATGCCATCCATCCTCTAGCCCCACATCCTTAACCTGGTGAGCACCAGCCCAGCCCCACTCCGTCCCCAGTCCACTGATCGTGGTACCCATGTGGGGAGAGAGCAGAAAGGCTGTTCAGGGGAAAGAAGATCATCAACTCCACTGGGAGAAAAATATAAGTGCGCATCAACAAGTCCCGTGCTAAATAATACATGAGGCAGGTAAGGGCAGAAATGCTGACTCTGGGCTCGGAGCTTTTTAAACCACGTAGTCTATGTTTCTTCATCACTGGCTTGCTCTGTGTGAGTACTTTGGGAGTGCAATCAAACGTGCTAGGGTGAGCTTTGTTAGGCCTGAGCAATTTTCACCTCGAGCTCCTAATTGCAGCTGCCCCCTTCCTGCTTCCAGACACCGATGGAGAAGAGCCCACGCGGTGCACTGGGTGGTCGCAACAAGCCAGGGCAGTGGCAGGAGATACGAGGGTCTGTCAGGGAAACCAAAGGAAGACAATGTGCTCATGCTCCATCCCAGACTTGATGGCTCAGTGTGCAAATTTACCCCTCTGCTCTCCCCAGACTTTGGTGCCTCTTATTAACACCAGTTGAAAAACTCTGCCTCTCCCTGCTCCAAGCCCTTCTTTTCCATCCGTTCTTTCCCTCTGTTCTGCTCTCTCTTTTCTCCATTCCCAAGCCTTACTCTTTTTCCCGTCTATCATTATGTTACTTTCAAAACTTAAACCAAATCAGCGATTAGAAAGTTCAGGTTGACGTTTGAACATTGCACTTTAGAACAATTACCTCCTCCCACTAAATTCAGGTTTAAATGTTCATACGATCCCAATGTGATTACGAGGAGGTGGAGAAAACCAGCTAATCTGGGTTCAGGCTGTCTCCCCACGGCGCACGCCAGCTTCTAACTCGCTGGTGGAGATTTCTTATGCTGATAGGGAGATCTGCGGGAGGTATGGACTCACAGCCTCCTGCTCCAAGGGCAGATGGACATGGTGGGATAGAATCACCAAAAATTGGGGTTGGAAAGGACTTTTAAAGGTTATCCAGTCCAACCCTCCTGCAATGAGCCTGGACATCTTCAACTAGACCAGGTTGCTCAGAGCCCCATCCAACCAAGATACCTCTGACCTCTCTGAAACATCTGGACACAAAGCATTTGAGTCTGAGCTGGTCCATTCTCCTTCCCTGTCACCCTTCATTACGAGTGGAGAGGAAAAAAAACGACTTGCGATGCGTGACCTGTGCCAGTCAAAAGCTTGGCCTCCAAGGCAGGTTATGTGATCCTCATTGCTCTCCGCTGGCCTGGGGGGTCCAGCTTGGGCTTGGACACCTGATTTCCAGGTGTCTCATGAGAGGTGAGACGAACCACCCCAGGATCATTAGCCCAGCTGAAAATAGGCAGAAAGGAGGAGAGGATTGTTATACCTGCGGTAAGTGAAAGGCTCTCTGCCTGCCCTTGCTGCTATGTGGGCTAAGGTCAGACACAGTGAAGGTAGCCCCTGGGCCACACGCACTGATGTCGTCGCTGATGCTGTATGACAGAGTTAACTACTCACTTGGAGAAAGACACTCAGGCGTCGGCTGGCATTTCTTGTTCCTCTTCCAGCTACAGAGAGGACAAATCCCAGGCAGGTTTTAATGTTGCCTGTCAAGAAGAAAAACGTAAGATTTTGATCAATAGCTGAGGGAACGCCTCGAGCCAATGGTATGTTCGTTGCGAGAGAGGGTTTTCTATGCAAATCTCATTGAGGGATCAAGATATTCCTTTTGTGTAATGTATTGAATAAAATGTGCACTGGAGAAGTCACTTGAAAATATTGAATGAGATAACTTCATCTGATTAACGTAGCATGCTTTCTTTCCCCCTTTTTATTAAAAATTCACAAGGCTCCCCATCCCTTATCTCAATTAAGCAACTTGTTTGTCAGGATTATTTGTTACGCATTTTCATAAACATTTGATGAATTATATGCAAACATCTCACTAATGTATTAATAAGACTGAGGTTTTAATTACACAACACTCCAGGAAAGCGGGCCTAAGGCTCCTCCAGTGCAGTTAATTGTGCTTTCTTGTGCGTCTGTGCATTGCAACGGGAATTTTCCTCCGGGGAAAATCACATTACAGTCTGCGGCGGCAACACACCCGCCCAGGCTCTCTGCGAGCACCCGCTGGCCGAGCATCGGCCAATTCAGCCACTCCACGGGCTCCACTAGCCTTCGCTAACGGGCTGCAGCTTCAGCTCAAACTTTGGTGGCAAGGAGCTGGGAGTTGATTCAATCAGTTTTACATCAGTTCTTTCTCATCCTTTGTCACACAGAGGTGACATCTTCAAGGGACTCGCAACACAACAGGCGATGGGTCGCGCTTGGTGCGTCCCCTTGAACTTTTCAGTTTATGAGGACAAGGAAAGTCTCAGACCATCCACTATCCCTTTCTGCTACACAATCAGTGCAGGGATTCAGGCACCAAAGGTCAGTATGTTCTGCAGATCATAGAATCACAGACTGGTTTGGGTTGAAGGGACCTTAAAGCCCCCCCAGTGCACCCCCCTGCCCTGGGCAGGGACACCTCCCACCAGCCCAGGCTGCTCCAAGCCCCGTCCAACCTGGCCTTGAACCCCTCCAGGGATGGGGCAGCCACAAGCCTTTCCTTGCTTTGTGTCACCTCCTTTCTGTGTTCGGATGACACTTGTTGCTTCAATGGATGTCTCCAAACAGCTCATTGCTGTCTGCACTGCAGCGATTGAGTTCAGTATCTGTCCAGCTCTCTCCTGGGACCTGAGCTCCTAGGAAAACTCAGCGCTGAGGTTTTCCTTCTAAAAATAAAACAAGTCAAAACTGAAATATTTCTGCAAAATCATTTCATTTTCATTTTCACTGGGTTTAGTATAATTCCCTTCCTAAAAATAACTTAGAAATCCCTAAAAATCCACTTGGAAATTAAATATTAACTTTGGTCTAATACTTGTGACAGTGTTATTTGTTTAATATCATTTCTTTATGTTTCTGTTGGAGCTGCGCATACCTCATTACCTGTTAGCACTAATGACATGTCATGAGATATTATGATACGATAGGATGGCCAACTATATCATTTCTTCTATTTTTAAGTTTTGATTTTTCAATTTTCTGCTCTTTTCATTTTGCAAATTGGAACATTTGCAGTGTTTGATATCCTTATTTTAGACAGGCAATATTTTCGGAGGTTTTTTTTCCTAAAATCAGCTGCTACTCTAATTAGTACTGAGCCCTTATCTCTTTCTCTCTTTCAGAAGTATTAAAACATCAAACTGTTTCATTAGGCCAGTGAATGTTATTGCCTTTGATTAATAAAATAAAGTGAGCATGTAATACTAATTAGAGTATTAGCCATTCATTATTGTGGCATTTATTTTGTGACACATAACCAATAACGGGTCTTACAGGACTTGTTCTAGGCATCGCTGGTTCCTCCTGCAGATTTGTCACAACAGCACGTGCATTCGATTCAATTACCATATTGAATCAAAGGAGCAAAATTTTAGTGGCGTTTTTGACAAAGTTTAAAAGAAATAAATTGTTTCAAGACTCGTATTCCCTGGACAAGGAATTCCCCTTTGCACAGCAAAACCAAGTTTTGAAATGCCTTAATTTCCCTGCAAAAGGATATTGAGTTTTAACTGCGCTGGTGGTGATGCCACTGGTTTTGCCATCACAAAGGCGCCTTCAAAAGTCCCCGTCCCTCCGACGGCTGGGATCGCGAGAGGGAGAGGGGCAAGATCGGTCCCTCCACCCCCAGCACTGGGGCTCCTCGCTCCCTACCGAGGGCGACAGCTTCCCTCCAGGCACGAGCCGTGTTTCTCTTTCCCACTCCCAAAGTATACCCGTGGTAGCCAGTGAATACAAATCAAGGCAGTAGCGTTAAAATTCTCATTACATTTAAATCTAATGGGCTTTTTTAATATTCAGAATCAAAGGCACTTCAACACCAGTAGATTTTTTTAATACTTTTTTTTTTTTTTTAAATGGAGCCTTGCATCTCATTCCACTCTTCCTCCTCTCCATTTTATTTTTTTTTATTTTTTATTTTTTAAATTTTATTTTAAGCCAGGCTAAACCACCGGGGAAGGGCCGTGCCTATAAACAGATGCCACTCACAGAGGGTCTGGGAGGCCTTCACATCATTAGATGACGGTGAACTTTGAACTTGTGATTGGGAGGCTGCGTTCGCGGAGCGGTGGCGGCGGCGGGGATGAGGCCAGGGAGGAGGGTGGGGGGAGCTTGACAGGCCCTCTCTGGTGAATTGCTGGCCTACCCAGCACAGGAACGCTCAGGACTTCAAATCGGCTCCAGTCACTTTGAAGCTCCTCTCTCTTAATCTCTCTCTCTCTCTCTCTCCGTCTTTTTCCCCCCTTGCCTC
>VXBO01003383.1:59757-81217 GCA_013400135.1 Rhinoptilus africanus
AAAAAGAGAAAGAAGAAAAAAAAAGGGAGAAAAAAAATATCCACACACGCTCACACAAAGCCCTGCCCGTGTTTATGTTCTTATTGCTGTGCGTAGCTTATTATCACCAATGTTGAACAAATTACTTACATGATGTTTGCAATGTGCTGCCGTCCCTCGGAGCGATGCTTGTGATGGGGCTGACTATTTTGTTTTAAATGTTAATGTACGGCGGGGCACCACGTTCAATGTAAATACGCGGTGAATGGTATTTGCAGGGCGCACGGGAAGGAGCCGGACCCCGGTGCTGGAGCTGCCAAATGCAAAGATGAATTTGCCCACGTGTCTGCCAAAGCCAAGGAGCCAGAGATTAGTGCGTTCACAGCCACCACGGCTGGGTGGGAGAAGTGCTTTTTGCCTTATGGAGGTACATCTGTACCTGCGGGGAGGGACTGACAGCCTTCGGGAGAGGACACAAGCTTCAGTGCTCAAGCGATGCGATACCTTATCCTGAAAATGAGAAACTTTGACATTCAGAACATACCTGTGCTCCCAAACAAACCCAGGAAGGGGTTGATCCCATGTTTCTGGCTTCATCCATACTCATTCTTGGTCTTTGCTGAAGGGAACGGTTGAATCTGCCCTGCCCACAGGAGCATTCCCTGGCCTGGGCCACCCCAGATGCTGCTTGGACCTTGTCTTGGGGAGCAGCAGCGCTCACGAGGCCAAAGCAGGCCAGTAAGTGTGCTAACACGTGTGCAGCCGGACTTTGGGTACAAGCTGGAACAATCGAGAATCCACGTATTCACCAGGGCAAGGGTCCACAAGCCCATCCTATGGGGATTGCTTCCCTCTGGCAGCCAAGAGGAGCCCAGGACTGGCTCCTGCACGGACGCTGGGGTCAAGCAGAAAGGAAAATGAGAAAGAAGGACATTCAGCAGGGGAGATGGAGACCCCATGGTTCCCTTAGGAGGAAGAGGGGTCTCTAGGTGGGACTAGAGGGACCCACCACCTCTGAGTAGGTGAGCAGTGGTGTTACTGTAGCCGTGGGGGAGCTTTAATGGACTCGCATCAGTTTTCATAGAATTACAGAATGGTTCGGGTTGAAGGGACCTTAAAGCCCCCCCAGTGCCCCCCCCTGCCCTGGGCAGGGACACCTCCCACCAGCCCAGGCTGCTCCAAGCCCCGTCCAACCTGGCCTTGAACCCCTCCAGGGATGGGGCAACCACAGCTTCTCTGGGCACCCTGGGCCAGGGGCTCACCCCCCTCAGAGTGAAAAAATCTCATCCTGATATTTGATCTAAATCTCCCCACTTTTCAGAAGGATCCCTTGGGTCTTGGCCACTCCAGCATCTGTGGATTTCATTTGCCACCTCGTGTGCTCGTCACCAACCTGTTTGTGGTAAATGTCACTAACCCTCCCACCGCAGCAAGCCTGAGCTTGGGAGCTCAGAGCCACCGGAGAGGCAGACCTGAAGAGCATGAACATATTGGATCTACTGGAAATAACTTGCTTTTACCCCACCTGCCTGGACGAAGTCATCAGACTAACCGCAACTGCTCATCGCCACCCTGCAAGACTTGTTCAATCCCACATGTTGTTCACATCTCTCACGCTCCTCATCGCTGATCCTGGACACCTCAATTCCTCAAAGCAAAAGGACACCCAGGGGGCACTACCTCTCACCTGGAAACAAGGGAAACCTTCAGTTTCCCCTCATCCTCATGAAAGTTCCTTCATCCAACACGAAGGTTGCTCAACACCCCCCAGCTGGCTACTGGGGATGGGAAGAGAGTCAGCTCTGGAGCCTGGCGTTGTACTGCCAAATGCAGTAAAGCCTCTATTCCTAATCTCACAGCAATGTAAAGGAAATTCAGTGGAGATACCCAGCTTTTCTTAGCTCCTGGAAGGCTTAAGTAGATTGATGTGGGGTTAATGCCATTGGATGGGGATTTTCAAATGCAGGGGGCTTTGTACGACACTTGTTTCCCCCTGACACCTGTACTTGGCAGCAATTAGGTCCTGATGCACTTAAGCATCCAGCTAACTTCAAGATTTCAGCCCCTGAAGCTCAGGAAGCTTTGTAGATATTTGCTTAATGATGTCTCTGAAGGGGGAAAAGAGCATTTGCTGTCACCGTGTGCCTCCCAGTCACTTCTGGGATCCCTGAGGGCTGGTTGGTGCAATCCCATTTCTAGACTGGAGCCCAGTCTAGGTTAAGTGGTTTATCCATCTTGACACAGGGAATCCCTGGATGGGCTGAGAGTTGAACCTGCATCCCCTGCTCTGAGCACACCTCTGGGGCATATTTCTGGACCACGTCCTGGGAGATGCCAGAAGAGGCCGCACAGTTATACCTGAGGGAGACTCTCCCAGCACTCCTGCAAATCTCACCCAAGACTATAACCTCTGAGCAACACAGTTTGCCCAGCCCAAGCAGGGATTCTGGCGTTTCCACTCTCCACTCAGACCTCAAAAGCTAAATCTTTCTCCAACTCAGCAGAGCCAGCACCAGACGCAGAGGTTTTATTAGATGAGCTATATGACCTATTTAGTATGTAAAAAATAAACAGCTTTGGTATTAATAATAAATATTTAGGGCTCACTCCAGCTGTTCTTGGGTAGTTCTGCAATATACTGTTTACCATTGATTTTTGTTTCCCAGGAAAATATTTCTACTGATGCAATGCTTTGTACGTTCCCTACGTCTTTATTATATTCTCTTTTATATATATAACCTAATAAATTTTCTAAGAAGTTTAGGGCAATAAGTGTTACCAGGAAAAATGTGGGAGCCCCCCCCCTCACCTCCCAGGTGTGGGTATGTAGTTTGTCTCCCTCCCTCTGTCCGATTTAAACCCTGAGTCCCCAGTAGCAGATCTGGGCTCACCAGCCAGCACAGCCCCGAGAAGCCGATCTGGGGATGGAAGGGAGCGATTCATCTGGCAGCAGATTTAATTAAAGGAAGGCCGTGCTCTCCCCCACCACAAGCAGGCCGGCTGGGAGCTCTGTCACGGGATGTGAAGAAGCCTCGGACAGAGGGAGGACACGCACATTTGGGGCAGAGACCTGCGATGTCCCAAGCAAACCTGCTGGCACGGGACACCCTAAACTCTCTGGCACTGGAAAATAGAAAAATATCAGGAGAAGGATTGCCTCTAAATAGAGGCTTTTCTTTCATTCTTCTCTACACAGCTGTGGCTGGCACAGGGAGACACGCAGAGGGATGCACACAGCAGGGACACTGCAGGAAAGGGGACAGGCTACTCACTCTGCCTGGGGACAGGCAAGGAGAGCTTAGAAGAGCAGACAATGGTTGGCCCGTGCTTTTCGACCAGGGAATGGCTCCTGTCCTGCGCAGGAGAGGCTTTGAGAGGAGTCAAGGAGGCTCCTGGAGACACAAGATTAAGTAAACTCTGAGGCTGCACTAGCTATGGGCATGTCCCCAGTTTCCCCAGTGCTGTCAACAGCAACCTGCCCGCTGTCTCCAGCCTGTAATGCAGCATCCAGAGCTTTCCTCTGATGCCCTTCCTCTTCTCCAGCACCTTTCCAGTGGGGCAGCTGTAGGGCTACCAATGGTCAGCCTTGAGCTGTAAGACCCCTCACACTGCTGCAGTAGAGCCTGGGGCCAGGAACCCATTTCCTACCTCTCTCCAAAGCAGCGACACCACCTCCCAACCTGCTGGTCCTTGGGAGAGGGCTCGGGCATCCCATACAAACACACAGGAACCCATCTCCCACCTCTCCCCAAAGCAGCAGTACCACCTCCCAACTTGCTGGTCCTTGGGAGAGGGCTCGAGCATCCCATACAAACACCCAGGGTGCCATCCTAGCCAAGAGCCCCACGGTAGAAGGTGCTACACCTACATCTCACCGTATAATTCCCCAAGGGAGCTCAACGGATCTCTGGGAGCAGCAGCCTTCCCACTGAGCATCACTTGAGTGCCTTTAATCACAGCTCTCGAAGAGAAAGCCCTGCTTTCCCCACACTGGCAGGGGTGGGCAGCTACCCCCAGTCCCAGCCATCTGCTCCAGCTGCTGGGCACGGCCAAGGAGGGATGGAGGGAGGGAAGGAGGGACGGAGAGAGGGAGGGATGGCCAGCCGACCACCTCCCGCTGCGTTGCTCTGGGCAGGGCGGGCTGCGAGCCCCCGGCAGAGCAGAGGGCACCAGCTGCAGAGCCGGCTCCAGACACGCTTTAGGGCAGAATGGGGGGAGGGAGAATGACCGTGCTGTTTGTCCTCGCCCCCCCCCCCCAAAAATCAATAGAAAAGGATTTTCCCCAAGAGCCTGTAAGGAAAGGTATTCGGGTGCTGGGCCTGAATATCTTCAACATTAGGGAGTGACTACTTTCCCCAGCCCTTTGTCCTCCCAGTCATTTTAGCCTAAAAGGAAATTTTAGGAAATGGGAGCTTAGCTCCTGTTTGAGCTGTCACTAGATTAAGACAAACTAATTTTCTTAGACTTACCTATTTACATAAGAACCGGGCACAAACCTCTCCAGCACACTTTTTTGGGAGAGAAAGTGGTGCTCTGGGACAATGCTCACTGCGTGCATGGCACCCGCGCCTTGGGAGAGAAAACACACGGGTTAAACACCAGACTTTGGGGGAGGCTCCTAAAACTTCCCCACTCTCTGCACAGCGCCAGTAAACACCTGAACCTGCACAGAGTCTGTAAATGCAGGAATGGCACGTGGAAAAGCATCCAATCTTCCCAGGCTATTGATTTTTGACTTTCATTCCCCTGGCCATCGCCCAACTCGTTAGCTTGGATCAGGCAGCCTAATCTGACCTGGTTCTTAGATCTTAGGCTGACCAGCCTGAATAAAAGTGGCCTCCCCAGCCCTAATGCGCTGCCTAATGGGCCATCTGCACCCCTCCAGGGAGCGGAGCATTGCTGGGAGCTCGTTAGGGCGCTGGGAAGGATTTATCGGTATCTGAGGGTTTGCCGGGCTGGGGAACAGGTTCCCCCCGAGCATTTGCAGCAAGGCACGAGTTTGGGTCCAGGTTAAAAGCAGGCTTTGGAAAGAAGCTCCGAGTTCAAGTGCAGAAGGGACTCCATGAGCATACACTGGTTGCCAGAGGCCAGCGGCTGGTGCCAAATCCTGCTGACCCCCAGCATCCCTGGGGGACTGGGGTCTGGCACCCTGCTAGAAAAAGGGGAGCAGGAGCAACGGACAGGAGGCTTGGCTCCTGCCACAAACCTGCAGTGTTCAGATGCACTTATTTTTAGGTAGAATCAAACCAGACTGGTAGATATTATTTTAGTAATATGATCAAACAAAAAGAGAAGGAAACAGGCTGAAAGGAACTTTGGTGCATGAAAGCAGAACAGCGTTGGTTTAGACCAAGCCTAAGCTCTGCGTCCCGGTTTGCTGAACTTTCAGGCAAGTAACATTCAGAGCCACCTGCCCTTTTTCCAGACAACCCATTTCTACCCTTTATGCCTCAGTTTCCCCACCCAACGAACAGGGATTGCCCCCGCAGTATCTCCTTTTGCTTTGAGAACTTGAGAAACATTCTTTGAGGCTCTTACCGCAAATTTTCATCAGGCAGCCACGCTCTTCACGTGGCTCTGGGGCCACCAAGTCTGTCCTGCCCGGGCTCAGGGACAGCACTGCAGTCTCCTGCCCCACTCACCCCTTTGCCTTGTTGGTGGCCCCTGCAGGGAGTTTACCAGCCGCATGGTGCTGCCAGCAAGATTTCCCAATAATCTGCTGGCAAATTGGTTGGATTGCTTGAAGCGTGGCAGCAGCAGAGAGCTGGGGGAGGCAGCAAGAGGGAAAGGCAGAGAAGGGAGGAAAGGGGAGCCTGGCGTGGCCAAGGCAATCACGTCCCACCAAGACGCTGGGGCCAGAGGGCAGAGAATCCCCTGTCCCTCCTGGGCCAGACCTTTTGCTCCCATTTCTTCACTGTGCTGAGCACCAGCCGTCCTGGGAGAAGCCTCTTGGCGTGTCCACCTCAGCCCACCCCCGGGGCAGGCTCTGAGCCTGCTTGGGCACAAGGAAGATTTTTCCCGACTCTTTAAGTCTGCATCTGTGCAACCAATGCAGGTGAGCACAAACACTTCGGGATCACAAGAAACTCTTGTCCTCTCCTTCTATCCAGGGCTCTTTCCTTCCCTTCCCCACCAGCGTTCAATTATTTAATTTGCCCTCCCCCCCCGCCCCAGCATCTGAAAGCCAAGCGTCTTAAATACAAATCACCTCCAAATCATTACGTGCAGGACCTTTCGGCCCTCTTCAGAGCAATGGGCCGTGAGTAATGAGCTCTGCTGAGAGTTTGCTGGATTTCACATACAACAGATGTAAAAGATGGGGCT
This sequence comes from Rhinoptilus africanus, assembly GCA_013400135.1. NCBI lineage: Eukaryota > Metazoa > Chordata > Aves > Charadriiformes > Glareolidae > Rhinoptilus > Rhinoptilus africanus. The sequence goes on from VXBO01003383.1 coordinate 66,061, forward strand.
GGAGAAGGGGGAGGGAAGGGGGAAGGAAGCCTGATCCAGCTGGGGAGACAAAAAATTTGCCACTCACCTTTTCCTTCACCTGCAGCAGGCAGGGGATGTTCAGGTCCTCCTGCCCTTCCGCGGTCTGGATCCTGAGCTGGGACCAGGCGGAAAAACAGGCGGGGGGCAGCTTGAAATGTAAGCCCTGAGCTCTCCAGGTGCTCAAGTGTCCCTCCAGGGGTGGGGGTCCTGCCCTGGACCTGGCCCCCAGTGAGCCATGAGCAGGTCCTCATCGCCCAGGGGTTGTCATTCCCATCCTGCTGCTGCAGCAGGAGATGCTGAGGGCACAGAAGGCATGGGGCTGTCCGAGATCCCAGGACCTGGGCTTGGATCCAGCTCCTCTTGCTTTCCCCAAGTGATGCCCAGGGTGGCAAAGTCCACAGAAACCTCACGGAGAGACACTGTAGGACAGGGAGGAGTAATGGCCACAGGCCAGGCTGGCCGCCGACAAAACTCAATGCAGAGAGGGACAGTCCCTGAGCTCACCCAAATCGTTCAACTCCATCCCTCGAAGGGACTGTCACGGACACCCCTGATGGATGGGTGCCTCTCACATGTCTCCTTCCCCAGTTCCTTTGTCACAGAGCCAAAAAAACCTGGTGGAAAAGCCTCCCAACACATCATCCTGCCCTCCCAGGCTGCGTCTCCTCCTCCCTTGCCATGCACTTTGCAGGCGGGCATTACTGCATGGAGCATCCACGCTTCCACCCACAGCACCCCCACTGGGGGGGGCAGGACACCATGTGGCTCAGGGTCCCCAAGGCGAAAAGAGGCTTTGCACCCAGATCTAGGATGTTATGGGCTCAGGTACCAAATGATGCAGGGGATGGTTTCACCTCCGTGCACCAGCCTCCGGGAGAGCGCAGCAGACAGGACAGCCAGCATGGACCTCCCTGCTGCCTCTGCACCACGGCTTTCAGCTCCTGGGGGCTCTGGGACACCAGCAGCACCAGGCGGGGACCTGCTGTCCCCACGGAGGAGGAGCAGTGCAGCTCTGCTGCCGTCCCAGCCCCTTTTCTTCCTAGCATCCGCACCCAGAGCACATGGTTTGCTCCCACCAAGGGCTCTCCTGCTCCCTGCCACCAGCAACCACGGATTTCCTCCTGCTCCAGCAGCACCGAACACCAGCAGGCACACAGAGCAAACCACGCTCCACCAGCTCACGCAAGACCCTGGCACTGGGAGAACCAGACCTGGCCAGGGCTCACCCTCCCCTTCCTGCCCGGGAAAGGTGGGGATTGGGGGGGGGGAGGAGAAAACGAGAGCAAACCCTTTCACTGCAGACTTCAAAGTCATCGTCAGCAGGAGCCTTCGGAACAGTTTAAGTACAAAATGAATTGTTTTAATATTTAATCAGTCTATAATAGGCCTGGGGATCCCAGTGGAGACGGTTTGTAGTTGAAAGGATGTCCAAACTGAGTATCCCCCCTCCAGAAGGGACAATGGTCCTGTAGGAACCCCCACCCCCGAGACACATGTAGGGACAACCCCCTCTCTACCAGCTCCCCTTGACACAGCGCAGCACCGGGGACCGGCTCCCACCCACTCACCTGACGCGCTGTGGGCTTTGAGAGCCATAACCATAAATCCTCATCCTGGAGGATAACAATTTAATTCTCTGATGAGCTCAGAATACATTCCAGTCTGCTCCCCTCCCGTCCCATAACACCCTTCCAGAAGAGCCAGACCCCCTCAGCCTCTTCCCTGCGGGTTCGGGGGCGCACCCAGCCGTTTGAAGGACAGAATCCCAAACGCTGGCGTTACGCAGGCTGGCAAGAAGCCCTTTGCCCTTCTGTGAATGGGGGTTCTGGGATGTGCAAGGAATATAAACCAGGTTTGGCTCAGCTCTGCCTCTCACCCCCAGGATCAAGCTGTGGGCGCTGCTGGGCTGGCACTGCAGCACGTCCAGGTCGCACGCGGGGGGCTGAGCTCTGGTCCTGCTGCCTGACCCCCAGCAGCTGCGCAGGAAGGGAGGGATGCCAAGGTTCAGGCAACGCTGGAAAGGTCCTTTCACTGCCAGTATGAGCACCCGGACTGGGTAGCGGTCCCCCTCTCCCTTGCTGGAGCTAGAGCAACACCTTCTGGCCCCAGAGATTTGGGCTCGGAGCATGGGACATCCTCATCGCACCCAGGCCTTTGGAGTGGTCCAGGAACAGAGCGTCAGTGCTTGGCAGGTTGGGAGATGGAGGCATGGAGCCCCAGAGCAACCTCTCCAGGGCCCCCAGGCAGCTCTGAGCCCCAGACCCCTCACACCTCAGAGGTGTCCCCAAGGCGGGAGGGACACGGGGTGCTTCTGCCCCTGCAGCTGCCTCCTTTTCCCCCAGGGAAAGGGAAAAGCTCATGCACCCACCAGAAGCAATTTGATCAGAGTCCCTGATCCACCATCCCACCCACAGGTAGAGGCTCCTTCACGCCTGGTTAGCACTTGAGTGTGATCCGAAAGCAGCTTCCTCCTGGTAGTGGGATTCAGAACTGAAAGTCTCACTCCTAACTCTCTGGAAATCTCCCATTTAAGTTATTTCAGCTCATAAGACTGGAATAACAGCCCCGGCACAGAAATGGGCTCCTGCTCAGGAGCTCTCAACACGCAGCTCCAAGCGCAGCAAGCTCTGCTTTTGACAGGGGCCGCTAGATCCTCCTGTGAACACCCGCGGGCTGAGGATGCGATAGAGCAACAGGGTACTGGGAGTCAAGCAGAGCTCTGCTCGCTGCGATCAACGCGACTGGTGGGATCTTGCAAGGACTTTGCGAGAAACCTGTCCCACCTACAGCCCTCAAGGGCTGCGCGCTGGCGGCTGGCAGTGCATGAAAGGGCTTTGCTGTTATCGCAAGCAGCTTTCAGGAGCACATCTCCAAATGTCGGCAGTGTCGTAGGCTCAGCCCCCGCTGCCCAGTCGATCAAGGCTGTAAGGGGCTGCCACCACCTCTGGCTCCCAGCAAGCCCACCTAGGGGCATAGATGGGAGGAGGAAAGGAGCCTGCGCTGCTGATGAGCAGCATCTCTGGAGGGACCCAGCTCACTGCATCCTGCTCTGGAGCCCTCAGCATGAGNGAGATGCCAGTGTGGCCCCAGAGATGGGGACCTGCTGCGGAGGTGATTTGCCCCCAGAAGGACCGTGCAGCACAGGCATCCCCAAAGCTGCAGCAGAAAGACACAAATGCCTGCATTTTCACAGCCTTTGCAAGAGAGACATCTCCACACTGAAAAGGACCTTCCCCAGGATGAGGTGCCCCCCCACCTTTTGCTAATTTTGGGGGGAATCCCCAGAGTTACTCCACTATGGGGCAGCCTGGCCTGGCCCAGCCCAGCCATTCAGGAGGATGTTATGAGAAGGATCCTGGGGAAAAATAAATAAGCCTAAAACCATTATCAATCAGGGTTATGCTTCCATTAGTTGCCCAGAGAATCCTCTGCCCAGAAGCAGCCTTCGCCTCACAGGTTTCGAGTTACTGCAGTTTAGCTCTCAGTAACCTGCTGGATGTCATAAATAACTCCGTGGGCCCTGCACGGGAGGTCTGGGACCATTAACCATGCTGAGTTATTTTTACTGTGTTTCTTATAGGAAGGAGGCGAGGGGGCAGGGCGGAAATAATAATAAATATCTAAACTCTCCTCTCCCGGCAGAAGCGGAGCAAGGTCTTTAATCACTTTCCAACCAGCACCATCTTCTGGCCAACAGCAGCCCCTTGCCCTGAGGCTGCAGAGCAGGCAGCAGCCCCGGGCCATGCCAGGGGCAGGCAGCTGGAGGCTCAGGCTGGAGCCCTCATGTTGGCTCCCGGTGCTTTGGTAGCACACGGGATCACAGATCTCTTCCCCCTGGGCTGGGGACCCGGGGCAGGGTCCCAGCAATCAGCACGGGAGCAAAGCAGGGCTTCCCACCCGTCGTTACTCCACGCTGCCGTTTGGCTTTGTGGCTCTGGGATGCAGTCGCTCCATCCCGGTGATGCCAAGGGAGCCCTGGGGAAGCCAGCCCGGGAGATGCTCAGCTGTGCTCGCCTCTGCTTGCTTGGCCAAGGAAGGGTTCCTCACCAGCAGGAACTGGACACCAGAGCTGGGGCAGCCCGTGGGGAAAGCTTTGCCATCCATGGGGACATACAGTGGTCACCAGCAAGTGAGACTGCACTCCTGCTGCCTCAGCGCCTCCTGGGGCAAGGACACCATCTCTCTGCCTCCTCCTGCCCGCGCTCCTGGGCACCACTGCCCCTGGGAAAAGCCAAAAAGCACTCAGCAATCTTTTTGGGGGCTCAGGAATACAAAGCCAAGTCTCCTTTCCCTCCTACATCATTTTTCCCTTCAGGAAGTCCATTCCTGGCAAGACCAAAAATAACTACCTGAGCGAGGTGATGACCCAAGCAGTCAAGTCAGGGCCAAAACAAGCAGCATTTGCCTCAAAATATCTCCAGCAGCATCCCACTTCCTGAGGGGGAGGGAAGGGCTCCTCACAGAGTCATCGATCCCATTCCCACTACAGCAATCACAGAGCAGCTCTTCCAGCTTCATGGGAATGGGAGAGGAGGACTCTTCCCATGTGTTCCACTTTGGCTTGGTACTCCTCTTCTCGCCCTGCCCACACAGGGGACACCGCGCCTGAACCAAGCAGCTCTGTCCCTTCGGAGCAGCCGCCACTGGCAGGCGTCGAAGACTCCAGAGTGCCTCACCCACAGAGAAGACCTAAAAATGCCCTCCTTCCTAGTCCTGGGTGCCACAAGTGCTAGCAAGGTTTATAGATACAAGCAATAACAGCCTGGTGCCAGGGACTTTTTCCCCATCCCTGAGAAGTGCCATGGCCTGATCACTACAGCTAGCCCACGGTCACAGCAAGGGCCATGTCTAAGTTGCATATTGAGACCCTCCTGGCAATTGTTTGGATGCTGCTACTTAGCCCGGGCTGAAACCAGGCCAAGGACCATTTTGTCAATGTGACAGGACAAACAGTTGCCTCCAAGCACCTAGAAATATTCATTAAGACGATGGTTTGGGAATATAGAGTCAGCCAAAGTCTGCAGTTCTGGAGCATAGAAAAGACCATGGGTTCATCCCAGCATCCGAAGCACCTCTCACTTTTGAGAGGTCCAACAGTGAAGGGAGTTTGCGCTCTAAGGTTTCAGTTTAGCTTTGTTTTGCCCAGGGACACAAATGCTGCAGTCCATCAGCTGCTTCATGGCAGGGGACAGGGCTGGGACTGGCTCTTCTCTTTGGAGACCCTGCCCAGCACCTGCTCTGGTTTTGGTACAAAACCTGCAACATTTCTTTCCCCGCAGCCCTCTTTGGTCATGCCTGGTCCTGGTTTGGAATATGAGGAGCTCCCTCTGCACTCCAACAGACATGAAGGAAGGGATGTGATTCACCTCACCTGAGGCAGACTCCAGGGCACAGGGAACGATCTGCAGTCAGGGCTTCAATGGCTCCCCTTAATGAGAGCACAAGAAAAATTCACACTGCCTATTAGAACAGAAAAAAAAGGGACAAGTTGCACACAGAACCCTGTAGAGATGTGCTATTGCTCAGCACGTTCGGGATGGACCCTACACCCGCCTCCCTGCAGGACAAAGCCAGATGGGTGTCAGAGACTCCTGCAGCCTCCTTGCTTGGCTGACACACACTGTGGTTTCACAGCACAGACAAGCAGCTTTTGAGTCATACGTAGGCTGTGGTCAGCCTTTGCAGACCAGCTTTGAGAGGTACCTCAGCCAACGGATTTCAGCCACCAGTAATGCCGTACCGGCAGCCTCCAGCCATTGGGTGGACATGGCCCTCCATCCCCTCAAAGGCAGTCACGGTAGGCAGCCCTCCAGCGAACCACCAGCCGCAGAGCTGAGGACAGGACGACTCCACCATTTCCCGAGGATGTCCAGGCACAAAGGGCCACGCTGAGGACAGAGCAGTTTCCTACTCCGCAGCAGGGCTGTCACACCCCACCGTGGCATTGCACCCGACAGAGCTGCGCTCCCAGGGTAGCGCCTCCTGATGCCACGGTACCGCATCCCTAAGTTAGAGAGACACAAGCACGAGGGGAAAGGCCAAGCACTCATAGCGGACTGGACATGAAAGATAGCTAAGCTGTGTCAGGACACCAAAAAAGCATCATCAGAAACCGTGCTGTCCTGCATCCTCCTGCCAGTGTCCCCTCCCGTCACCAGGGTACATGGGAAGGAAGCAGGGGGTATGTGGGGCTGGGACCCTACTAGCTCATGTTCGCAGTGTGCCAAGACCTCTTTAGCTTGCCGCCGTTGTCACCACCCCTCAACCCCAAGCAGTTGGCCCTGGAAGTCCTTTTCTCATTGTTCATTAGCAACAACATCAACAGTTTCCATGAAGAGAGAGAGAAGAAAGGCACAAGGAGCTGTTGCACCACCCTTCTCATGCACCCTGTGTGCAGGCTCTGCCCCAGAGCAACGAACACACACGCGAACATACCATACGGACACTGGGACTTACAGCAGGCTGGGTCAGCCTGTGCCAATGACCCCATATCTCTCCATACGGACAGCCAGGATATGAGCAAACTGGTGGCTTGGAAAGAAGTTAAACTCTAGGCAAATGTGCTGGAGAATGAATTCCAAAAAGTCCTTTCTTCTCTGCAGTTCACTGACACATCAAAAGAAGAGGCTCATGTACTGCCAGTAAAGCTGAGATAAGCCTTGCAGACCATTGCACTTTCAAGGAGGGCTCGGGGTGACATTATCTCACTTGAGTTTTGGCTTCTGCATTTTTCTCCCATCACGTGGCTGTGGCCCGCTGAGATGCTTCTGCTCCTGCTCACTCTCTCTCCACTGTCCATATTTTGCCCCAAAGTTTCCATGGTTGCCCAGCTGCTCCTAGGAGGAGAGCTAATGTGAACCAAGGTGTTCAACAGTCCTGCTGGAGGCTACGTATGGTCAGTGCCATATGCTCTCTGTCCATATTTGGGACTCAATGACTTGTTCCAGGCTGGGATACCAAGAAAAAGACCTGTAATTCCTTTTACAAAAGGCAAAAAGACACTGTCTGGGGTCATGTTTGGTGGCTCAGCTTTTGCACAGGTGACGTAACCTCCACCGCTCAGAGGCAGGGCCAGACCCCGCCAAGCAACGGCAGGTCCCAACAGCTCTGTTGGAAGCCTGGGTCGCTGCGCTTTGCCCACACTTCGCAGTGCCCGTGCAGTCCGTGCTTGGCTGTTGTCACCTTGGCTGTCATGGGAAAACAGATACCAGAGACCTTTCTGACTGCAGCGTGACTCCCACGGAAACGACCCTGTGGAACAACCACCTCACGCTGAAGCAGGATCTTCTCCCTGGCCCCATGCAGTGGGAGCAGCAGAAGCTTGTATTAATGCTCCGTTAATTTCGAACTACAGTTTGGATGCTATTTTGGGCATTTTACCCAAAGCAATTGTGGCTATAGCTTTGCTCCCCAAAGTCATGAGCTGGCTAATAACTTGACAAACCAGCGCTTGCAAACCCAGTGCCCGGCAGCAAGCATCAAGGCAGTGAAATCGAGGAGGCAGTCCTTGATTTCACCTGGAAGCAACATTTGAGGTAAGAAGGGACACAAAAACTGATCCACCAAAAGCACTGGGTAACATTTTTTGCTCCGTTAACCAACCTGGAGCGATAGCTGCTACCACTGCCGGCAGAGAGGGTCATTGCCAGGAAGAGCAGACCCTGCCTCCGCTCCTTCCCCCCATGACCATGGGTGGAGTGGGACACTTCTCCAGGTTTCTCCCCTCCCTGGCCCATCTCTCTGACCCTCACCCAGTGCTTACCGCTGGCACAAACACCCTCACAAACCGCAGTTTTGCCTGTTCCAGTGGCAGCCTGGTGCCAGCTCTCTCCCTGGGAGCCACACTGCTCCCATCTCAGCACAGGGGCGACGGGCACACAGATTGCCCATAGCCAACACAGCCAGCTGCCACGGAGCCATCCCAATACGGAAAGACACCAACCACTGCTCTTCTTCTCTGTTTAATGGGAATAATTTGGAAGCCACGCAGGGATTTGAGCCTGGTGTCTCCTTTAACCCTGGGGGCTGCTGGCAGAAGGGGTTCCTGGGCAGGGACGTTCTTTTTTAGACTCTGAGTTTCAGGGCAGAAGGTTAATTAGGTAGCAGGGTAATGAGGAATCATTAAATCTGCCTGCACCATGCTGTTAGCATAACAAGGGCAGACCAAGAAGGTTAAAGCTGGGATTCTTGTTTTCCATTGCCTTCAATTAACCTTTCCATGTTTTTGCAACACTCTGGGCCCCAGAGATGGGTTCTGGGTGCCTCTCAGAGGCTGTTAATTAGCAGAACACAGAAACAAACTTTTCTTTTAAGTAACTAGCAGGATCATTTTTGCTTTCAGCTTAAAATAAACAGGCAGGACCCAGCTTACCCTTTGAGCAATGCCACCGTCTCATCACAGTTTAGGAGGGTGAATTAGGTTCCTGAGATTTATTGCAAATTATTATTCTACTCTTGCTTTCACCTCCTCAGGGGGGAAGCGCTGGGGGCTCATCTCAGCCCTCCACCAGCGAGATTCCTTCACTCGGCATCCTGCAGCACTGCACGTGTCAGGCACAGCCCAGGCAGCATCCCTTGGAACTGGAGGTGGGCTGTCGGGATGAAGGTGTTCCCACCACCTGATCCTACACACCTGAAACTGTTGGTCCATCAGCCTTCCAGAGCCTGGGGTGTCAACAGGGCAATTTGGTGCCAGTAGATTCCAAGCCCCCATTAATTAGCAAACAGGGCTAGGATCTTAACTTAGTTACCTAAAAACAGGCGATGTCAACAGCACCCTGTGGGATATACACATAGCATAGGAGCATAGGAGATTCAAGAGGGATATCAGGAGTAATTTTTTTACTGTGAGAGTGACAGAGCACTGGAACAGGCTGCCCAGAGAGGTTGTGGAGTCTCCTTCACTGGAGACATTCAAAACCCGCCTGGACGCGTTCCTGGGTGATGTGCTCTAGGTGACCCTGCTCTGGCAGGGGGGTTGGACTAGATGATCTTTCGAGGTCCCTTCCAACCCTAGGATTCTATGATTCTATGATACATGAATAGCAGGCATGTCCCAGGGATGTGAAAGCTCTGACACATCCACCACCTGTGGCAATTACTCAGTCATTACTGACACCACCTCCACGACTGGGATGACACCCCGGGTGTACCAAACCACACAGGATGGGGAACAAGCGCCTGGCTGCAGGATTGAGTTCCTCTAATGTTGACTTTTGCCTTACCTTATGTAGAGAGTACATTGTTCTTCAAAGACTTCATCCTGTCTCCATTAACCGGAGGCAGGCTCTTACTCGGATAATTGCTCCAGGACAGATAAACTACTTGCCCAAGTTTGGCAGGCTGCACCCTGCCATCACAAAAACTTCAAATGAAAAGGCTCTAGAAGTATTTGGATGCACCTTCTGGATGCCAGGACATCTTTAGCCCAGCGGGTTGCAAGAACAAGGTGGACAACCCCCTACCAGGGGGTTGGATAGAGCTGATGGTGGTTGGAGGCAAGGGGATGGACTAGATGCTTTCTGGGATTCCCTGTTGCATAAGATTTCTTACAGGTGAGGAAGAGAAGGTGAGGAAGATCAGAGAAGACTGGCGGAGACAGAAAAGAGTTTGGAAAGGTCCAGGTACCTTTCTTACTGTGATCAAGTTCCTGGCTCAGTGTAGGAAGTGTTGTTTTCTCCTATAGCTTTTTATCATAGCACCATGACATCTTCCTTCCACTTAACTTTCCTCTCAGCTGCTGTTGGCACTCTTCCCTTCACCCATCTCTGATCTACTTACAGGTAGGTGGTGAGACTCTCCTGGCATCCCCGCTCTCTGAACCAGGTCCTTCTTTCCAGAGGCTGTTGACAGAGCACACAGGGCTGTCTCACCTGCTCCAAAGTGAGTACTTTCAGGGCCCATGGTGCATGCGTTGGTGGAGAGACAGCGTAAAGGAACCTCGCATCATCATATGTTTAGTAGCTAAACAGAGGGCATCAGCTACTGCTTTCCTATCTTGAATCCCAAAGGAGATCTGTAAGGGACAAGTGAGAAGTGTCCACAGGAAAAGCTGCCTCCTCATCGGTCCACAGCAGCAAGAACCACATTGCACGGCTCCCGTGTGCAGGAGCCCACAAAGCTCCCCAGAAAATAACATTTTCAAAGCCCAAGATGGGACATGGGGAACTTTTCTAACATGGAGCCATAAAAAAAAAAAAAAAAATTCCTTTCCTTCTCTAACTCTCCTGAGCGTGGAACAGGGAGAGGCTTCCTGAGACAGGATGTCCCTGCACACACTGTCCTTAACTCCAGCATCAGATGGATTGGCCATGGTGGGGCCCCGCGCTGGGGTAACGGTCTCCAGTCACATGCGCTGCTTGTGACCCAGCAGCTCTGCTGGGACGGGCAGCCCTCCACAGTGGGCCAGTGTCTCCTCCGCACAGAGACGCTATTGAGGAGCCTCACATGAAACCAGTCAGTCCTAACACGCGTGACTGGATTTTGTCTCCAGGCTATCCCTGATTTACAAGGCAACTCCTTTTTTTGTAATTTTTTTTTTTCCCTTTCCCCGTTAGTATTATTCCAGCTCCACTCCAGCAGGATGAAACCCTTCTCTGAGCCCCTCCGTACGCTCATGTCACTTGACTCACCCTGGACTGGTGAGTTTCACGTTGCCTCGCTCCAGCATGAAGCCAGCAAGGAGGAGTTGGCCACTCTGGTTGGAATAGGCACTGGTAAACACAAGGAGTGGGAGGTTTGGGATAGCTACCAGGGTTACCACAGGGACTCAGAGATTAGTGGCATTAAGTTCAGGAACGGAACTGAGGACTGCCATCCTGAAGACAACCTTTGGGCATTAAAGTGGGATGTTTACTTCTGTGGAGCAATGGAATTTTAACTGACAGTTAATTTGTAAAGCCAGCTTTGTGCATGTGTACTAACTGCTTTTTCCACCTCTTTTTTCAGGAATGCCTTGCAGCAGCAAGGCAATTACTAATGAGGATGAGAAGTTTCATGCCAACTCTCTTTCTCAAATTGCTGTGGGGCCGCTGATTTCAAGTACCTTCAAGCCCAGGGAAGGCTGTCACGTGCTGTGGTGGGGGGCTGCCTGCCTTCAAGGCTCCCACCATCAGCCAGGGACATCCTGGAGGCATCATTTAGCCAGTGGTGTGATCCCCTCACAAGGCTCCTAACTCGTTTTCCATCCCTGATCTAATCACCGCGCTGGGGTAGCTCTAGAACTGGCAGAGCAGTAAAACTCAGCTGGCGTTACACAAAGCCTCCTCCATATCCCTGCCAGAGGTGCCATCCACTGCAGATCTCTCAATAAAAGGGTCGGATCCTCTTTTGGCAGCGGGGACTTCCAGAGGCAGAGATTTCTCCATTATTTTCGATGGCATTCATGAGCCTGCTTTTCTTCTAGCAGGGTCCAGTTGTAAGTTAGCCACCGCCTACATGAAATTCTGGTTATTCACAGCTCATCCCTGAGCTGGCCACCAAGGTTCTGAAAGTTGTCAGTTATCAACAAACCCCAAGGTGAAGGAGGCCTTGAATTCCTCACTGTATCCTTGGCTTTTACTCACTTTCCCCAGCGATAACCAAAGCTCAGACTATAGGAAGGAAGCTTCCTCTATCAGATGTTAGGGGAGGTGATACACACTTGTGTTTTCCTCTGCCTTCTCTTACTGCCAATACATTTTTCCACAGGGTATGAGGCATTCTGCACTTTCCCCTTCCTGACTTTATCGCTGGTAAGCGGCCAAGTAACACTGTCTGTCTGCAAACAGCAGTGAGAGGGGTGACAGGGGTTGAATGTGGGGGAATCACATCGGTCTGTCTCTCCCCATAATTTTAAAGTGTCTAAATTGTGTATTGTTTACCCAATCCATCTCCCACTGTGTTTCCTCATTCCCATTTCCTGGAAAGGTCAACAGTACTTGAAGATCAAGCCTTCATTGGTGGCTCTTCAAGAAGCAGCCATTAATCTTTATACAATTATCTGTAATCATTTCAGGAGCAATAACCCATTTGTCCAAACTTTTCTCAGAAGCCTGTTAAGCAGCTTGAGGGAACGGAAGGTAGCAGAGACTGGGAAAAAGTTACCACAGAGCCAGTTCCCATGCTGGCAAGGTTACAGGAGGATCTGGTGATCTCAGATTCTTTGTGGTAGACTTTCACCAGGAGGACCCAAAATGCTCATTTCCAGCCACCTATAGCCACTCTTAAAAAAAAAAAAAAACAAAAAAAACAAAAAACCAAACCTTGGGCCAGCCCAATGTGTCATGTGGCAGGGTATTTCACCGCTCTCGTCAGCTCTTCCCACTCCAAAGTCGAACGCAACGCGGGAGTAAACTTTTTGGGGGACCCAGGGAAGATGCTGCCATAGGCTCCTTTTTGAATACATTAAGACAGCCAGTTTTTATCCTGAGGCAATCACACCCAAAATGAGCTGGAAGTTTCCCTCCACTTTCCCAGGGAGGGGAAGAAAGACCAAAATACCTCTGCTATTTACTTTTATTGATTGGATTTAACTATCATCATTATAATTGGGTTGGGGTTTTTTTGCTGTCTTGTGCATTTGTTTGGTTGGCTGCCATCCATCACCCAGCCGAGCCTGACATGGGCCAAAGCTGCTTTAGAGAAGAGATTTCCACAGGAGCCTCCATTCAGTTCCAGAGCTCCATTATCAGGGCAAGCCTTGACAAGACCTGAGAATTTCTTGTTTTGGGATGCCAGGGGATGTTTTCTCCAAAACTGTGAATTTTGCCTATTTTCCGCAGACTTTTTTGAACTAAACACCTCTCACCCATCCCCCTGCACTGGGCTCAGCCAGCCATTTTAATTTTGTAAGAACATCAAAACCCCCAATGACAAGGCACCCAGCTGAAGAACAAGCATCCCGAGCCCCGCTTGTTCACTGCGCACACCGGGCAGAGAAGCCACTTTCCTGAGTCTGACCACGGATCAGGACCTCAGTGCCCCAGCCCTGGGGGCGCCCGACCTCCAGGCTGTTTCAAACAGGCCTTTCTCATCCTCTTGCAAGCACATTTCCCCTTCCTATAACTAAACCCTGAGTGGAGCAGAGGGCCAGACTCACTGCAAGAAGATGTGAGTTCAAAGCCCTGGCCCAAGTTTGGCAGAGGACTTGCATCGGGATGCTCTGCCTTCCAGAGGAGTGCTGCACGCACAAGGACACTGGATTTGCTCTCGCTGCAGACCACAAATCCCAATGGGGACAAGAGGAGCATTGTCACCAGGCACAGAACACTTCCACAGAGGGTTCCAGTTCTGATAAAGACCAAGACGGGGGAAAAAAAAAAGAAAACAAATAAAAAAACACAGAAAACCCAAGTTACACCAAATCTTCAAAAGACTTTAACAGAAAGCCCCTAGCAGATGCTCCACAGAAAGGATACTGTTCTCCCATAATTTCCTATCCAAGGCTTTACTACATCCCTCCCTGCAGAGCTGCGAGGCAACGCTGAAGGCTGGACACTTCTCAGCCCTTGGCACCTCACTGACAATGCCAAGCTGGCTTGAACGCCAGCCCAATGCCTGGTAGATGCTTCCCCTCTGTCTCTGGAGGATTCTTAGGATCTGTAGGTGTCCTGCTTTCAGCTGGGACAGAGTCAGTTTTCCTTCCAGTGGTTGCTGCACGGCCCTAGTTGCTGGCTGGGGTTAAAACACAACAGTGGGGTTTCTGGAGAAACAAGTCCTCTTCCCATCAAGGTCAGGATCAACACCCTCCCATCACACTGGTTTCAGCAGCGTCTTTGGAATACAGACATGTCCACAGTTTCTGGGACTTCCTTAACAGCTCCCTCCACCCATGAGGAGTACAGTTACCCTGAACCTCAATGCCTTGCCATCAGGGCCTTCTTCTGAGGCATCTGAAGATGACAAGAGGCTTCTGCTCATTGCAAGCCCCAATTTATCAAAAGTCAAGCAGGAAATCACATACACACACATACCCTCAGACTTGACACTAGGACATAATGGACAGCCTTCAAAGAGGAGAAGCTGGCAAGCATCCCTTTCCAAATGTGACTACTGTCATGAAACTCCCCATGCCTCAGAAGTCAGAGCTGCAAACGCCCTGTCATCCCCAGCCAGCTTGACTTCGGTTGGCCCCAGCTGATAAGAAAGTTACGAGCAAAAAACAAGAAAACATGAAGTGCAGGGTCAGCGTGGGCTCGTGGGAACGGCAGTGATCTGGCTTTGCAGCACAGCGATGCTTTCTGAGACACCCCCTCCTCCAGCGGGAAGGAAGAGTCCCGGCACATGGTTTAAACCAGCCTGTTCCTCCACCCACCCATCCCCACCAGCAGTGCAGGACGTGGCTGCAAACAAACACCTACACACAGGCAGACACAAGTACTCCAACAATTACTGTTTTCTAGCCCTTCGCCAAGGAGCATATCAGCAGAGTGTGGTGGGATCCAGCCTGGAATTGCTGGAGGTTGTGTATTGTGGGGTCCACACAAGATTACCTGTGGGTCCTCTTGGGCTGGTACAGGTCAGGGGTGGGGACCGTTGACAACTGCATGGGAAAGCAGGGCTTTCACCCCACTGATTCACCGCTTTCCCAAGCCAATGGAGCATCTCTCCAGTCTACCCCTAAGAAAGGAAATGAGTAGAGGGCAGGTGAGGTGTTGGCACCATCATTTTCTCTTTCTACTCTCCATTGCTACCCTGGCGGCACCAGGGGTTAAAACTGGGGGACATCAGCCTGGAGAGGGTAAAGGAAACGCAGAAGTTCAACACTAGAGAGCTCGACAAGAATGAAAACATTGGCTGCAGAAAAGCACCCCTGGAAAGATGCCAGAGCTGTGCTCCAGGACTCCAGCGAAAGAGGCAGGGCAAAGGGTAAAGCGAAGCTGGCAGCAAGATTTAAGCAGTACAACTAGAAATGCAGGCACAACTTTTTCCTTTTTTTTTCTTCTAAATAATGCCAGGGAAGAGGTCAGTTTAGGAGCCAGTGTCCCAGCTTTTGACGTCAGCATTCCTGGTCGCGTTCCTGCACAACCTGCTCTGGGTGACCCTGCTCTGGCAGGGGGCTGGACTAAATGATCTCCAAAGGTCCCTTACAACCCCCGTCATTCTGTGATTCTCCCTATAGAAACAGTTTCCCTGACCCCCCCCCCCCACCCCCCCA
>VXBO01003383.1:81239-110949 GCA_013400135.1 Rhinoptilus africanus
CCATTCAGCCACACAGCCCTCCCCACCCCTGCTCCTAGAGGTGCACCCCTACCACAGGGCACATTCCCACCATCAGGGCACCACAAAGACCTGCAGCTCCCTCAGGGACAGGGAGCCAAGGGGATACCCCATCCAGCAGGGCAGAGCCTGTCCCTCTGTACCTGAGCAAGGTGAGCAGAGCAGGGCTGGGGAAGGCAGCCACGTTCAACCAAGAGTTGAAATCTCTGGGTAAATTCACAGTCACAAGGCACACTTGGAGACCAAGCCAGCCCATGGGTCCCGGCACGGCTCAACGGAGGCACGTCTGGGTCTGAGAGGAAGACGAGGGCTCCTGTAGCTGAACTGAAATAGGGCTCCAGGGCCCACGGGTGGGGGTGGAGGTCTCAGGTGGGGCTGCTCAGGGCCATTAAGGCCAGTTAGTTCCCCAGGGGTCCTGACAGCCACCTCCAGCCCAGGCCTGAATGTATTTCAGGGTGAAGAGCTGCATTTATTTTTCAGGAGGGTGAATGGGTGCATAAGTGTCCACGGGTTATGGACATGTAAGATGAAGGTCTTAAATGTTCTTCCAGTTATTTCTCCGCTGTATGACCATACCTGCATGATCTGATTCCTCTCATATGATCACACACAAAAAACAGGGCACAACTGACTCTTTGTGGGACAGTTCCAAATTTACTTATCTGCAGGTTAAATCCAGTGATCCAGGCCTGAAGCAGAAGCGATTGTTTTTGTTTATCCATGCTTTAAGGACTGTCATTCCAGTGGCTTTGACTAAGAGAGCCCATTGACATGTTCCCACAGTTGGCAAAGCGATGAGGGATGGATGCCCCAATCTGTGCCTCTCTCCAGACCGCAGAGATACGCCGATCACACCAGTAAGCTGATTTCTTGCTGTGACACAATATCATGGGACTTGGATTTACTTTGGTGTTACAGCTTTAAACGGTTAAAAGTTCGCTCCCAGGCAAAGCCATGCGCTGGGATGACTTACTCCAAGAGGAGCAGGAGGGCTGCAGATCAAAGGCCAGGAACAAGCTCTGCTTTAGCTCACAGCTCTGGAGAACTCCTTCCTATGAGTATCTCAAACTGGGAGTGTTGGACCTAAAGCTACTGGTAAAAGACAGTCCCAGAGTGCACAAAGAACCCAAAACTTGGCTGCCATTCACTTCACCTTGGGCTGACCTCCTCCATCATAGCAGCACTCTGTTGGTGACACTCATTCACAAGATCTCTGCTACGATCTAAGAAATTCAGGCTTCTTAGGTTTTACCTATTGGCCCTTTCTCTTGTGATATCTGAGTATCGTATGGAGAGGAATAGGTCAGGTAGGAAAAGGAAAGAGCAGAAGGCTCGAGACGGCCACTAGCTGATCCAAAGCCCATGTTAAGAGGAACAAAGGGATGTAAGAGGATGAGCCTTGGACAAATCAAAGAGATGAATCAGGTACTCGAGACAGCTACATTCAGTGCAAAAATGTGATTTTTCCACACCTTAGCTTCTTGCATAGAAAATCAATTGCAGAAGCCATTAAAGTTTAGCTGCAGAATTAAGTTTTCAGAGCGCACCTTTCCAGCAGCTCACTAAGTTAAAAGCAAAAGCTTTGTGCTCCTTCTCGTGATTTGGTAAGGCTGCGGCATTTCATTCCAACACAGACCTGCCTTTCATCTCCACAAACATGACTGATGCATTAGCAGGAGACGCTGACAGGTGGACGATGGTCTTTAGCAGGATCCCATCCAGATGCTCACTGAAGGACTTGAGACTATGTCTCATTTCCAAATGAAATCTCCAGGCTGCAAGTCAATTGACCAGGCTAAAAGGCAGCGTGAAGACAAAGTGTCAGTCTCCTTCTCGTCAAATAGATCAATGAGGAGTCGGTGTTTGCCTGAGCTGCGCCTGCTCTGGGCTTGCCAGGCACAGGACCAGCCAATATTGCCAAGCCTCCTCCTGTGCTGCTGGCATGGGACTCAGTTAAGCACAAGTGGCAGCAGAAAGACAAATTAATTGTATTTGACATGTCACCTTTAAAATGGGAGGGCAGTCTGTGCAAAACGGATCCCATGAAGCTGTTACTTGCCTGCATGGCGCTGCACTGCTGGTTGCTGCTGTATGGTACTGTGGCTTAATTCAGAAGGAGTTTCATCATTTTGGTCAATTAAGTGACCCTTAAGATCAGCCTTGAAACTGAGCTATGCTTCAAGGACAGAAGTGGACTGTACCAGAAGATTGCTGTTTTCCTGGGGGTCTCTGAAGGGGGCTGGAGCCATCCTTTGTGACCCGCAGAACAGAAAGGCCCATTCATCCCTCTGTCACATGCAGGAACATGACTGTCCCAGAATAGGACTGCAGGATACCTCCCCAGTGGGGCTGGGAGGAGAGGTGCTGTGCGGATGCGTGTGCCCTGGGAGGAGAGCCAAGGGCAAGCTGCAGCTCCCCAGACAGGCCACAGGGTTACAGGAGGCACCGACCGCTAATGCCACAGCTTCTGCCCTGGGCGCAGATGAGCTATTTGGGGTGCCTGTTTCCTGATCCGTCTGGGGAGCGTGAGCGTGCAGAGGGGCAGAATCACTTACGGGATGGGGGAGGTCACCTCCTGATGCCATTTCAAAGACACCAGCTGGTAATGAACTTCTTCGCTCCCACCCTGGTCCCACCAAAGCCCCAGCCTCAGCGTCACAGGCATCCCCCAGGGTACAGAAATGCTTCACTGAGGTCCACAGCTGACTTTGGGACACATGCTTGAAAACCAGAGACACCAATGAGCGCCACTGACCAAGACAGGGGGTACCAGCAAGGCTGGACTGGCTGAAGGTGGGCTGCACCCACCCAGCCCAGACCACCAGCTTGGCTTTACCCGACATTTCCACCCTCAGAGGCTCATGTGTTCTGCCACACACCAAGACAAGATGGGCAAGGGGGACCGAAGTTGGAGAAAAGAAAGCAAAATGGCCAAGTCTCATCGCTACATGGGAACGTCAACAAAGAAAGCGAGAAACAGGATCCCCAAGCAGACTCCATAAGCAGCCATTTCCCCCCAGAAAAGCATAAAGTGACAGTTACAGATAAAACATTCCACTTAAAAATAAAAACAAACCAAGAAAAACAGATCCTTCAACACCTGCCCATCCCCTGTGTTGCTTCTGGCACCTGCGCTGGTGAGACCAGAGTGCTGCTGGGGACGTGCCTGTCCGTGTGCCACCACCCCTCTGTCGGCAGAGCAGGCGTGTGCCAGGACCTGAGAAGCCACGGAGAGATGGGAGGGTAACACATCCCAAAGATGGACTCTCCAATTTGGGATGCTTAATAGGATGAAAAGAGAAGAGTCTGAATGGAGGTTTTGTTCTCCGCTCTTCTGAGAGCGATTCGTCCACGATAAAAAAGGGTACGCAGTAAATAAAGACATAACTTTTCTGGGGATTATCTACAGTTCTTATTCATCAGATCTTCAAGGAATCATGGAAATTATTCAGTGGAGAAACACAGATAATTTGTTTTCACACAAAGAAGGAAGAATGTTCCCAAACAACCAATATAGATTATCTCTACCCTATTTACAAATCTTCACTGCTGAGAAAGGCCAGGCTGGCTAAATTCTCCTTGGCATCTTTGGCCAAATCTCAAGATGAGAGAGAGTTTAATCTGTTCTCGTAACTGGATCCACTCAGAAAAAAAGAGGCTGTTATGCTCTACATCCAACAATTATTTCAGTGTGAACTTCTGCAGTTCTCCCACGAGTAGCAGAGATCCTGCACAAATTCACTCATGAGGCCCATTAAAAAGGGCTGGAAATGGATAGGCACAAATTTGAATGTGTTGGAGTCGATTCCAAACCAAGGCAAATGCAACATCTCAGCATCTCTTCTATCACTCTGCCTGCCAAATGCCAGCAATAACGCTAGAATGGTTTCCCTGCTGAGAGTCATCCCGATTGTCATGGCCTGATCTTCGTTAGCTCTAGAAATTAGAAGTCCTTTGGTAATTTCAAGATCTGTTCCTCTACTTACGCTCCAGCACTAAGTAATTTTGTTCTTTTCTCAGTTCCTAAAGGAGACTTGATCAATCTCTTCTGTCTTCTCACTTTACCTGGCTCAAAGACTAAGATCCATACCAAGACCAGGACAAAGTTTCCCAGAGTCGCAGAAAAAATTTACTCGCACATTCCACATGAATGAGGATTTTTTTGTCTGTGCCTCCAAAGGGTAGTGGCAGTCATTCTTTTGCCTCTGAGTTTTGATGAATCGAAATTGTCAGTTTTGTATTTGCTGTTGTCATGTCGCACAAGCTTAAGTGGTGGGCAGTTGGTCAGACAAAATGAGCACCTAGCACAAAAGTCTGTCTGCAGAAGTGGATCACGGCAGATTTGCTGCAAAAATCCTTCTACAGGATGATCAAGGCCATAGGGGTACCTTTGCATGACTTTGGTGGGGTTTGACCTTACTAGGTTATTATAAACAATTTTTTTTTAATGGCTTACTGCATATGCTCCAAAGTTTAAAACTTTAAATCAAGGGGTGAGAAAAAAGAAGAATAGAGTAGACAGGGACAAAGATTTTATCTGAATTTCCAATGCCAGACATACTTAATTGGGAATTACATTTTGAAGACTGGTAATCAAAAGCATTGTAAGAAAAGAGGTTAAATAAGACCATGGCTTGAAGATAAAACAATCTATAAATAACACGATTCAACTGAGAAAAGCTCAGAGAGGGACAACAATGCTGTGAGATGATTTCCTACAAGAGATATCTACGTTGTTCCTTCCCAGGGGCAACACTTGGCACTTCCCTCTGTTGAACTTCGAGGTTCCTCTTAGCCCGTTTCTCCAGCCTGTTGAGGCCCCTCTGGACGGCAGCATGACCCTCGAGTGTATCGGAGAAGCATGGTGTCATTCCACTTGGGATGTCTTCAATTTGGGAAGGAGTCTGAACCTATTCTTTCTGTCCTTCTTTGTGGGCTAAAAGGGCAAAGCGTAAAAGTGATGTTACCTTGACGTAGTATAGCTGCACCTGGTCAACCTGTTTCTGAATCATCAAGGACCCTAGGGCAAGTTGATTTGGCATTGTTTAAAAAAAAAACCCAGCCTGCTGCATACCAAGTAGATCTCCCATTCCTGAGAACAGCGTAGTTCACAGCATGGTGAGGAAAGCAGCTTTCCTCTCCAAGCAGTTGAGCCGTGGAGGCCGGGAGAGGCTTTGTCCACAGGCTGTGCAGCAGCACAAGTTGTCTATGGGTTCATGCAGTTTGGAGAAGGCCAGGAGGAATCTCGTGGAAGCACAGCTTGTGATCTTCTGTTCAAAGGCAGGTGGAGAGCAGGGGGGAGTCTTTGAGCCAGGACCATGTCCAGAGACCAGGCTGGACGCGTGGCTGATGGGGGAGGCTGGTGGGACCCTACGGCAGCAGCGGCTGCTCAGCCAGGAGGTCTTCTGCCCTGCAGCTTGAGCAATCGGATGCTAATCTTCAGCAAAATGAAAACAAAAATGGCCTCAATTTGTGCCAAGGGCAGTTTAGATTAGATATTAGGAAAAATTTTTATTCTGAAAGGGTTGGGAAGTGGTGGAATCATCATCCTTGGAGGTATTCAAAAGATGGGTAAACATGTTGCTGAGGAACATGGTTTAGTGACGTTTTTTGTCAGTGTTAGGTTGATGGTTGGACTCGATCTGAAAGATCCCTTCCAACCCAGGCAATTCTATGATTCTAAAATAAAAACCTGTGAAAAGGCACCAGCGCAACATCTTGGAGATGGGAGCGTGGTCTGGAACCTGTTCCCAGCCGGTTTCACCTAGATCAGGGCTCGGAGGGACCACGTTAGGGACAAGGAAGGCTTGCCCTTCCCCAGCACCTCAGTAAGGACTTCTCGTACTCAGTCCTCTCTGCTAGAAGGGAAACCGCAGGTCCTCTCTGCTTTGCTTCCAGTACTAATCTTGCTCCTGACCATCTCCTCCAGAGCTCCAGGCAGAGCCGCTGGCTTTGTACGCCTGGGCAGAGGAGCCTTTGATGGCTCTTTTCCCCAGAGCTGGCCGGGGCTGCAGCTTCTTTCACCAAAGTGCAGCCACGGGGCTCCTCCGAGCCCATCACAGCACCGTGCCGAGCAGGCAGGCTGCTCCGCAGTCATTCCCCCAGCTCCCTCCCTCCGCCCCCCAAGCCCCCCCTCCAGCTTTATTTGTTTATTATTTTCATCTCCTTCTCCCGAGCTGTCCCGCGTTCCTCCTGCTTCGCCCTCCTCCTCCATCCCCATCCCGCGTGTCGCCGATTGGTCGCGGGGGCTGCGCTCGGGGGGAGCCCTGAGATTTTCTATATATAACCCCCCGCTCGGTGCAGAGAGACCTCGGCAAGTCACGACAGGGGAGAAACGATCCCCCGAGCACGAACCCACACACAGAAGCAAACTCCGGGATCTACAAGGCTGCGATTCCGCCAGGGCCCGCGGGACACGTCCGGCTGCCCCTGCCGGGGGAAGGAGCTGTGAGAGGGGGAGAAACTGATCCCAGGAGCATCCAAAGTTCGCGGGCACGAGGAAGGTAACTTAACTCCAATAAGAAGCTTTGCTGCTCCATGCACTGATGTACAAACAAAAATGATGTTGTGCTTCAGGGTGAGTTTTTGCACGTTTTGCAGATCCTCCTCCTCTGGGGGAGGCGATGAAGGGACCACGGTGCCTGGGGCAGGTCCCAGAGGTGGGCAGGGAGAGGGTGCATGAGAAGAAATCCAGCACACCTCTTTGGGAAGGTGTCTCTGCTTGTGGGTCAGGTCAGGGAAGCAGCTGGGGATGTGGTGTTGCCACTTGCCTTTCTCCCTCCTGTCCCCCACCCACGGCATTTTTGCTGCCAGGGATGTTTACCCGCAGAAAAGGTCTGGTTTGGGGTTGGTGGGGTTGGCGTGGCAGGGGAGCGCCGGCGGAGCTGCAATGGAGGCAGCCTGCCCTGCTGCAGGCAGGAGAGCAGGCAGCACGCTCCGGTGGGAGAGGCTGGCCTGGGATGAGGACGCTGCCTGGGCTGTGGTGGGCTCTCCTGGGCTCCCAGGCAAGGGGAGCCACAAGCCCCCTGGTCCGCTCGTGGCACCTTTCAGAGGGGAGCGGGCTGTGCAGGGTTATGGCAATGGTTTCCAGTTCATCTCCTCTCTGGGAATCATTCCCTGATGTCCACGGCGTGACTCCAGTCATCTCAGCTGCCACTGGGACTCAGCACAGCGTAAGGGGCATTTCCACTTCCATGTGCCTAAGCTATTTGCTCAGAGAGGAGCCCCAGCCAGGCAGGTGGGATGGGGACGGCCCCTCCGGGCAACAAGTCCCTTCCCCACATGGTCAGCAACATGTGGAAAGCTCAGAGGACTTTTGGTCAAGTGATGCTGGCTTTGGCTTCACATCTGCTGGGCTTCTTGATTCTCCTGTGCCTCAGTTTCCCCTACAACCAAGAAGAAAGGCTTATGCTTTCAAGCACTCTGAGATATGAGAGGCAGCATGGAGGGCGAGAAGTAAATGGGCTGTTGAACAGGAGAAAACAATGCTTCTCTTTTACTAAATTGCTGGATTTTAAGGCAAGACAGGGAAGAAGGGCTTTTTTTCTTCAGTGCTTTGCAGCTGCGCTGCGGAGGGGCCGGGCAGGACCCAGTGAGCCGTGTCCTGTGATCCTCACTCACATGAGCTCTTCTGCCAAATCCCTGGGGGCTGAAGGGCCACAGCAGGCTCTGCCGCCCTGCAGCGGGGAGAGCCGCTGCGGAGGGCACAGGGATGCTTCCAGGGATGCTCTGGTACCCCTCCGTCAGCTGCTGCCTGGGGGAGCCTCCACCTTCCTCCCCAGCAGCCCTGAGTGGCAGACGCTTTGTCTGCGCCATCCAAAGCTGCTCCCTGAGAGCTGCCCAGACCCTCAAAGATCCCAGGCAGGAATTCTGAGCTGCGTCTGCCCTCTCCTATGAGCTGCAATCCTGTGGGCACAGTGTGGAGGAGAGGAGGGCATCGTTTAGGGCGCCCACCCACGAGATAACCACCCCTGGTGTAGCCTGTGGCGGGACAGAGAGCTGAGGACCTTGGCAAGGGTGCAGCTAAAGTCCCTGCACTGAGACAGAGCAATTAGTGCCCAGGTCTCCAGTGAGCCAGGTTTGGGCTCCTACGGGCGATTTACCCATTCTCTGCCTTCCTTTCTTCCCCCCTTCCCAGCATAGCTGGGTGCCCACACCTGAGCAGGATCCCAGGCTTAGAATAACTTCAAAACAGGTCAGAGCAAAGCCCACCCTGCTCAGCCGGCTCCAGGACAGCAGCTGGAGCAGATGTTCAGGCAAATATCAGGAAGGAGGTAGTGGCAGAGAACTTTCTCTGCTCACATCCCAGGCTTGGGATGTGCTGAGACCAGGGAGGGCACCAGGACTTTCATGGCCACCACGGACCGAGATTGTTCCAGCAAGCGGGTGGGAGCATTGCTCTCCACATACTGACTGGTGACAACTCTGTGAGTCCCCAGCTTTGACCAGTGCATCTCCAAAGGGTCTTTTGTGGAAGGAGGCTCCTCGTCTTCTGGGCTCTTTAATACCCAGATATTCTGGTGCATAGCTCAGTCCCTTCCCATAGTATTCTATACTGGTTAACGGGGGTGACAAGCTGGCCACCCCCCCTCCCCCTCCTTAGGAAATGAGCTCTGCCCGTGCGGGAGGGACAGTACTGGCCGAGGGTTTCCCCAGTTTTCAGGTCAGAGATACCCCTCAGCGATGGGATACCTGGTACCTCTGAGAGCAGGGAGCCTACAGGCCAGATACGGGATGTTTCCCAGCCATCATACGGAGACTTCACTCTAAATGCTCTCCAAGACACTGAAAACTGCTCTTTTTTCAGCCAGAGGCAGGCAGATCTCTTGGCAGGGCCTGTTCTTGCTCACACCGATGCGGCTTATCTGCAAGATAAGTTTGCAGAGCTGTTTGAGTCTGCACAGATGAAAGGCACAGAGAACGCACGAGATTGCTAAGCACCAGGCATGAATATTTTAGCAGACAGAAGCAAGCTCCTAGTGAGCTGAAAGGAAAACTGACGGGATCTTTAACTTTCCTGTGGTGAAACCGTGTAAGCTGCCGTTGTAAGGGTTCAGACTAGCGAAGAAACATCTTTAAAACGTGGTTGTTTGAACAGAACTGAAAACTTAACGCTCTAGTTCATGAGATCTAAACTGTGATTGAAGGGATTTGGTTATTTTATTGCCTGCATTTGGCACACAACTGAGAATAAATGTTAGGCTTCCTCCTAACGCTGCTTTTTTACAGTTTGAAGTACAAAGGGCCGGCCCGGAGGACAAAAGAGGGTCAGGAGGGACTAAGCCTGATTTAGATTTTCTGGGAAGAGCAGTAGGGTGAAACTGAGAAAAGAGAAGGTCTGGTTAGGCTGGTTTGTTGGGAAAGAGTCCAACTTCATGCCAGTCCTGCTTGGACCCTTCCAAACAAGCAGAAAGGCACAGGCACTTCTACAAAGCCTGGCCTGAGCCGCTGGCACACGAGGAATGCCCCGCTGCACCTAGAGAGGCTGTGGCTGTGCCTGGCGGGACTCCTGGTCGGCTTGGCCATGCCTTCCCAGCATGGGCACAGCACGCTCCCGCCGCACGCATGCCGCAGGTCCCGGGGTCCCCCCGCTCCTGGGCAGCGGGAACCCTGCTACAACCCAGGGGTGCCTTGGCTGGATGGTCCCGGGGAGCAGACCCTGGTTTCCAGCTGGCTTGGGCTCAGACCCCAACTCCAGCTGGTGGAGATGAAATCTCACCTCTAATCCCAGGCAGGAACCCCCATCCCTGCCCAACGGGCTCCACTGGAGCAGAGCACATCCCAGGGAAGCCTGAAAAGGCTCCTCTTTCTAGTCTCAGCACCACAATTTTCCTTCCCTTCAAAGCTGCAAAGTTTCATAGTTTGAGAAACTTGTTCTTCACACACTTTGACGGGGACAGCCGAGGTCTGTCCCTGTCTGTGGCGCAGACAGTGCTGGGGCACGGACTGGCAGGGTGCTGACATTCCACTCCCTCTCTGGGATCACTTCCCACCATGCCTGGATCATCCAGAAGCCCCTTCCACAAATTCATATCATGTCAGGACAGTGCCACAGCCATCCTCAGCTTTCCCACGCGGCTGCGGAGCAGCAGCTCGGCTGCTCCTGCCTGGAAGCGCTGTCTGAGATTGGCAAAGCAGAACCCCCTCCGGTGATATTCATTAGCAGTGCTGCAGCCTCTGTGAGCTGGAGAGACCTTTTACTGAGCTCAGCAGCCAAAACTGCAAACGGCGCGGGGAGATTTATATCCCTGAGTATTGAGCTGAATGGGCACAGTGGATTTGGAAAGGAAGTGGTTCAATTAAGGACGATAAGGATGGGGAAGGAGGGGCTATACTCCTCGCACATAAATTGGAATAAGATGTCAGGTATCAATACGGCATTTCTGGAAAAACCCTTGTCGTATTTTCCCATCACAGTTCCCAGCAAGAGTCTTTTCGCTTTGCACTGAAAGTTGGCACATGGCAGCCCACGGGATCCAGATGGAACCAGGTGGTCTCTCAGGTCCCTTCCAACCTAAACCATTCCATGATTCTACGATCTGCTGAGGAGTGGGATGTTAGTGCGGCTCCAGTTTTCCCATTTCACGAACTGGAAGAAAAGGTCTGCTGGTCCTGTGCACCCCTAGATGGGCTGGGAGGAATCGCCCAGACGTGCAGGCGTCCAGAGGGCAGGTGCCCCAAAACTGCTGCTTCGAAGAGTCGGGAACTGAGTGAGGAGTGTGGGGTGGGTGGAAAGGAAAAGTCAGGTTTGCCATGTGAGCTCCTTTCAGGGAGCTGCAGAGAGCGAGAAGGTCTCCCCTCAGCCCCCTTTTCTCCAGGCTGGACACCCCCAGCTCCCTCAGCCGCTCCTCACAGGACTTGTGCTCCAGAGCCCTCACCAGCTCCGTTCCCTTCTCTGGACTCACTCCAGCCCCTCAATGGCTTTCCTGTAGTGAGGGGGCTAAAGCTGGACACAGCATTTGAGGTTCCTCCTTCTTCTGCTGACCAAGTTCTTTCCCTTCTCCCTTTCTCCATCTGTAGATCCAACCAAGACCCAAGCAAGGACGTCCCACGAGCACTGCAAGGACTTTGGCAGCCAGCTTTGCTGTTCTGTCCTCAATGGCGAGAATCCCAGCTCCCACCACTCTAGCCATTTTCCTGGCGTGCCTCTTCTCTGGGGCACACAGCCAGACCCCAAGGGCTTTGCAGGAGAGCACCATCCCCTTTGAGGTGCTTGGGCAGGAGCAGGCTTACAGTCTCCTCCAGCCAAGCCTGTTCCAGGATGCCAAGCTGTCAAACCACTCGGAGAGCCTCCCCAGGAGCACCAGCTCTGAGCCGCCCCTGCTGCCCGTGTGTGTGAAGCCTGCGGATATCAGACACATTTTCAAGTACATCAACACCATCGTGTCCTGCACCATCTTCATAGTCGGGATCATCGGGAACTCCACGCTCCTGAGGATCATTTACAAGAACAAGTGTATGAGGAACGGGCCAAACGTCCTCATCGCCAGCTTGGCGCTCGGAGACCTTCTCTACATCCTCATCGCTCTGCCCATCAACGTATATAAGGTAGGCTCCGTGCGGCACAAGAGCCGCGCCAGCCTGGCCACTGCTGGGCTGGTGTCTGCTCCCACCTGCCTCCCTGCCCCGGGGAATATCTGTCCTCTGCCCTTTATCGCAGGCTCCATTTTTTGCAAGGGAGAGGGTGTTTCTGCTCTCCAAAGGGTGAGAAAAACATAAACACAAAAAGCTCAGAGTGCATTCCTGGGAAAGCAGAGGTGTTCTCAGCTACAGCTGTGTGATGCACACACACACACACACGAGCACACAGCCTTCCAGATCTTTTAAATCCCATCTGAAAATCACAAGAAAAGAATCACTCGCAGTGTCCTGACATTAGAACCCGACGTTTATTTCAGCTGAGCAAAAATTATTGTTCTTGTGCACGGGCACACTTCTCCCAGCACAGTTCAGTTAACCAGCCTCAAGCAAATAGGTTTTTTATTCTGGCTGAATGTGAAGACTCATCCAAGAACAAGGAAAAGGGGTGTATTATAAAGGGGCTTCTTTCACAGACACTGCCTCCTAAACAAGAGAGAAGAGGCACAACAAATAATCAGGAATAACCAGGATTTTGCCTAGGCCACCCAAGGAACCCCTCTCCCTTCCAGATGTCTACTGGGGGAGAAATTGTTGCTTGTTTAAGAAGCCCAAACTGACTGAGCAGCCTGCTCCTCAGAGCAGCCCCGTTCCCTCCCGGCGTGTCTCCCTTAGGACACAGTGATGGATGAGCTGGGTGGAACACCCAGGTTTGCAGACCAAAGGAAAGGGTAGGACCGGTCGGTTGCCTTCACCCGGGACCCTGATGTCCAGCAGAGCTTCTGGAGCGATTTGTCTTGCTGCCAAACTAAAGACCTTGCGTGGGGGGGCGGTGGTGTCTGAGCTCCGGGTGCCACGGGGACGTGAGGGTTGTGAACCCGGGCTCACTCTCCTGAGTCAGTGGCCTGGGTTTCTCCTGCCTTTAGGGCACCTTGGCCCCGTCAGTACCCTCCGCTTGCCCCAGCTGAGCCGGGGCTCACAGTGAATGTGTTCCCTAAGGAACCTAAGCACGGTAGGGACTTGCAGTTTGGTAAGGGCTTAAGACTAGATGGCTTTGAAAGCCACCTGAAAGCAGCTGTCCTTGCTGGATTTTGGCTGTTTCGGAGAATGACATCCATTTTCCCTGTGAAAGCAACCCAAAGCCCATTGCGGCATTTAGGATTCAGATCCATCCAAAACCACCCAGGGTATGGATTCAGAACCTGGTTTCTGGACCATCCTTTCATCTATGTGATAACCCATCCCACAACGAGCCCCTGGGGAAACGAATGGTTCCCAGCACAAACACAAAACACCGGAGAGCGCGCGCCGCGTAACCCCAGCAGAGGTAACCTCAGAGAGCTTTCAGCTGCTCTTTGTGGGCTTCTCACACCTTGTGGGTAACCCCCTGCTATTACGGGCAGCCGGACACGCTTCCCCGCAGCAGCCTGTTAACCCTGCGGCTCTTCCCCAGCTCTTGGCAAAGGACTGGCCCTTTGGCGTGCAGGTGTGCAAGCTGGTCCCCTTCATCCAGAAGGCCTCAGTGGGCATCACGGTCCTCAGCCTTTGTGCTCTCAGCATCGACAGGTAAGAAACGACTCCTACAGCTGCACTGCCCAGCCCGACCCCTGTTTGACCATAGCGTGTCCCTTGGTTGTAACCCCGAGGCGGGCAGCTTGGTCCCAGGCCAAGTGCAGAGATGGGCACAGGGTGCTGTCATGTAGAGTTGAAATCCAACGGGAACGGACTCTGGTGACAGAGCTCAAATCCTGCTGCAAAAGGTTGGGGTGAGGATCGTGGTGTGCTGGAAAAACTGCTGGGAGGGTGGGGAAGGGTGGCGGGGAAGGGTGGCACCTCCCCGGCGGCAGGTAGGCATTGGCCAAGGATGGCTACCACCACATCCATCCTTTCAGCCCCAGTTTCTGATCTTTCCCATCTTTCCCATTCCCCCACTTCCCCAACTGAAGGGGAAGGTTCAAGGGTGGAGGAGGAAGGCAGAAGGGAAAGGGCCTTTGGGGACAACTCTGCACCTTCTCAGCCCCTTCCTGACAGTTGCTTTCTCACTCCCGCCTGCTCCTGATGCGTTCCCACGCGTTGGGCAGGTACCGAGCAGTGGCGTCCTGGAGTCGGATCCAGGGGATAGGAATCCCCATGTGGAAGGCAGTGGAGGTGATGCTGATCTGGGCAGTGGCCATTGTGCTTGCAGTCCCCGAAGCTATAGCCTTTGACATGGTGGAGCTCAGCTACTGGGAACAACACCTGTGGGTGTGCATGCTTGCCTCCGAACAGAAATCCCGCTTCATGATGGTACGTACGCTCTCCCAGCCCGGCTGCAGCGCTAGGGAGAGGGAGACACAGGCGAGCAGGGCATCCTCCCTCCTTGACTAGGGGATCACATGCTTCTGGAGATGGCTTCTTATAATCACAGAATCACAGAGTCGTTTTGGCTGGAAAAGACCTTTAAGATCATCAAATCCAGCCATTAACCCAGCACTGCCAGGTCCACCACTGAACCGTGTCCCTCAGCACCGCGTCTGCACGTCCTTTAAATCCCTCCAGGGATGGTAACTCAACCACTTCCCTGGGCAGCCTGTTCCAATGCTTGACTACCTTTTTGGCAAAGAAATTTTTCCTACTATCCAATCTGAACCTCCCCAGTGCTGCTCGAGGCCGTTTCCTCTTCCAGCCATCGGGGTGAAGACAGGGAGAGCAGTATCAGACAAAGCGCAGGAGACCCAGCACTGCAGTGACATGGGGCAGACTTGCCTTGAATGTGGGGTCAGAAAACAGGCAGTGGGTCCTTAAACTGTGTTGTGTCTGCCCCCTCCACATCAGGAAGCTTCAGAACCTGCTCTGCTGCCCCAGCAGAGAGTGTCTCCACAACCAGTCTCTGTGGGTGACCTTTATCACAGGGTCAGCTAAGGGTGAGCAAGGGTTTTAAGACCTTTACAAGGCACCAGAATTTATCCCACCGTGTCTACAAAGTAAGCTCCTTGCGTTACTTGCACGAGCGTGCTGGGCTGGACTGGCAGCCAAAGGGGAACCAGCCTTTGCTTCTTCGGGTTAAGTGTGTGCACCAGCCCCGGGGGAGGACAACCCCACGCACACTTTGCGCAGGAGCCGTTACGCTTTCACACATCAGATGTGTCTGATACAGGTGGCGGGGACTGGGCCAGTTCATGCCCCAGTTATATCCCCCACCCCACCCCTTTCCCCATTTTCCAGTTGCTCGGTCTTTTGCACGCAGTTCTACCGGGATGTGAAGGACTGGTGGCTTTTCGGTTTCTATTTCTGCCTCCCCTTGGTGTGCACTGGCATCTTCTACACCCTCATGTCATGCGAGATGTTGAGCAAGAGGAATGGCATGAGGATTGCTCTGAACGACCACATGAAACGGGTAAGAAAACCGGGAGGGCAGAAACTCTGATACTTCTCAAAACGGGAGGGGAGGACACACACCTGCCCCTGTGAAGGACACGTATGAGCTGGCACAGCCTCACAGCGGCCAACAGACGTTGGCACATGGATGCAGATGCACAGGTTAAACCCGGGAGATGGGCTTTCAGCTCTACAACCTCCCCTCTTGGGGACAACCCAAACCACTAGCCTGATGGCCACGGATTTTCAATTTTCAATTTCTTATGGTCATTTATCTCTGGCTGGGCTGTGCCAGCCCAGATCACACCAAACTGGACCCAGTGCTGCCTGTGCCGTATGGCAGACAAGGGGCGCAGGGACAACGGTCGACTGTCCCCTCCCACGCTTTACAGAACGATCCCTTGAGGCAGAGGCTGTCACAATAATACAGAGTGAAGGGTGGATGGATGAGGCCCCCACGTCCCAGGGAGCATGACTCCAGGAAAGCCACCAGGAGCAATGGTGGGAAGGGGCGTGAAGGAATCTGGTCCATGTCGTGTTGCTGGTACCCTGCCCCTTCCTACTGCCTGCATCTCAGTGTCCTCCTCATGGTGGGGGAGTCGGGACCTGCAGGTTGTGCTTTGGAGTCAAAAGGGGTGCCCAGCCCCTGTCAGAAATTACTTGAAGGGCTCTTGCTCAGGATGGGGAGATGGTGCTTTGCTCCACCCGCCCTCCAGCGCTCAGCCGGACCACCCGCTCTCCCCTGCCCACCTTCCCTTCGCAGCGCCGGGAGGTGGCCAAGACCGTGTTCTGCCTCGTGGTGATCTTCGCACTCTGCTGGCTGCCGCTCCACCTCAGCCGCATCCTCAAGAAGACCATCTATGACCAGACGGACCCCAACAGATGTGAACTGCTCAGGTAGGGGCCCCAGCCGGAGGGCACCGTGCCGGGAGCCCCTGCGGGCACCAGCAGAGGCTCTGCTGGGCTGCAGGCTGGTGGAGTTGCCTCCCAAACACCTTGTTTCCATAGCTGCTTTTCTATCAGGCTCTCCTGATAGGCACAGAGAAAGGGTGTGGGGGACCGTAAGGAGAAATGAAGTTTTGAAATGTCTCGACAAAGCTGTGGGTTAAAGTCTGCTGGGCAGGGCTAAAGGGACTGCAGCACGTCTGAGGGCTGTGCACAC
Source organism: Rhinoptilus africanus (assembly GCA_013400135.1). NCBI lineage: Eukaryota > Metazoa > Chordata > Aves > Charadriiformes > Glareolidae > Rhinoptilus > Rhinoptilus africanus. The sequence continues at coordinate 97,354 of VXBO01003383.1, forward strand.
TTTCTGCCACGTGGTAGGTGCCTGTTTCCCCCTCTCCTCTTTACCCATCACAGCAAAATCCAGTCCAGGACAGACAGACACTGCTGCTGTGCTTGAGTGTGAGAACATCAAAGTCCCCGGGGAAATCAGTTCTTACGCTTTTGGTTTCTTTGGGAAATGCTCCTCATAAGAAAAGGTGTTGGGCAACTGCCCAACTGCAGGAGGGATGGTTCTGGGCTCCCCTCCCTGGTATCAGCCACCGCCCCTCCGAGGAAGCAGGCGCCCAGGCCAGGCAGTTTGGAAACCCTCCCTCAGTTCTCCACCTGGCGAGCTTCCAACACGTCCACCCTCTTCTCTCCCCTCCTGCCTCAGTTTCCTCCTGGTGATGGATTACTTTGGGATCAACATGGCCTCCCTCAACTCCTGCATCAACCCTGTGGCGCTCTACTTCGTCAGCCGCAAATTCAAGAACTGCTTCCAGGTAGGGCTGACCCCTCCAGAGCCCCTGGATGTGTCGACCATTCCCAGACACCGGTCCCAGGGGCACAAGCTTCCATGGACCAGGCACAGTGCAGCAGCCAACAAGATTCCCCGATTTGCTCATATATTGATCGTATTTCTACTCCCAGTTTTCCCCCTGCTCGGTGCATCTCTTCCCAGCTTCACGTACACTAGAGCTCGCCACCCTGCCATGGGGGCTTTTGCCAGTGCAGGACCAAGGCCAAGCCAAAAAGGTCCCTGATTGTTTTCCTCAGGAGCATCCCCACAAACCATCTCAGGACTAGTGGAGCCCTGAGAATGGGATGGGATGGGATGGNCATCCCCACAAACCATCTCACGACTAGTGGAGCCCTGAGAATGGGATGGGATGGGATGGGATGGGATGGGATGGGAGTCACCTCTCAGCTGCTGTGGCAAAAAGGAGAGTTGAGCCCAGCTAAGCATCACGCGTATTTTCTGTCCCCCAAGGACAAGAAAACGCAACTGCAAAAGATACCCAAGGTTTTGGTATCTTCATTTCCAATCCCCATCAGGCCTATCCTGGAAAACCTGCCTCCCAGCAGATCTGAAGTGCAGGCTGCGGTTCCCAGCCTGGCACCGTGTGGGTTGACTTGCCAACATCAGTAAGGAAATATTTCCTCTTCTTTCACCCCGTAGCCCACACTTGTGACCTCTCTCTCCACCCTCCTGTCTCCTCACAGTCCTGCCTGTGCTGCTGGTGCCAGAGACCGGCTCTGAGCATCACGCCGACGGACGAGAAGGGCTCTGTCGGGAAGTGGAAAGCCAACGGGCAGGAGCTCGGGCTGGACCGGAGCAGCTCCCGCTTGAGTAACAAGTACAGCTCCTCCTAACGCCATCACCTGCGGGGCCGAGAGGAGCAGGCACGGTGCCCAAGAGGGCAGGACCCCTCCATTTCTCTCGCACGGCCGTTTCCTGGCTGGGCCTGAATCGTTTCTGCCTTCGTGTCATAACCCACCTGCAAGGAGCTGCAGCATTTCACGGGCCCCTGGGACCAGCTCTGAACGCAGCCCCTGGACCACGCCGATCCGTCCTCTGGGCCGAGTCACCTCTGGAGGAGGGGGAAGGGGACTCAGATCCTTGTAGGATTTTTCATTTCCTTGCAGGAAAACCAAGTGACTTGCGGCCATTTGTCCCGGGTGGAAATGTGGGGTGGGGAGGTACGTGTGAAAAGGGAAGGAAGGTCGAGATGTGGTCCCTTTGAGATGGATGTGGGATGAGGAGGAGAGGGACAGGCCCCTGAGTGACAACTTCCAGCTGAAAAAGCCAAAGAAAAGCTTAACTTCCCTTGTCATCCCTCTCTGTTGCTGGGACATTGTCCCTGGGCAGCAAGCCAGGATAAGACCCAGGCACTATGCCTGGCAGAGCATCAATGGTGTGAAATCGCCTCCTGTTGCTGGTAGGGAGAGATGGGCAGTAACTCGGCTTCATGGTGTGACCAACCTGACCTGGGGAGCCCTACGAGCCCCCCTCCTCTTCACCTTCCCCTGGGAGATCTGTCCCAGGCTCCTCACCCAGGGATGACGTTCACCCCACCAAAGCGACTGCATGTTCCCGGACGGCTTAGGGGACCAGACGTCCTTGGCAGAAGGCAGTGGCAGCATCCAGCCAAACCATCGGCTCCAGCCTCCCCCTCCCCGAGGGCAGGTGAGCTCCCGGCTGGCCCCATTGCTGGCCCAAGGGGCTGCCCTTCCAGGGAAGGGTTTGCAAGCCCAGGAAAGGGAAGGCAGAGATGGCTCAAATCTGGATGAGGCTGGGACCAAGGAACCAGCCCTCACCTTTCCAACCCTCTGCATAACCTGGAAGCAGATAATCTCTCCCTGCCGCAGGATGCAAGGCAGAGGATCCCAAAGATGCGCCCTTCCAGAAAAACATCCAGCCTTGACCCGTGATCTTCAGCAGCTGGAAAGTCCACAGCCTCCTTCAGCCGGTCGCTCACGGGAGGGGGATCACCCGCAAGACCACAGCTCTGAAGGGAAAAAAGGGATGCTCTGCTTTTTGACGCCCATAATTCATCTTCCTCCTGCCACCAAGGCTGAGCGCCAAGGGGGCAGTGGGGCTGGACCCCCATGTGCCTTGGCCACAGCACCATGACAGCAGGGTTCGCACCATTGTAAGGGGGGGGGCAGAGACGTTCGTCCTCCTCATGGTCAAACTGAGGTGGAAAAGGCAACGGGGAAGGTCCCATCTCAGCTGAAGGAGCCGCTGGAGCCAACCGAAATACGGCAAAGAGCTTTCACAAATTGACTAGTTAAAATAATAAATCCCCGAGTGCTTTTCCAGCATGTTTCTCTAAAAAGTCACGCTCGCATCTCTTGCCGAAAGTTTAAGAAAACCTATATGAGAAAGTTTTAGTTACAAAGCATTTGATCGTTTTTCTGTTCTCTTCTCTCTTTTACCTCTCTCTCTTTCTTTCTGCTTTCCCCTTTTCATCCTGAGTCCCACAGGGGAGGAACACCGGTGAGCAGGGGACTTGCTGGGGGCTGATTTGGGACAGCTGGGACAACCTGGAGAAGGCTGGCAAGGCCAGCAGGCAGAGGAGGCTGTGGGTCAGATCTGGAGATCTGTCAGGTAAAGGTGGGACACGTGGGTCTCAGCAGGGCCAGTTTCAGCCCCAAATCAGCACCAGAGACAAGCTGAGGGGGAGCACACACAGGCTCCCCCTCAGGAGTGTGACCTCCTCTGCCCTGCCCGTCCCTGCTCTCCTGGCACATACTTTGCCCCGCTGCCAGCTCAGCTGCCCCTTCTCAACTGGTGTGCTCCAACCTGACCCTGCAACACCACCCACAGCTGCCCTTAATTAAAAAGAAACAACGCCAAATGAACTGGAGTTGTCAGAAGTCGGGATCCCTTGGGCAGAGAGTCAGGAGAAGCACTTTTCTTGAGAAACAAAATCATTCCAGACCCGGGAGGGACATGGACACCAGGTTGTTGTATTGGGACATGGGGGAGGGAGATACTGTTCTCCAGAGGACTGAAATACTTTGGGGACACAGGAGCCAGCTAAAAAGCACTCAGTGCCTCAAAGAAGCAGGAGAAAGTATCAAGCTCTGCATGTCCCCCTGCCAGAGAAGCCGCAAGCGCCAAAAGGCTGAAATAGCAAAGAAAGAAAGAAGTTTGGGAGTTTAAAGCTATAGACCTGTCCCTGGCTGCTGCTGTCCTCCTTGCTGCAAAATAAAGTTGGTCCCAACTGGCAAAAGTCAGCGGTCCCAGGTTAACGCAAGAGCAAAGCACGCAGGGGTGCAGCTCAGTGCCAGCCAGCAGCTGAGCAAGGGTTGTTTGACCTTGCACTTGCACGGTGCACGGGAACCAGCGTGGTTCAACGCACGGCTCCCACCCATTTCAGCAGAGATTGAAGCATCTTGACAATTTCCCAGCAGTGACCTTTGGTAATTCCATAAGGAGCAGCATCCCAAACGCTGAAGAGCCACCACTCTCTCCCAAGGACAGGCAGAGCAGCCAGGACCTGCTAATATTCACAAGGCAGGCCAATTACAGGCACACAGGGGAATCCTTCTGCCTTACTTAACCTCCCGGGCCCCCAGTGGCCAACGTCTCTTTTTATACACCAAGAGCAGATTTAATCACTCCTGCATTAGCAGCCACACTCAGATCAACATTTTAGCCTTAAATGCTTCAAAACCAGCCTCAGATCTGCACGTTATTAATATTACAACAAACAGACCGACATGAATTCATCCAGCGCTGGACACGGCTACCACTTGCTGTGCGACTGTTGAACAGCGACTCCATCCTCCTTTGGCACAGCTTTTCCCCTTGTTTTCCTCCTAGACATCTTCTATTAAACCCCAGTGTCCCAAGTTTGACCAAGTGCGAGAGAGGAGAAGAGAGCTGAGATACAGCAGGAAACAGCACCCTTTTAAAGCTCTTCTCTTGCACTGGCATCCAAATGGCACTTCTCCATCCCTAGAAGGTCTCCCTGAGGCTCCAACCGAGGCTGGGACCAGCAGGTTCCAGCTCAGAGGGGAAGCAGTGACCATCGGACAGGGAGCACGCCTGCAGCCTGGCTCCAGCTGCTCACGGGAATGCAAACGTGAAGAAGCTCCTGTTGCTCTTCACAGGGGAGAGCTGCTCGTTATGGGCACGCACGTCCCTCCCTTGCTTCCCCAGGCAGAGGAGGTCCAGGAACAGAGTGGTCCCCGCAGCCCAGCCCAGCCAACACGCAACTGGCCCACAGCACCCCCCTGGAGCTGGGGGGAGCGACCAGCAGCTCAATGCCCAGCTGGGTTCCGACACCTTTTTAAGAAGCTCTTTTCCATGACAGCCGGGCCGAGATTGAGCCCGGGTGCACCACTCAGCTCCCTTCAACCTCCTCCCTTGCCCTGGGGAAACTGCCTTCCTGCTTTTTAATGTCTCCCTCTTGCTTGGGCTGGGGAATTCTCCAACCAGAAAGTCCCCAGGCCCACGCTTGCTCCTATGCGGCGGGGTGAAACGCTCACCAGCACCCACCGAGCACAGCCCCTCTTCCCCACACGCTCCTGCTGCGTCCCAAGCGAAACATGCTTTAACCACCCAGGAGTTTCAGCACACAGAGACCAGGCCAGAGAGGACCAGAGAGGATTAGCCACAAGCAAAGCCACAGCAGTTACCCACGGTAGGTGTGGGACCGTGTTGGCGTGGGCAGGATGAATCCATTACGAAATGCAGGGTTCAGCTGGCTCCTCAGCCTCGCGCCTGCCAACACAGACCCACCGCCAGCCCGTCAGAGAGACCACGTCTGTCAGTTCGCATTTGAAACAACGATTTTACAGAGAAAACCTGACATTTTACATCCTCCTCCTTATTCCTCTGTATGTTAATAAAACATGTTGGTGTTTGAAAGGAAAATCTCTGGGTGTTCCTTATTAAGCAGCAGGGGGTCTGCAAAGTCTGCTAAATACTTAATTGAGTGTCAGCAGGTTCCTTTGGTAACTGCAGACCTCCACGGAGGAGACAAGCCGTGTTCACCCTGTGCAGAGCAAACCGGAAAGGTTCCCAATCCTACGCCCGGCACGGCACAGAAAAACTCCTGCAATTTCATGCCACATTACACTCAACAAAAGGCTTTCACTTGGAGCGTGGCCAGCAGAGCTGAACAAGGCCAGGGTTTCAATGCTGTACCCTTTCAACCCGCTCACGAGGAGTGCTCTGGGCTCCCCTTTGTCTACATTCTTCAGGGGGTTAAAAAAGGCAAGTGCTTTTTTATTCCTCTCACCCCCCAAATGAGCAGAGTATCAGTTTATAATAATCTGTTTAAAAAGGAAGGTTGGCTGTAGCTGCTGAGTCAACCGCACTGGTGCCAGTAACAGAAAGATTTTAACTGGGAAAGGGTGCTGCCTTTCTAAAAGCTTGATTTTACACAGCACTGAACCCCTTTGCTCCCTGTGGACTCTGGGGCAGACTAAGTCTGTGCACCTGCAAACTCTGTGATCTGAAAAACCTGCTCAGGAAACAGCAACGACACTTGCAGACAGAAAGAAATAAGATGGAAGGAGGAAAGAGCTGCCTTCCAGCTGTCATTTCCCATACCTGTGCTGAGCTGAACGCAGTGTCACCTCTGCGGCATCAAACTTCATAAACTTTATTATTAGAGAAAATACAGGTTTGCATTAAAGCTGCCATAAAAAACCACAACCAAACAAGAACTCCTGACACAGGGAATTCGACACACAGACGTTACACACACCCATGGGGACGGCCATCCCCAAACGCTACTGCATCTCTTCCTCCCTCTGGGCCCTGTACTCCTTCACGCTCTTCTGCAAACAAAAGCAAAGGACAACTGTTAGCAGCATAAATCTGAGTGACACAGTGTCCCCACCCTGGCCTGTGCTGTGACTTCTCTGCCCAGTGCCCGGGAAGGCTGAGGGACCTGAGAAGCCCTGACAGAGCTCCAGGTACTTTCAGAAGCAACTGAGCTTTACAGTCACTCCAAGGAAAGGAAGCCAGGCACTGCCACAGGTCTGGCAGAAAATGTCTGAAAAAAATATCAGGTTTTTCATATCAAAAGTGCCTACAACAGTGGTCTCAGCCCAATCCTGTCCCCTCAGAGACCAAGAGGCAGAAAAGGCCCTTGAGCTCTTCAGGCAACAGTCTCACCTCAAAGGTGTTGAGCACGTGTTGGCAAACACCCATCAGGTCGTTCAGCCCTTTCCGGAAGGGCTCAACAGCAGGAAGGGCCCCTGCAGGAAAGATGATGTGTTAGTGAAATGGGAGATGAATTCCAAAGGGTTGGTGGCCGCCTCCTTGCTGCTCTGAGGCAGCGCGGCTGTTACCACCATGCCCAAGGGCAGGCCCCGTGATGGGGAGAGGCTCTTACACCAGGTATGTGACCCCACACTTCCCTCCTCCCGGCCCACCATCAGCAGCCTGAGAGCTGAGCCCAGTGTGGTGGTCCAGGCTACGGGGCAAGAACCGCAGACACTTCCCCTGCAGTTAGTCCATGGGGAAGGGGTGCCCTTGGCAAGGTGAACAGCCGGAGCGCTCATTAATTTTTAGGAATTAGAGTCAGAAAGCACAAACCAGGTACTGCCAGGAAGTGGCTTCTACGTATGTGGTGCTCAAGGGACCAGCCCCGTGAGGAAGGAATGAAATACCAGTGCAAAGCTGGCGAGCTCGCAGGGCTGGATGGAGGGCAGTGGACTGAGCGGAAGGGGTTGGGGTGCTGGGAGGAGCGAGTGACTGCAAGGGGCTCACAGTTGTCAGTGCTACTTATTATCAGGGAACAAAGTCCTCTTTGGGAGGCAAGTCAAAAGACAGCACAGTCTGATGGGGCTTTTCAAAAGAGCTTCAGGTCACAGCCTGACAGCCAGAGCTGCAAGACAGCCGAGAAGGAGATGCAGAAACAAATTATCTCATGGCAGCCATATACGTCAGCACACTTGGGGTTTGCCTTCCAATCCCTGTGCTAATTTAAGGGCAGATGGAGCACCCATCACCTCAGACAGTGAGTAGCACATCTACTACATCTTCAGTCCAGTGTCTCCTGTGAGTCAAACCATACACCTGGGACCAGGGAAGGCTGTGGGCTCCTCCGTTGGGAACCCGACAGCAGGGAAACAGAAGAGCTGTAGCCCAATGGCTCAGAGCAGCCTCTCCGGCTCAGCAACAGGCACAGCAGCTGCAGGGGGGTAGCAGAGAAGACTCATGGTGGGAACCTGATATAACCAGGGGTAATTCCACAAAAGAAGGGCCCTGGACACAAAGGCGCGGCGCACAGCCATACCTCTGGTCTGGATCCGGAAGTTGATCTTGCTTTCAGAGGGGTGTGTGATGCAGTAGCCACAGAACTCCACTTCAGGGCTGCAGGAGGGGAGAGAGAAGAGGGCAGTGAAACCCAGGCCACAGCAAATCTCAGGGAAGTCAGAGGCTGAGGCAACCCCAGATCTGCTGGGGATCAGGAGGTTTCTAAAATGACTGAAGATCTTATGGGAAGGATATGCTGAAGGGAAACTCTCTGCGTAACCTTATTCACACACCCTCATCTATCTCTGCGCTGCAGCTGGAGCTCTGCAGGGGAAGGACATGGCTGACGTGATCACAGGCAGCATCTTGGCACCACCGGCGATCCGCTGGCAGGCCTGCAGAGTTCAAAGAGGGGGTCCTGGATGCTTGGAAAGCTCACTGTACACAAACCTGCTGCAGTTCTGCTGGGCAAAAGAGGATGACTGGTCTAGGGCACTGCAAGGATTTACTGAGATGGTTTGCAGGCTGCACGACACCTGCCTTCATAAGCTGAGGTGGTTGTAGAACATTTGTGCGCCCAGCAGGAAGAACAGCCCCTTGCAAGAAGCCTGCTGTTTTTCTTGTCATGGTGATTTACCAGCGGAATTCACATGACATTTGCAACTGCCATTTGAGATGATGCATTGAACTTCCTGCTGTAATTCTTCCGAGGCTTACCAGTAGATCCTAACAAGCCCACAGCGCTGCCCAGCTCAATAAAATCGGGCGATGAGGGTGAACCTATTTGTACATTTCAATTGGGACAGCAGGATAATTAATTCCCAGCATCAATTCCTGCACCTCTGTGCAAGCATGAAAGATGATCAATTTGCTTAATACTGGCTGTTCCTATCCTCTTTTCTGACAGCACTTGTCCCAGAAGGAGACATAGATACTGCCTGACCATGTACTTACATGGAGCTGCGCACCATTTTACCAAGGGCCAAATAAGACATTCAGAAGCCTTTCACATGTCAGACGTAAAATTTCCTCCATAACTAACCATCAAGGAGCAGTGAGGGCTGACTGTTCCCTAAGGCATGGGGAGCTAGGAGCCATGGATAGTAGGAGAGCTGACAGGGCAGAGGCCTCACTAGCTAGCCCTGTCCCACAGCACCCAAGCGAGGGAGTAGGGTGGGTACAAAGGTGGTAGCCAGGGCCAGCCAAGGGTCCGGATCATCAGGCAGGCTTGTGTGGATGAAGGAGGTCCAAGGTCAGGCCAAGAAGTCAATCTGCAGGTGAGTGTCACATCAGGTGAGGGTAATGAGGGTCAGACACTACCCAGTGATCACCAAGAGGGTGTGCAGTGATGAGGAAGGGCTGAGGTCAGTCCGGGAAGTCAATCCCTGGGTCAGCATCCAGGCGAATGGAGTCCACAGCCCAGTACAGGCTGAGCTGGAGATCCATCCTCCTACAACACAGCTCAGCAGGAAATGGAAGCCTTGAGCTGAGCTCAAAAATGGGACTCACAGCAGGGTGTAGGCGGAGGCCCCAGGTGTGGCTGGTCAGGGCCAGTAAGGCCTATTAGTGCTCTCAGGGTCCTGGCACTAACAGCACAAGGAAAAGTTAATCCTGGTAAGAGAGGTGGGGTGCTAGGCAAGGAGTCTTTGCCACCATGTCTGACATAAAGACCCCAGCAGGTGTGCACAGAGGTAGTTTCTGATCATTTGCCTTGTTCCAGCAACAACTGAGATACAGCACAGTAAGGAGAAGGCCAGAGTAGGAAACAGAGGCTCCACTTACTTCTTCATGACCATATATCGGAGGGAGTTGCCAAGCGTGTGGTCCTCATCATGCAACACAAACGTGACGCAGTTTCCATCTGTCCCATCTGCCTGGACCTGCCACAAATGAGGAAAGAAGAGTTGCTGTAAGGTGCTCTGAGGTAGTGAACACCAGCCCTAGGGTGAAGAAAAACCTATTGTGCTCAGCTTCACCAGAGTAACAGGGTGTCCAGCCCATGGCTGGACAGGAATGAAAGGGATAGGCAAAAACTCCACAGGGTTGNAGCTGTAAGCCCAAATTCACATGCCGAGGATGAGCCTGGAGAGCCCACCGTTGAGGCTCAGGCTGCTGAGCCCCACGTGTAATGAACCCCGCAATTCCGGCAGCCAGCCCCTAATCCTCCTGCTGCCTTTTGGCTCAGGCGCCCAAAAAGAGCTTTACGAGCTAACGCTTCCTGAGAAAACTGGTTTGGGATCCCCTCCAAAACTAACAAGCTGCCTAATTAATCGCTTAGCTGTCAGAGGGCTGCTGAGCCTCTGACCTTTCCCCAGGCTTAGCGTAGCCACCGCGGAGCCTGATGTGCCCAGACAGCCCCCAGCCGCTTCCTCTCTCGGCAGCAGAGAGAGGTTTCAAGGTTAAGTGCAGAGCCAGCCTAAGACAAGCACTGATCTCTTTGCATCCTGCCCGCCGCCAAATCCTCAACCACTCCAGATATTTTTATAACCCCTCAGATTTTCCCTCAGGTAGCGATGCCCTCCTAGCAGTCCCGCTCTTCCTTCTGCAGGTACGGCTGCCATGGGGAATTGACTCAGCAGTTCCGAAGGGAAATGCAGACTGGCTTCCCTGGAGAAAGAGATCGCTCAGACCTGCAGGACAATTCAAGGCCTGGCTCCCCCCTCACCAGCCACTGCAGAAAGGCAGGTGCAACGCAGCAACATCCCATCAACAACGGGGATGTTGGACGGACAGGGTCTCCCCATCTCCCAGCATCTCGCAATCCACAACCAAAGCAGTAAGTCTTGCTGAGTGATTAAAATCAGTGAGTGGCAAAAACACCTTCCCTTGGTGTGGAAGGACAACGCATAAGTGTCTTCCTACAGGTCGCTCGGGCAGCCGGTGGCATGGATGAAACACCCTGCCAGCTCTCCCGCTTGCTACACCCAGCACCCTCTTCCCAAACGTAGCTGCTGGCCTCAGTCTCTCCTACTGTGAGGAGGTATTTCTTAAAATTATTAGCCCCAGTCATACTCAAGAGCTTGTTTTTTCCAAGCAAGAGCAGACTAACGTAAGAGGTACCCATATGGCAGGACAGGCTGCCTGGCCCCCAATTTGCTCCCTGCGTCCAGTCCCAGGGTTAGGAGTGTGACCAGGGCTAAGCACCCCCGTCCCTGCCCCAGACAGGCACAGCTCCATTCCCTGGGACACTGACGCTCTTGCAATTCGGTCCCGCAGTGGGAATGACACCTTAGCTCAGCTGTGGCTCTGCACACATGGGGGCAGAGAGATTCTTTTCCAGACAGAGAGCAAATATTTACACCTGAGTTACAAATGTTGCATAAAAACGATTTGAAAAAGGGGATAACTGGGAGTTTAACAGGCAGCACTGAGAGTTGCACTGAATTCGGACTCCTTCGCAAAGCTGAAGGAAGGTGTGGGCGTAGGAAAGAAGGGACAGATGCACCTCTGGCACGACAGCTGGGCCAACTTGTGGGGCTGCAGCAAGTGCCTCAGAGCAGCAACCCAATGAATTTAAGCTGTCCCTGCTCCTTCGCACAGCAGAAGTACCCAGGCCATTGATCTGGCAGATGAAAGCCAGAGCACAGCTCTTTCACACAGCCCTAAGGAACACATCGTGCTGAACCGGCTTCACAGACACAACTTTCCTTCTCCTCTTTCCTGTGGAGAGTCTTCGGATACAACTCTGGATCTCCACAGGACCACAAGCTTTGCTGCTTCTCATCAAGCCATTGCCTACCTAGTCAGGTATCTCGCCTCTGGCACAGACACTGCCTGAAGCTTCCGAGGAAAACTAACACATTCCCCTCAAGGAGAGATTCCTCCCTGGTCCCTGCAGCAATTGGGTCTGTGCCCTGAGGCAGAAGGCTGAGATTTCTCATGGTGTTTCTGAGTCTCCTCTAAGAGGTGCCCAGGTATCAAACCATTCATCACAAGAAAACTTGTTCTCCTGTGAGCCAACTTGTTTTAAGAAGAAAGCTCTGATGCCCTGGAGCAGGGAATTCTGCTCATCTGGAGCTTTTCTTCATTGGTTACACACCAATTCACTGGTCTCTTTACCAAACTGTCCTTGTTCTTGTATTAAGGTAGAGGCAGATAGAAAAGCTGAGGAGATCGTGAGGCAGCTTTAGGATTGATCAAATTCATTCGAGCCCCTCAGAGACAACAGACATAAAAAAGCCTGTACTTCCCCCAAGACTGTGGGGGGGTAAAGCCTCCCAGCAAGGTCAGGATACGGCCCCTGCGACCCAGCCACCCACGCACTGGTCACTCCCCTCCTCTACTGGCTAAGCAAGCCTAAGAGCTGCAATCTCGCACCCCCCAGAAGCTCTCCTGCTTGGAGGGGCTGTGATTTATGATGGTGAATTATTTAATGCTGTACTGGGTGCGTCGGTAGTGCTGTGGTGGATACATTAGCACAGCACTGAGCTAGACAGGATCAGCTAGACACGAAGTGGGTGGGGAACAGTCCTACAGCTCACTGCAGTTTATGCGTAACTTGTCTTTTATGTCAGAATACAGTCCTTTGCTGGTCTTCATGACTCAGTATTGCTTTCTACACATCCTCCCGTTTTCTGTACGGTACTGCATTCCTCATGGAGGGATCTGCTGGTTTGTTGCCAAGGGCCTCTCTAGGAACTGCAGCTCTTCAAAGACCAATTTCATTCGTCACATCAAACTTGCAGGATTAGGATTGGGCTTCCTGCTGCAATTGTGACTTTCAGCCTGTGGCCTGCACAACTGGCAAGAAGAATACATCTCTGTAGAGCCTGAAAAAGGTAACTCGCAGAAGCCACACTATTGCTAAGAGACGCTGGGGTCTGTTGTGCCATCAGGAAAAGTTTAGGGGCTGTAGATTGAGAGACTATGGAAAACCATTGCATTAAGCCTTCTCCAAAGGTAGCTTTTAAAACCAGGCAACTTAGAAAGCCCCCTTGTTTATCCTTATACGGCTGTCCTGGTGCTCAGCTTTCCCCCTTTCCCACCCACAGACAGACAGGCAGACACAGGGAGCACCTGATGATCCCGGATCAGCTCCCCCTCTCACCCTGCCTGGGAGCACCCCCAGCCGCAGCCCCGTTAGCCTGAAGCGCAGTGCCATCTAGTGCCTTCTGCCGCCCGAGCGGGCACCAGAGATGGAAACGGGCCATAAACTCCCGCAGCAGCCACCGGCCATGGAAAAAGGGTCCGTGAGCTCCTGCCATAGGGCTCAGCAAGCTGACAGGGGTGAGGAGGCGAGGGATGCTGCCAGGGCCTACAGCTAACAGGCACAGCCGCTCACAGCCTGGCGCTTTCAGCAAGTCATCTTTAAAAAGCAAGCCTTGTTTTAGAAAATGCCAGTCCTCACTACTTTTAAGATAGGTTAGTCCTGGCCTCTGGCTGCGTCTGTTCCCTGTAGGACCACATCAAACACCCAAACTTCAAGAAATTCAACTAAACGGGTGGATTCCTCTCTGTCCCCCCTGTTTCGGCAAACACTGCCCCTCGCCTCTTTCACTCACTGTCTTTACCTTCTTTCCCCCTCTGCTGTTCACGGACGCTGTAACGGAGCAGCCGCTCCGTGTCCGGTACAACCGGGCGGTCTGACGGGTGAAGGCGCCGTCTCGGCCCCCGAGGGGTGACACCGGAGGGGGTTTAGGGGGGGACGGGGGAGGAAAGGCGGGGACGGGCCGGTCTGCAAACCCATCGGGACGGACGAAGCACCAGCCTGCGGATGCGGCGGCGGTGCCTCTCCCCTGGATCTACCCTCACTGCCGCGCTTTATCCCCCCGCCAACGCCGCACGCATCCGCCCCCCGTCTTCTTCTTCCTCAGCGGGCCCGCGCTGAGGCCTCACCGGGGAACCAGGCCCGGGACGAGCCGGGGAGGCCCCGGCGGCCGCTGCCCGGGGAGAGCAGGGCCGACCCCCGCCCCG
>VXBO01003383.1:111348-159608 GCA_013400135.1 Rhinoptilus africanus
AGGCCGGATGCCGCCCCACACCGGCAGCTGTTCCCGCAGCGGGGGTGCCGGGGGCACGCTGTAAGCGGGGGTGCGCCTGTGCCCTCCCCGGGGGCTGCTCGTTCAGCGCCTCGCCTGTTCCGCGTCTTCACCCCGATGCTAAAGGGTGTCGTGCTGCCTCCCAGGAAAGGTGATGGGCCTGGAAGAGAGACTGGATTAATCTTGCCTAGGGATTTGTTTCCGCAGTGGTGGAGCAGAGGCACCTGATGTCAGCGGTGCGGGCAGAGAGGGAGCTACGCTTGTGTCGGTGGGTGGGCGTCCTGCTTCTCGGGCTTAAAACGAACAAATAAACCACAGGGCTAAACACCGGGATGCCGTTTAAATAAATAGCAAGTTGCAGATGCCAGGGAAGGGTTAAAGGGAAGCCTGGGCAGTTTTCTGCTGAAGTCACTGTACTTAAACGGTTTTCTTATTGCAGGTCTGCTTCTTGCAGTCAGTTTGCAACGTGCAGGGTTGCAACACCTACGCTTGTTTCACGTTTAAAGCCAGTAGTGATGTGATGCCCTTTGCTTTTTCTGTAAAGAGCATTTCTGGAAATACAAGCGGCAACCTCCTCCATCCCTTGTTGGCGCTGAGGCTGTGAATCTTCTCGTCAAGGAGAAAGGCTGACGAGTCCCCCTCGGCTGGTAAGGGCGGCACTGCTGACAGAGGATGGGCACCTGGCTTCACCTCAGTTCTCTGGGTTCCCTTGTCCTAGCTCGCTTCGCTGCCATCCAGTACTCTGGTCTAGATCTTCGGTGACGTCAGAGCAACAAATGAATTGTTTTGTGTCTCACTTAAAAATAATAAATGGTCCCTGTTGAAGTTTGAGCTGTCACGTTGAAGACTGAACCTGCGTTTCTGACGTTCTTTAAGATGCTGCAAGTTTTTCTGTGCCCTGCTTTCCAATGCGGTGAGAGACCTTGGAGCATGACTTGCAATGAGGAAATAGTCATTGCGATACAAGTGCGGTGCTCGGCTCGCCTTTGTGCTTCATTTCTGGTAGCTGCCAGATGCTCCTGGCACTGCTTAAGGAGCAATTTGGATGCGCGGTGTTTTCTGGGAGACTGAGGAAGGCAGCCTTTTCCCCCTTCCCTTCCTCATTTGGCGCCTCTCCCTACAAGGCCTACCTGGTATCTCTGAGTTTTGCATTTAGGAAGTTTTGGTCTTGGCTACTTCCAGCCATTCAACGTTGTAAGTTTAGATAGGAAACAGCTGTGATCTGTAGATTACACGAGGGGGTTGCTTTTCATGTATTTAATTCCTGGCTCTCTTGTAATGTCTGAGGAGGGATGTTCTCTAGCAGTTTAATAGATTTGTGGTGCTAACAAAAGTAACGCGTGAGTTTTACAGGGCTGCATGAGATGCTGCTTAGAGGAATATGCTCCGTGTTAATCTGGTTTATTTTGATGAATCCATTCTGCTCAAAGCTGGGGGCAGGTGTTGCTGCAAGTGCGTGGCTGTGGTCTCCCGAGTCAGGCTCCTCCCGGGACTCTCAACTCAGGGAGTTGATTTCTTTGCTGTCGCAGGGGGTCCTGCAGTGTTGGTGAGCGTCACCTTACTCAGGGTCCTGCTGAGCTCGCACCTCGCTAATGTGGGTTCTGTAAGTACCCAGTATTGAAAGAATGGAGACTTTTACAAGTTGTCTGAATCGCTTTATAATCCTCAGGATGAACGTGGGGTTCTTCTGCTCAGGGAATTACGGTGTCTCTTTGCTTGTGTGGGCTTTGTAGTTGTGAGGTTCGTCGCTCGCTGCCTTTGTGGTGTGCATGGTGGGGGCGGGTTGGGGATATTTTTTCTTTTACAACTGCTCCTTTATATTGGTCCTGCTCGTTGAGTGACTGCAATGAGAAGAGATTGGTTTCTTGATACTTGGCAGTCACCTGACTGATCAAGAGGCTTACTGGTGTTTGTTTGTTCCCGGCTGGGACCTGCTGCTGTACCACGCACCGACACACTTCTGGTTCAGCTGCTGGGCTTGCCAAAACATCGTACACGGCTGTCCCTCAGTGGATCTGAAAGGATATGATTGTATAATAAATTCCTCTTGGTTTAGGTAGTGTTGTTGCAGATCCGTGTGCTGTTGCAGCTGTTCACAAATTCTTTGAACTTGCGCTGCTCAGCAGTTCCTTGCCGTTGGGAAAACCAGGGTTGGTAGAACCTGGAGAGATCAGGTGTTGAGTGAGTAGAAAGCAAAGAGCAGTTTTTGTAGTTCCTGGCTAAACTAGTCAAAGCTAAGGTGAGGGACAGGAGGTGAGCCTATGGTTGCAGAGAATTTCTTATGAATGACTGGACATGTGATGATTTTCATTTTTTTTTGCCAAGGGGATTACTTTTTTTCCTGGGCAAATGTTTGTTCTCTCTGTGGCCTTGTCAGACAGGAGGGAGCTGCTGTCCCTTTAATCAGGAGAAGCCAGGAGCAGTTGGGTGGCAGTTAATCATTGCTTTTTACCAGATCACAATCAGCTGTGTGGCTGCCCTTGTCTCTGGTGTGATAAGCATTTAACTTGAGCTACCCACGGTTTGGTTTTGTTTCATGTTTGTCCATAAACATGATGATTCTGTGTTATTGCTTGGTTTCTCTTCTTCTGCTTCAGCTTCTTTAGGTGGAGGTGGTGGCGCCTGCAGGAGGGTTTCAAGGAGTTGCTTATTCCTTCAGGTTTTAGCTCTGAGTAATCTCTGTCGCTGCTCACTGCCGGGTCCAAATCTTAAACAAACAATGTTGTGAGCATCAGGCTACAGCTTTTGGTCTCTTCAGGGCTGTGGAGGAGGGACTTGTGATTAGTAACTTGTGTTTAACTAAAGGTAGGTGAGTCTTGACTTAAAGCACTTTGTGACCCTCAGACTTGTGTGTCTGTAGCACTGCGCTTTGAAGAGCTGAGAGCAGCTTTTTAAGGCCAGAGGCAGCTAAATATCTGGCATCTGTGACTGCTTTTCCTGCTCTAATGCACTCAGACTGTGGTTGATGCAGCAATTTAAAGCTGGCTTAAAAAAACCAGCCACCCTGCTAGACTAGCCACTTAAGTCGTCTTTTGCTGGATGTCAGGAAGCTCAGTGCTGCTTGTGTAGGTCGATCAGTCTGTGAGCTCTTCTGGTACAGCTTTCTGGAAGGAAGCTTGAGTTTTCTGTAGCGGGATAGCTGTAAAGCGCTTGGCGAGATGTGATCTGGCAAGCTGGGCCTGTGGTGCTGGAAGGAAAAGGTTGCGGTCGGGGAACGACTTGGCTCTCTGCTTGTCATGTGATGATCTTGGTAGTTCAAGCATTGCAAGAGATGACAGGATGCCGCGGAAGCGTGTCTTTAAGCTCCTTTAAGACATTTGCTCTAAACTGGGAGCGCTGGGACTCGGCAGGCCTTTGTGTAACTCCCAAGTGCTCCTGCATGGGAAGAGCAGCGTTGTGAGCGAGAGCTGCCCCAAAGCTCAAGTCCTGCGAGGGTCACAACCTCGACTGGGGCCGGACCATGGATCTCGCCTGCTTTGAATCATAGAATCATAGAATCCTAGGGTTGGAAGGGACCTCGAAAGATCATCTAGTCCAACCCCCTGCCAGAGCAGGGTCACCTAGAGCACATCACCCAGGAACGCGTCCAGGCGGGTTTTGAATGTCTCCAGTGAAGGAGACTCCACAACCTCTCTGGGCAGCCTCTTTTGCTGCTCAAAGGTGTTACTTGTTCTTTGTGGTATTTCTCCCGGGGGAAAGAAGTCCTGGGCTTGTATGGACTAAGTGATTCTCAGTGTTCTGGGTTGAGTCAGACCGAAGGGGCGTCTGGCTCTGCGGGGAGTGGTGGGTGCCCAGGGAAGAGTGGGAGAGCAGAAGAAACTCATGATAAACTCTGAGGCTCCAGAGAGCAGCTGCTTGGGTGAAAGTTGTTTGATTGTGATTCTTTTCCTCCATAAACCTCTCAGTTACTTTCTGAACTTGCTGACTCTCTTCCTCTGTGCTAACGTGTGGGAAGGCGCTTCAGAGGATGCACGGTGTGAAGAACTGCTTGCTGCTGCTGGAACCTGTTCTTGAACTTTCTTTTAATTTTCATATTACAGGTAGTGAGTAACCACGAGTTTCTTCTCTGCTTTATATTCTTTCTCCTTGGGTATCTTTGCGCTGAGAAGTTTCCTTAGAAAGTGTGTGAGGGAGGGAAAAACTGTTACCCTTGCTTTCCTGTATTCTGTAACTGCCATAATCTTTTTCAGGTGGACATAGAACTACTTAACTGAGTGTAATAAGCACCATGTCCTTATGTTAAAAGATTATCTCCTCTTGGATGTAAAAGAACTTGTTTTTTTTCTGCAGTGCTGACAGGCTTGCTGTCAGAGGGCGGCTGTGAGCCTGCAAGCTGGCATACCTGGGACTGTGGGAGGAAACAAAACCAAACCTCGCTGTTTGTCGCCTTGTTGTACCCATATTTTCAAATGAGCTGGAGGAGCTTGCTTCAGTCTGAAAGGGAGGGAGACAAGGCAGGGAAACAGCACCCCCCAGTTCCTTCACCAGTAGTGAAAGAGGCTCTGCTGGTGCGGGCATTCTTCCCGACAGGCTTTGCGCAAGCGTGTCGGCTGGATGTAAATCCTGCTGTTTCACTCCCTGAGCCGTGCCCAGGTGAGGGCAGCCCCTCAGGGGGTGCATGTGTTGGGCCGGAGGAGTGCTAGCTTCGGGCCAGGAGGACGTGAAAGCAGCAAAGCTGTTTGGGGGGGCTGCTGCTGGGTGCCCTGGTGCTTCCTCCTCCTCTCAGTTACTATTGCCCTGTTGTTGTACTGCTGGTCAGGAAGAGCAAAGGAGAACAGCTTCTCTGGGAACTGGTGTCTGCGCGGTGTGAGGCTTTGGCGTGTTCTCCCTTCCCCTTTACTGGCTCTGTGAACCTTGGGTTTTCTCGAGTGCGCTGGGCTGGGTGCTGTGCTCCCAAGCGGTGTCCTTTGAGACCTTTTGCTGTTCTACTTCCCGTTCTGCTTGCTGTGGCCCCTTGTCAAACTCATCCTTTGCCTTCTGTTCCCTTGGCAGTGCTGGCTCGGAATGCCTCCGTGCTCCCAGGTAGTTGTTGCTTAGCTGTGGAGTCTCTTCTCTGAAGAAATCCACCACTTTATTCTTTTTCCTGTCCAGTGTTGAGCTCTTAAACCCATGGGAGCTTTGGGAGATGACCTGATTGTTGCTGGCCAAGCCTGAATCTGTCAAGCTCAGCCCAAGTGAGCCCTGGTGCAGTGGGGCAGTGATTGTACCTCAGATTCACAGCCTTGTTAACAGCTCTGCGATCCTCTGCCACTGTTGCTGTGATCATTTGCGCATGAGTTCGCATGAAATCCGCTCTTTGGAGCAGATCTGTCTGCACAGTGCTCAGGAGGACCAACCCCTGGTACAGAAGAGATGGATGAGTCACTGCGGTCGGTGCCAGCGGTGGGTGGAAGGTCTGGCTGGGCACAGCCTGGCTTCAGTCTCTCTGCCTGTGGTCCGTGGATCCCGAAGCTAAACCGCTGCTGCTCTGCTCTGGTACCTGTTTCTAGAGAGGTCTCCAAACTCCTTGGCTGCATTGAAATCGGTGTGTGATCTTTCCAGACAGAATGCGGGCATTTCTAGGCACGAAACAAGGCAGGCAATATAAGGGCAAAGTGCAAAGTGAAAAATAAGCTTTTTGGATTTTGAGGGGTCGAAAGTCTTCCTAAGTCTTTCCTAAGCAGAAAAGAGGCTTATGGATGTACTGGATCAGCCAGGCAGATGTCACAGCTGCGGTCTGACGTGTAGTTTCACATGTTAATCTGCTGACAGACCCAAGATTTAACGTGATGATACTTGAGCTGATTAATGGTGTCCCGTTATATGACAGCAGGTGTGTTTGTCCAGCTCTGGAGACTTTGCAGAAGTCTGTCCCTCAGATACTTGCACACTGTAACCTGTCCAGTTTGCTACATATACAAGGATGTTGTCTTGTAGAAATAGCTTGTTGCTGAGGATAATCAGGTGGCAAATGTGCTGTCTCGCATTGAGGAGTTCAGATTATGTCCTTTTACAGAAGTATGAGGGCAACCTGCACTTAGTGAGTGTCTCGAGGCCATTGAAAGGGGACGTGTATGGTGTGACTCTAAGTGGTAGTTTTTTCTACTTCAGTTCGATAGCAATCAAAGCCAAGGTCTCACCCGTAGCAGTCATGTGTTAGGGGTGGTGGGCTTGGTCTGTATAATGAGCTCCTGTTAATAGAGCTGCAAGACGGTTACTTCCTTTCTGAACTGGAGCCTGTTGACTGCAGACAGTTTTTTTCAATAACAAGCAAGAAAAAACCTTAAGGGTCAGTTGAAGAGCAAAAATAATGTCCTAATAGCTAGAAATCTAGGTGGAAACAAGGCAGGCGAGATTCATTTTGGGATCACTGACTGTGGGCCACCATGCAGTTGCAATGAGAAAAACCTTCTTCTAGAGATTATTGTAGTCTTGGTGTCGTTCTGAACAGGATCTAAAAGGGGAAATGAGAGAAGCTTTCTGATAATGGTGTCCTGTCGAAGTACTGAGCAAGCTTGTGCCTCCCTCCCATCATGTGGGGGCTGAGAGAACACTGTTAAGATTATGAAGCTTTCTCTGCCGAAGAACACGAGTCTAATTCTTGCTGTGTTTTTATTTCCAGGTAGCGTGAAGTCATGGCTATCCTGTTTGCTGTTGTGGCGAGGGGCACAACCATCCTTGCCAAACATGCCTGGTGCGGAGGAAACTTCCTGGAGGTGACAGAGCAGATCCTGGCGAAAATACCATCCGAAAACAACAAACTGACCTATTCGCATGGGAAGTGAGTAACGCTTCTGGGTATGGGAGGGGAGCCTAGTGAACGTGCACAAGGATAGGAATAAATGGAGTGGAGCCAAATTGCCCTTGGATGTGTTCATGTGCTGATTGAATGTGCAGTCAGTTCAATAACTACTTTTTTTTCCCCCCAGAACTCTGCAGTGTAACCAGGATTTGAATTTAGCTTAAGCCATAAGCACCAAGGCAGCTGATAGGAAATCAAGTTTTCTATTTTTGTACGACTCCGAAGTGAGTTGGAGGGCGCTCAGCTGTGGATATCGAGCTGTTGGAGTCTTTGGTATTTGGCTTGCAGAGGCTTTTGCTGGCTTTTCTGAGGCTTGAATGTGGCTTTAGGTAAAAATGTCACAGAATGGTTGGGGTGGGAAGGGACCTTAAAGATCATCTAGTTCCAACCCCCTGCCCTGGGCAGGGACACCTCCCACCAGCCCAGGCTGCTCAAAGCCTCTTCCAGCCTGGCCTTGAACCCCTCCAGGGACGGGGCATTGACAACATCCCTGGGCAACCTGAGCTGGTGCCTTACCACCCTTACTGTAAAGAATTTCCTCCTGGTATCCAATCTAAATCTACCCTCTCTCGGTTTGAGGCCGTTGCCCTGTGTCCTGTCATAACACCCATCTCAGATCCCTTGTGGGTCCTGGTTGCTTTAAGCTGTGCTGGCAGATGTTGTAGAGTCATCCTGAGCTACCACAAATCCAGTCCGCGAGACAAGGATTTTCCCAGGCTTGTACAGATCTCTGAACAGCCCTCGGTCCTTGTTGGTAGGATAGAGGGATGAGATGTTGCATCTCCTGAGACTGAGCTGGCTTACTGCGTGTGTAAAGTAGGTAAGTCAGTGTGCTGGTGTGCAAACTAAAGAAAGAACTGTGGAGAAAGTAAATTTAGAAGCGTTGGACCCTGCTTCAGCTCTTTTTTTTTTTTGGAATTGGCAGTGTGGCTGCATTCTCGGTATTGCCCAAGCTGTTGTGTTAAAGCTTTTTTGGCTGCCTGAGGATTCAAGAGCTAAGAATTGGGGTAGTCTTTCCCCATCCTTCCCTGGCTTGGGAGCACTGAAAGTCCCTGTGAGAGAGCTTTCTGAGGGAGCTGCCTGCCCTGTGGATGCTGAATCGGGGTTTTTTTCTACTGTAATTTTAAGGGTACAGTTATTTTCTTTTGCTTTAACTTTGCCTGGAGTGCTGCTCAGCCAACTACGAAGCTGAGTTTTAGGAGCATCATAGTGCACTTCTACAGATGGAAACTTGAACTGTGGTAGAGATGGCTTGGCTGTTTGCGGGGGAGCACTGAGGGATAGGGCATTAACGCGTCTACCCTTGCAAAGCGTGCTGCAAAGTGTACCGTCTTTTGCTTGTTACTGACGCTTTCCTTAGCGAGGATTTACCGAACGCAGCAGGAGATCACTGCAGTCTGTGGTGGTTCCTGCTTTGCATTGTGCTATTTACACACACAGGTGCCCTTCTGCAGCTCCGGGCCCTGAGCTCGCCATCAGAGTCTCTCTGCTGCTAAAGTTCGTCTCTTCTGACAAGTCTTACACTGGCTTTTTTTTTCTCTACGATTTGGATAATCACTTCTGTCCTTAGAGCTGCACAAGGCAACTGCTGTGCAGCACGTGCGTTAATCTGCTTCAGTTCTGGAGTTTGTAAGAGGGTCCATGTGCTTACCGGGGAAACTTTTGGAAATATGCAAATATCAAAGTGAAAAGATGAGGTTTTAATTAAGAAAAAAAAAGTATTCGTGTGGCCATTTTGCAAGTCTCTTCCTCTGTTGTCCTGCTCCGCTCTTCAGAAGAACGCATCACCTGATGGGGCATCAAATGGTGCTGATGGGACAATGTCATAAAAGAGCAACAGCTAAAGTCAGTGAATTGAAGTTGAAGCTCTGATCAGCCCTGGTTTGGGTTCAGTTGTGTATGAACCAAGGGTTGGTTCTTTTTTTGGTGGGACAAAAATAACAGCTTGGATAATTTTGATAGGGAAATATTGCTTTCAACTGGTTTGCGCTGTTTTTCAGGGTACTGAGGGTTGCACTTAACATCTGTGTTGGCTCAGCACCGCCAAAGGCATGTTTACATGAGTAGTTAACCTGGCCACGTGATTTGAGCCTGTTTAGCCTGATTATTGTCTGTCTAATTCATTTTCTGCTGTGCTTGCTTTTGTCTCTTGGTCTTTGGGATGAAACCAAAGGCAGCACAGCCCGGTGGTGGCACAAACAAGGCTAAAGCAGCAAGTCACTGCCGCGAGGTTCTCTAAAGTATTCCTGGTCGCCCCGAGTAACTGCAGCCCCTGTCAGATGTCGACTAGCGCCTGGATGCTTGTATGCACATTGGTTAGGATTGGATGTAAATCTGACCCCTGGGTGTCCTGTTAAGACTTTGTTTTTACAATGAGGTAGCTGGAAGAAGGTGGAACTGAGGTTGTTTGGCAACTAAATGTCCTACAAAGTGGTTGCTATGCCTGGAGCGCTGTGAAGTCTGTGAGGCCAGTGACTCTTTAACGTGTAGGTGGTTTCTAATTCAGTGTAGCTGACAGGAATGGAGACACTTACCTCAACAGAGGTGGCTGGGATGTGTTGGCATCTCTGTGATTTCCTGTAGAGTAACTGGAATTTGCTCTTCTCCAGCCCCTAAAGGCCCTACAGGCTGTAGTGTCTTCTAGCAGATTAGTCCTGTGGCAGCTCCAAATGACTTTATTCTTTTTTCTTTTTTCTTTTCTGCAGTTACCTGTTTCATTACATCTGCCAAGACAGGATTATATACCTCTGCATCACAGATGATGTAAGTACTTTGGTTACAGCTATTGCACAGACAGACTTTTTGCAGATTTTGGGGTTTTTTGTATCCATATATCAAAGGAAATCAATAGTGGGTGCTAATCTGAGGTGGCTTTTTTTTCCCGTTGGAGCTACAGCTTCTGTTCTTGTTCACATCAGTTACAGCTTTGAAGTCTAAGCCTGGAACTCAAATGCATGAGAATAGTTAGTTTTGAGTTTAAGTTCTTGTTTTTGCATGGGTTTTCTCTAAGCAGCCCCAGTAGAATCTAGATGTAGAATCTACCCTTTAATTAATTGGCATAATACTCCCCAATTTGGGAAGTGTTGAAGCAAAAACTCCCTCGCTGGAAAAAGGTACCAGGTACAGAATTAATGGATACCCCAGTAAAGTCTGCTGCCAACCAGTGTCCAGGAAGCCGAGACTGAAATCTGGCTGCTCTTCAAACCCCAGGATAACCAGTCGAATCCCATCGTGTTATGCGCAGCGGGCCTGTTAAGAACCGATAATTACAGTTTCTCTGCAACTGGCTACGTGCCCTGTACGCTTCATTATTCCTGCCTTGACGCAGCTCTGGACGTGGTCTGCTCTCTTCCTTCCAGGACTTTGAACGATCCAGAGCCTTCAGCTTCCTGAATGAAATCAAGAAGAGGTTTCAGACCACCTATGGCTCGAGAGCGCAGACAGCCCTTCCCTACGCCATGAACAGCGAGTTCTCCAGTGTCCTAGCTGCACAGCTGGTGAGATCTCTTGCCACATGGGATTTCCCCAACAAGCCAAACTTCTCCCCAGAAGTTCTCGGTGTATTTTCTCACTCGAGCTGAAGCACCGTGCTGAGTCTGGGTTTAAAGTCAGGGGAGTTGGCTGTTCTCCCCCCGCTTACCTCGCGTCTGGGTTGCTTCACTGCTTCGGTGGTAAAAATGGGTTGGGGTTTATCATGGTGCTTTAACTGTTTGTACCCGCACTGGAGATTAGACCTTAATAGTGACATTTGAAATGTCAAACCCAGCTCCAGCTGACCATCCAGCCGTCGCTAAGAGCAAGACAAATGCATGTTCCTGCATTTCTGTTAAATTAAACTTTAGAGCTTGAGTATCCAGTAATCCCTAACTGCCTCTCACTTCTCCTCACTGCGTGGTAGTTTCAGTGGCACACTGCTTTGCTTGTGGTGCTGTGTCCTGTGCAGGAGGAAAGCAAACTGGGCCTGGGTTACAGTCAGGTGCTGCGTACAGAGCCATGGCAGACTTTCCAACTGGCTTGCACAGAGGCTCCAAGGATTTCCAGTCCCAAGGCAGACAGGAGGTTAAAGAGCTGGGTAAATGGCTTGTGAGAGGTCCCACATCCTCTGAGCTGAGATTTGCCTTGGACCCTTCCAACCCCAAAATTAAAAGTGTGAGGGTATTACAAAAGTTTCACCCTCAACATGGACTTCCCAGCTGAGGCTGTAGTGGTGTTTGGGACAGAGCTGGAGTGGCACCTCTCTGCCGTGTGAGAAGGGAGCTCTCTGTCCTGGCTTCCCCGCTGGCTCCAGAGCATGTTCCTTCCAGTTGCTGGAACTGGGCGGCAGTGCTGTCCCGGTGTGTTCGGGCTTCTGCCGTCTGATTTTATTGGCCCTGTGACAGCTTAGCTAAAGCTGAGCTCCGAATGGCAGTGTTAGGGCACACACAACGCCGTCAGTCTCCTGTTCTGGAAATTTCCAGGTTTCAGGCGTCTTGCTTCTAGCTTCTCTGGGTCTGCTCTTGGACTCTGAAGGCAAAGCTTGGGCTGGGATCCACGTCCCTCCTGAGGTGCAGAGGCGTTACGTGCTGCTGTTCCTTAGTGCAGGAATCTGCTGCAGCCTGGCTGCTGCCGTCCGTCCCGCTGTCACAGCGGTGCTTTGCTTGCTGTGCCTTGTATTTGAGGAGCGGCAAAGCCCAGGGCTGCCAGGCAGGAGAGATGTGAAATAGTTGCGTTGCTTTACGTATGTTATTCCTAGCGATCTGGGGGTATAGCTTCTGAGATACTGAAGTGCGCAGCACAGTGTTTGCGTTTCCAGTCAGCCCTCGAATGAGATGCATTTCACAGAGCGCTTTTTCTTAATGCCGAGTTGACTTGCTGTGTGTGTAACCTGGGTCTGCAAACAGCACCCTGCTCCAGTGGGGGGGTTCGTGGGGGAGAGGAGGAGGAAAAGCAGAGAGCAGTTGTTGTAGGTGTGGGATTGGGCTCCTCTTAAAATATGAGCTGTTAACGTAGAGGGGATGTTGCGGTTGGCACCTCTCCCCGTTGTTTGGGCTGCAGTGGTAAGAGGAAACAGGGCAAGGAAGGCACAGCCCTGCCACTGGATGCGCTGTCAAATTAGATGACTGAAGGCAGGTGGAAGACGGAGCAGGAATAACTGACTGCCCTGTTGACTCGCATCATCAATAGCCTTATTAGTGCACAAAACCTCGGGCTACACGTTCTGCAAGGGAAGTGTTTTGAATCTTCTATTGGAAGGCCCTCCTTAATTGACTACAAACAACTTCATAACCTGACCAGTGTTGTTTCAGTTTTTTGGGGGTTTTTTGAGACCTCCCTTGAATTAAAGATAAGATGTCCTTGGAATATTGGCTTTCAGAGCTCGTACACGATCTGTGTGTGGGTCAACAACAACTGGTGCTGTCCCTGCAGTGTAGGAGGGTCTCGCGTTGCTCTGCTGCGGCTGGTGGCCCTGTTGGTGCTGCTGTTCCCCATGAAGGGCTTGCCTTTTATCCTGCCGCTCTCCTGAAGGTGCCAGGGCTGGTGATACCGTGGGTGCAGGAGGAGAGGTTCTTTGCCAGTGACCCATGAGCTCTTGCCTCTAAGTGTAGAAACTGGGCAAGCTTTATAACGGCCGCCAGCAGCAGCGGGTGCGTGTTGAGGTGCAGGGTGAAGGCAGGACCCCGGGTGAAGGAGAGGATTTGCGCTTGCACTGTTGCTGCCCAAAGCTTGTATCAGAGTTTGTGAAAGGAGCCACTTGTGTTGGTGCCCTCGGTGACCAGCGGAGATTTGGAGCACGTAGCGTCGCACACAGTTCATCGCAGAAACGCTTCTGTGGCTTATGCAGCAGAGAAGCAGCAATGAATAATAATGTTGGTGTGGCTCCAGCAGGGCCCGATGCCCTGTGCATAATAAATGAGATTAACTTCTCGTGTGCGACAGGAAGGAGTTCTTCCTCCCCACCAGGCTGTGATATGTGGAGACTGAAACTATGCTGAAGTGATGACTCATCAAATTGTAAGCTGTTCATTGATGGAATAAGCTTAATGAATTGCCTTATCAGAAGAGCCAGGCAGTCTTCAGAGCCATGGTGTTGATATTCCTCTAAAAAATCCCGTTTCTCTAAAGCACGAGAGGAGCTGCTGGCCTGGGCTTTGGCATGTTGATAGAAATCCAGGCATCAGCAAATGGAAGTTAAGAGATGGCAGAAAGCTCTTTGCTCACACGGCTCTAAAGCTTGCTGAGATGAGAGCCCACCTGACCCGACACTGCGTGGGGGGCAAGAGCAGGGCTGTTATCTCGCTGGTTCCTGGAACTGAAGGAGTTTGAGCAGTGTGATGCTGAGGCTGGAGGAAGAGATCATACGGCAGCACAGAGACCGCACTACAGCTCGAGTGTAGCACACAGATAACACCGAGAAAGGAGGCTGCGCTTCCAGTAAAGCCAGTGACAGCTTTGGTAACGTGCCAGCTCTGCACCTTCTCCTAAAAACCTAACCTCCGAGGAGAAGGTTCAAAGGAGCTGCTGCATTCAGTGCTACAACCGTTAATTATGACCTGAGCGTGTGAATGCTGTTAGTGTAGAGGCTCTTGCTTCCTCTCTTGTCAGAAACAGACACAAATCAAACACTTCAGGAAATCGGGGTTTGAGCAGCCACATGGGTGGTCACCAAGCAGAGCGATCTCAGCGTAGTGCTGGCCTCTGCTGTCAGCCTCCCTGGGCGGTCTCCTAGTGGAGCAGAGGTGCTTCCTGAAGGTCTCCAGATGTGAGTGCCATGGCTACAAGTTTAGAGGAAAGCAGCAGTTTATCGATGAGTTTTGCTCTGGAGATCGGTTTCCCTGGGTGAAGGTGACAAAGGGAGTGGGACAGCAGGAGCCGTGGTTAGCAGCGCTTGGCTGCAGAGGACCTGTGATGGGAGCAGTGACTCCAGATCAACCCAGGAACAGTTTCCCTCCTTTGGTTCTGCAAACACCATGAGACTGCTTTTAACTGGGGGATGTTGGCTAGTCCTTCTCTCGCCTACCAGCCTGAACCGTGCCGGCACCAGAGGTTCACTTGTGATCCCAAAACCTGAAGAACAGACTTTGAGTGAAGCCCCTGTTAATTCTGAAGGGGAGGGATGAGAGGAATCGTGCACGGGTCAGCGATGTGTTGTGTTCTTTGTCTTGCTTCTGCAAGGCCCCAGAGCGGAGCGGGTTCTGTGGGTCTCTGGGGAGCTGCCAGGTGAGCTTGCCCGAACAGCCACCGAGCAGCCGCTGGGGTGTCCAGTGCCTTTGCCACTTGATGTGATACACCAGAGGGACTGAACATCGACAAAGCTGTCGGCAAGTGCCAAGCTGCAGCCAGGAGGTGGCATGTGAGATCCTCCTAGGTGGGCTTAGTGCACGGCAGGCCAGCTCCTGGCTGCTTGAAGAGCGGGTAGGCAACTCCAACTGGCCATCCTCAGCGTCCCCTGGGGTGGTGTTTCCAGTTCACTGTCCCTCCTCATCTTTGCTGGAACTCCCTCCGATGCTCACCTACAGAGACGGCTGCGTTGTGAAATCGCAGGGCCCTCTTGGCCTGTCCTAGAGATAAGCAGAGAAGGTCACGAAAGTGCGTTGCCTTCATACATAGTTGGGAAGTGATGTGTGGGAGTGGGACCACTGATAGCGGCACAGGCATTTAGCGAACCATCTCTCCCAGATCCTTGTTTTAACTTCCCTCCCTTGCTGCCAGTTGCTTGGACTGTCAAAGGGGGCTGTTACTCTGGGCACTCTGGAAGTTGTAGGCACCTTGCGGCTCCGCGGGGCAGGAGCAGGTGGGCCGTGTGATCTGTGAGTGGCTGAGAAAGTCAGATTTTGGGCTACTACCCACTTAGAAATGTCTCAGGTAACTTGAAAACTCACATTTATGTCTGTGCTGTTCCGCAGTGACCATGCGTTTCCTTTTCTGTCCTGAGGAGCTGAAGTTGAGGGGCACTGCTTTCACCGACTGTTTGTTTGTTACAGAAATACCACTCGGAGAGCAAGGGCACTGACCAGGTGGCAGAGACGCAAGCTCAAATCGATGAACTCAAAGGAATCATGGTTCGAAACATAGGTGAGCGATGTGAGACTCTTCCCTAAGCACTGTTGCCTGGCGATCCCTGAGGGCTGAGAACTACCTGCTGTCTCCTCAGCCATTGCCAGGGGCTCCTGGCCGGCAGCTGGGGGTGGGTATTGGAAGCAGCTTTTTGCACTGGGATTCTGGTCTCTCTCTTTAGACCTCGTGGCCCAAAGAGGAGAGAAGCTGGAGTTGCTGATCGATAAAACGGAGAATCTTGTGGATTCGGTAAGTCTGGGGAAGAACTTAGAAATGGGGGAATAGTGCATCGGTGTCATTATAAAGCATTACGTTACCGAGTAAAGTGTGCTACACTCTGGGAGCTTTTTCATCTTTCTCTGGGGATCCCCGGACCTGGTTCAGCATCTTCCTCTGCAGAGCCCTGGCTTGGTGCCCAGTTCCTTTGGCACCTGACCCTCAAGATTCAGTCCTCAGCCCGGTGGAGTGCCAGTACCTCCTCTGTGGGGCTTGTGGAGATCTGAACAGCTCTAAGCTGGCGAAAACCGTTTGCGCTTTAGAGGTGCCTGGAGTTTACCCGGCAGGGAATGCTGACCTCCAGCTGTCAGGCGTTTAAACCTTACCCCTCCCCTGGTCGGTGGTGAGAAGCAGCCTCACCTCAGGCAGTGCTGCAGACGAGTGGACTGGAATTCCCTCAGCAGTTAGGCTGAATTCATCTACGAGCTCTCCCAGGGAGTGCTGGTTCTGGGAAACCGTGCAGAAGATGAAGGAATGGGATGTGTTTTTCGTGTGAATGTCGTACAGCCCAGGGAGTGCCCGAGGAGATCTGGTGCCGAAGTTCTCAAACTTCAGAGTAATGGACTGTGTTTTATCACTCCTTGACCACCAGAACAGCGTCTGCAAACCAAACGCGTTAGAACCCTCCCAGCAAGAGTGGCAGGGCCCCCTTTTGGGAGGGAGCTCTAAAGGAGCTGGTGGTGAGAGCAGCCCCGTCCTCTGGGAAGCTGGGCTGGGTGCGATGAGGCGTGTTGGTACCCAGCACTCTGCTTCCATGCTTGGAAGTGCTCAGCTGAGCAGGAGCAGCACTCCGGACCTTCCCATGGTGCCTGAGCATGGGAATCGGCAAAATTGCCCTTCGTAGGGATGCAGCTGTGCCTGGTGTAGCCTTCCCTGGAAAAACTGGGCGGTGGTTTGTGGGGAAAACCTGTCAATGCCCAGCAGAGCGTGCTGCTGAGTTGGCTTGTTCTGGTGCTGCAGCCTTTCTCCGGGCAGGAGCATCCTCACGGGAGCTGCACGGGAAGCGCCCGTGAAAATACTGGCGCTAACCCAGCTTGGTGGGTGTTTGTGGTCACTGGGTGACCAAAACCTGGTTTCATAGGTGGAATCGCAAGATACAGAGAGGAGACGTGGGACAGGGCAACCGCAAGTTTTCTGTAAAAATGCAGCAAGGCCAAGTACTGGAGGAAAGTTGTAGCATTACAGGATTTCTAGCGCTGCCTCTCCCCCGGGGAGCTGCTGCCACGAGCAGCAACGTGGGCCGTCTCATTTTGGCAGGTGTATTTACAGTAATAAAGTTGCGTGTAGCACGTTGGTGATTAGATCAGTAGTTCTGGAAACATTTTGGAACTCTTCAATTCCCAAAAGGCTGGAAGTCAAATGAGAACCCAAGCAGAAGTACTCCAGGGCAAACTAGCCCTTATGGGCAGCCTACGGTTCTGCGTTTGGCTCTCCCCGAGCTGGTTCTGGGCTCACTCTTGCACTTTATCTCGCCCCTGAAGCTGTAACTGCAGGAGCGAAATGGCTCCGGAGATCACCGTTTGGGTTATTAGGGAGGCAGTAGCTGGGAAAAGCCTCTTCGTCTGGATTCTTGGGGTGCAGCTTCCTTTGCGGCAGGTTCAGGAATTAATTAGTTGTTTTACTTTCTCTTGTAGTCAGTCACTTTCAAAACTACCAGCAGGAACCTTGCTAGAGCCATGTGTATGAAGAACCTCAAGCTTACCATCATCATCATCATCGTAACAATTGTAAGTATGGAGTGCAATAGCCTTTAGCTCTAAAGTCAGGCTTCGCTGCTGGGCTCTGCCATTAGGGTGTTACTGCCTTCGGAGCCGCCTGTGCCTGGAAGGGGCTTAGCTGGAAAACAACCGTTTTGATGGTCTTGTGTGAGGTGAGGAGAGAGGAGCGTTGTGCCAGGCAGCTTTTCTTGCCAAGGGCAATAGGAAAAGCTTGCCAGACAATGCTGTTTAGCTTTGAAGAGCTGCCTCGCTGTCTCCGTTAGGAGCTAAGGTACGGCCTTTATGGCTGCTCTCTCTGGAATGGCTTTTTGGGCCTTGGTCCTCTTGAGATGCTGCGAGGCCGTGGGGGGAGAGGCTCCAGCACAAAGTCCTGTGGGGCATTTGACTTCATGGGTTTTGATAAGCAGGGGGTTCCTGGTTTGACTGCCAGCCCGAGTCAGGAGTTGGCTGACTGATGGAGGTCTAATTCTCTACTGAAGCGGCTGTTTTCTTCCTCCAGGTCATCCTCTACATTATCCTCTCCACTGCCTGCGGGGGGCTGGCCTGGCCGAGCTGTGTGCAGAAGTAACTGGAGGCAACTGGTGCTGGGCACTTGGAGATGAGAATCGCAGGAGTGGGAAGAAGCAACCTACAGAATAACTCTTAATCTTTCACTACTGACACCTTCTCATCCTTCCATCCCTCCAGGACTTCAGACTTTTTTGCCTTATCACCCCAAACAGGCCCAGCTGGTCCCTGCTTCTGTGCAGCTGGAACCTCGAGAAGGGGCTGTTTTAAATTACTTGAAGGGATTTTTTTTTTTTTTNGGTTTTTTTAGTGTTTTTTTTTTTTTTTTTTTTGTTTCTTTTCCTGTCCCAACTACACCCTTCTCAGCTGGGCGGGCGGCACGTCCGGCTCGGAGGGTTCTGTGCGTGCTCGCCCCTGTGGCTCTGCACTTCCACGGGAGGGTGCAAGCGGAGGAGAGCACTGCGAGGGACCCTCCTGCCCCCAAGGATGGCGTTGAGGGGGGCTCAGGTTGGGCTGAGCCCGACTAAGAGGGGAGGGACGAGACGGGTGGATGCGAATTTCCACTTTCTACCGATTCGGGAGCTGCAGGTGCCTCTCCCTGCACGTCCGGGCTCTCACGGGTCCGTGGTGTTTCGGCAGGGAGAGGCTGCGAGCGCGACAGTGGCAGTGCCCAACGGAAGGGCTTTGGGCTGGGGCTTTGCACACTGGAAGGTGTAGGTGCTGCTTCTGTACGAAATCTCCTGTTCCCTGGAAGTCTCCCTGCAGGTGGTAGGAGAAGGGTGTTGGGTCACCCCAGCATTTTGGAATGGCTGCCTCTTCCTCCTCACTTCTCCCTCATCCCCTCCCCTTAATTTGTGGCTAAATCAATCCAGTAAAGGAGGTGGTTGCATATAGTTAAGGTTGCAGTAATGTATCTGCTTTCTCACATGTTATTTCTCCTGTTCCTCTTTTGAGGGTGGACTAACGAATGAATAACTAATGTTACCACTTGCGAAGGTGAAATTGGGGGCCAATCGATTGATCTGGCTTGATGAGGTGTCAGGTATCTGCTGCTTGTGCTTCTGCGCTGAAGGTGTGTGCTGAGAGCTGGGGTCAGGCGGGGCAGGCGGTCGGAGCTGATGGATGAGTTTGGTTCTCTGGGGTCTGAAGAGGAAAGGCTCTTTCTGAGGGTGCAGTAACACGTACTCCTCCGAAAAGGAAAACTAAAAATGCAAACCGAACAAACAAAGCCAAGCCCAAGGCTAATCACCAAATGTAGGATCAGGGACGCTGCTGCTGTGCTGCTCCGGGGGACAGGGGCGGCTTTCCCTGCTTTTGGAAGCTGTGAAGGCTGCATCTGTCCCAGCCGGACACCCGAGTCCTCGGCCAGTCCTGGCTGAGCGGGGCCAAAGCTGCTTTTGTCTGGGGTGAGGGGTGTGGGGGCTTCTGGCTCGTTTCCGGGCTCATTTCCAAGAGAAATTGAGACAACTGAAATTTCCTAAAAGCATCAGATGGGCTACAAAGGAGGCTGCGTCTTTTTGGCCCACGGGAGTGGCTTCTGAGGGCGGGTGGAGGCTGTGGAGGGACGGAGAGGGGAGGCTCCGAGCGCTTGGTTGGTGCAGGGGGTTGCCGCCAGCTCTGGCAGGGCCAGGATGACATGAAAGTGCTGCTCCTGCGCCTGCTTTTCCTGGTGAACGTTCCACGGACGGTGGAGCGCTCCAGCGGGTGCCAGATAAGGAGTTCTCCAAGCTTGGATGCTTGCCTGGATTTGTCTTCTGCTGGGATGAAATTTAACTGGGGGTAGGGGGATCTCGCTGCGCAGAGCGCGTCAGTGGAGCGGACCAGCGCTGTGGTCCCGGCGTTCCCTTCGAGGTAATCGAATGTGAAACTTAGAGATTTTTCCTTCCTCTCCCCTCCTGCTCCTACAGCCACCCCCAGCTCAGTGTACGGTTGTGCATGTTTTAGGGATTGTTGATGTTTCCGTGTTCATTTCTATGATTTGTTGTCTTATGTACAAATACTTTTTAAAGAAAATACTTCCTTTCCTTTTAAAGGATGCACTGAGGCATTAGTGTAAAAACCAAGTTAACTTGATTTAAATAAAATTCCTGTACAGAAAGCAGAGGTCTTTAGTTCTGCGAGAGGCTGCAGAG
This sequence comes from Rhinoptilus africanus, assembly GCA_013400135.1. Classification (NCBI taxonomy): domain Eukaryota; kingdom Metazoa; phylum Chordata; class Aves; order Charadriiformes; family Glareolidae; genus Rhinoptilus; species Rhinoptilus africanus. The sequence goes on from VXBO01003383.1 coordinate 130,815, forward strand.
TGGGGGTGGGAACTGCTCTGACCCCAGTCCGGGTGGGGCTGTGGGTCACCCTGGGGGGCTGCCTGGAGAAATCCCAGGAAGAGTCTGCTGTGGGGTGCTTTCCGTGACGGCTGTGTCAAACCTCTGGGCTTTGGAAGGATTTTGGCTCTGTTTGGATGCTGGTGGTGACCTGACAGGGGCTGGTTGGTGGCGGTGGGAAGAATCTGCTTCTCCCGCTTGTCAGCTGTGGGGGTCGGTGAGAGCCGGGGGCTGAGGGACACGGGGACGGGGCGCTGCTGGCTCAGCCCAGCGGTGGGAGCGGGAACAAGAGGGCAGAGGGGGGACCAGGCTGGGCTGGTGGGAGGTCTCCCTGCCCAGCGCAGGGGGTTGGAACTAGGGGATATTAAGGTCCCTTCCCACCCGAACCATTCTGTGACTCCGCACAGTGGTGCTGTTACGTGGAAGATAAATGAAAGTCTGTGTGAAAACTTGGTTTAAGGCAATTTTCAGTGATGTAACTCCCCCCCCCTGCCCCCCCATCCCTACTAAGGGCTGCCTTTCCTCTTGTCTAAAGCTCCCCTAGAAAAAGCTCTAGGCTTGGCCATCACACGGACTGAGTCACCGCTGGCTGTCCTGCGCTAGAGCCGCGCTGTGGAAGCCTTGTAGCCTTTCGTCGCCGCTGGGAACACCAAGCGCTGCCGCAGGATCGGGTTCTGGGAGCAGGGCTCCCGCAGCAGCAGGAGAGTTGGGTTTCCTCTTCGACTTGCAGAAACTGTTCGAGTTCTGTTGATTGTTATCTGGGTTTAAGGCAAAGCTGCATTCTAATGGCATCTGCTGGGGATAACACGGAATATAGAAATCTGAAGGAAGATCCCTTGGTATTCAAGCATCTTAGAAAAATGAAAGGATAAAACTTAAATTAACATCTCATTAGTGTGATGAGTACAGAGCTGGGTTCCTATTGTGTCCCAGAAGCAAAGAGCCGCCCTGCCCTGCCGTGGGACAGCTGTCTGCAAGGGCTTCGGTATCAGATGTGTATTTCAAATGCCCATGAATGAGGCCCTGCTTAACCTTTTTGCTTAATTCTCTTTTTAGCCTCTGGTCTGTCTGGAAACACGTATCCAAACCTGTCTCCGTGGGCATCTGCGCTGCAGTTCTTTATAGAAACAGCATCATGTGTCTGATAAGCTTTAACTAGAATGTAACCTCAAACTATTTAAAGATTTTCCTTTTCCAGAAAGTTTTTGTTCTTTACCTTGCATTAAACAGCTGTTTGGTTTCCGTTAAATAGTAGCAGCCGTCTCTGCAGAGAGATGCGCTGTCTGGAACATGCAGGCCTGCTCCTCCCTTTGGAATACAGCCCCCAGCAGAGAAATGGAGAGAACTCCCAAACAACAGAGAAATCAAAGTGAAACATTGCTGGTTTTTATCTCTCTGTGCAGTGGAAGGTAAGTAAGTTCAGTGTGATGAGGGTCCAGCTTTTCCAGCAGGCAGAAGTGTTGGAAAAGTAACTTGTCCATAAAGAAGCCTTAAAAGGGCAGTGCTGTGGCTTTACTGGGGTTGCCAGAAGCCTCTTTGTGCAAAAGCAGTTCTGTCTGACATTTTCACGTGTGTAAGGGAGGTGTCTGAATATATTCAGAGAGTGAGCAACAGCTCCAGGCCAGTCCCCTCGGCCTCCTCTCTAACCCTGCTTTAACAAGAGCTTTCAGCAAGGTGGAACCAGCTCTGAGACTTACAAAGCTGCTCTGAAGAGGGTTAATTCCATTTCAGGGCAATAACGGTGCACAGCACTGTCTGAAGAAGTTTAAACCCTGATATTCATTAGACCGAGCAAATAGAACCTGAGAAAGGAGCCCTTGCTGCTTTTCGGTTCTTGGCTTCCAGCTGCAGCTCCGGAGGTGACAAACCCAGCTACCCTGGGAGGGCTCCTCCTGCCCAGGGGGCGAGAAGAGCCAGAGTCACAGCTACATGGGCAGCATCTTCCAGGTGAAACAGGAACACACGCACAAGCTTGTCTGAAACAGCACTTTGATACCAACTGTCTCTTCCTCTCTTTTTCTTTCTAAAGCAAACTTGATGCACAAAGCGATCTCTGCTGTGAAGCATCCTAAGGGGGTTCCTGTTTGCAAGTGGCGCTTCCCATATTTTGTTCTGCTTGGGCCACTCATGGATGTTCTAGGGAAGATGTAAACCAAGTGCTGTGAATTGAGTTAATTCTGATCCTTGCATTCTCATGAAGTACAAGGAGATTAAAGGTAAATATGAGTATTTGCATCATAGCAGCCTTCCTCTGGAGCCGTGTTTACCTGCGCACGGTTTAAGAGCCAAAGTGCAGAAGCAGACCCTGAAAAGCCTCATTCCCAGCACAAAACTACGCACAAGCCAGGCTCGCTGTTCAAATAAAGCAGATGTATTTCAGCACCAGAACATTTTATTAAACTACACTATCAAAATCACATTGATGGCAGGGAGAAGATTGCTATCAGTGCATGTTTTCTGTACTAAAGAGTGTATTTGTAGCATCCAGCACTTGCTGAGGAAAAGGACACTGAAACAGAATCCTCTGTAGCCAAAGAGGCAGTAGAAAACTTCTACAAAAACGAGGGCAGTTCAGGGCTACCTGAAAGAGATCCAAGGGAAACACTTCAAGTCAAATCAGTCAGGGAGGGTTATTTTTAAAAAGTTTACTTTTAACTGGTGTTCAACTTCCTCATCTGAGCTATGAAGATGCTGGTAAACAGCAGTTTTTCAGTAGCGTCCCCTGTCCCTGCGACTGCCTGTTCACCAACCCACACAAATATTGTGTACCGCTCCTTCACTTGTGAACCGTGATGCACACGCTTGAATACAACAGCTTGAAGTGTACAACAGTTACAAAAACCTGCTCCCTCTTCTAGAGCAAACAATAAGAAGTAGCAGAAATACATTCTATACAGAAGTAAAAAAAAAACCAAACCAGGCAGTTGAGTCAGACAAATATTGGAGAAGGTCAGGTTGAATTTAAAAAGTCTTAACTTCTACCATCTACGGAACTATTTCTAGTCTCCCCTAGCCCCTGCTGTGCAACCCACCACAGCAACAGCAGGAAGCCGCCCTTGGGCACAACAGCAGCCTTTTTACGCGAGCGTCCTCAGGACATAAGGTTTTGTGTGTTCCAAAGGGCCGCAAGTAGAGGTTCATATGAAATAAGGCTATTTTCGGTCTTCATATGAAGTCTCATTTCACTAACGTTTTGAGGAGTGGAAACCCGGTAAAGCAGTTGTCTGTTCCACCACGAAGAGGTCAGGCTGTCGTAGAAGAGCGGAAGGCGAGGACACTTTGTGTTGGAGGAACTATTATATACACCAGTCTGCAGCGCGGTGGGGCTCTGGAGCTCCAGTTTCAAGTACCGCCCAGCCAGCTGGGGGTCTGCTTCAGAGGTGGGTGGCAGCGTGGCAGCGGTTCGGGTTGTCAGTAACACCCATCCTTCCAGGAATCATCCTCAGCAGCCTGAGCCGTCTGTGCCGACTGGAGAAATCTGGGTTGAGACACACAAAAAAGGTCACTAACAGCTACAAGCAGCAAAGTCCCCGGGAAGGTGTCGATGTACACAGGAATCACAGAATGGTCTGGGTTGGGAAGGACCTTTAAGATCATCAAGTCCAACCATCATCCACCGCTGCCCTGGGCAGCCTGGTCCAATGCTTGACAACCCTTTCGGTGAACAAATTTCTCCTCATACCCACCCTAAACCTCCCCTGGCACAACTTGAGGCCGTTTCCTCTTGTCCCATGGCCTGTTCCTTGGGAGAAGAGACTGACCTCTCATCGCTACACCCTCCAGCCAGGGAGGTGTAGTGCGTGAGAAGGTCTTTCCTCAGCCTCCTTTTCTTGTTTGGGGCTTTAGTTTACTCTGGGCTTCTGCAACATCTGGCTTTGGACAATCTCAACGTCTCCCTGCCTCGGGTGGGCTGCTGCAGTCACACCCACCCAGCTCACGCACCAGCAATCGGGCAGTTCAGAGGCATTAAGTGACTATTACTGGGTACTCAAACAGTGACATAATAATGTAGCAGAGCAGGATAAATAATGCTGTTGTGGGGTTTTCCCATAACTGAGTCCAAGAGAAATCTTCTTCTCTGCAAATGTGACTAAACACCTGAAAAATAATCAGGTTGGATGTAGAGTACTACTACAAATGAAGAGTTTAAAAATTCCCTTTTAAGTATTTTTTTTAAAGTAAGTTGAAGGCTACAATAGGATATTAAAAATCAACAAGTACTTACTGCTTATTAGTCTGATGCTGAGTCAACTCCCCCCAATCATACAAGTTTACAATTGTGTGGCAGACAGCTGTAAAAAATAGCTTTTGGCAATGTGGCAGTGGATTTCCCACACACGAAAGCACAGCCATGTGCTGGACCATGGGGTGAGAACATGCTTTGCTAAAATGGCATAAAGCCGCCTGTGCATAAAGTTATTAGAAGGTTCTTAGAGGCCTTGTTCTTTAAAGAGACTGAATATGTTTTAACTAAACAGCTGTTGCTTTAGACTATCTACAAACTTCAGATATCCATTGTCTAAGTATTTAGGAAGCTAATCATAAAAGCTAGAAATAAATGTCAAAAATATATAAATCTAAGAACCCATTGAATCTTTCTGGATTAAGATGTGGCCCCTAAATCTGTCCAGATTTGTGCAGCAAGAACAAAAATAGTAAGTTTTTGGAAATGATTATATATGTTCTTCTTTCCCCCTGTTGTATGAAGTCACTGCAATGATACAGAATCATGCTTAAGCCAAGCCTTGTTAGTTTGTCCTACTTCCCAAACCCTTCTGAAAAGTCATTAGGCCTGGGACAATGCCCACCTGGCGTCCTAACTACAGACTACGGACGAAAAACATCACCAAGCTTATTTTACCAGTAGCAAAGTTGCAGAGGCACCGAAGCAGGTCATCTGGGAGGATTATTATATTAACGGTAAAGAAAGTTTATTCGTCCTTTGAAGAGCTTTTCCCCCTCAAAAAATAGATATATGCACCCAATAAATTATGTGCCGTAATGTTAATTTCTTACAGAAATGAGCGAGCCTGTGTCTCTTCCTTTTCCTGGATAATTAGTTTTGTTTAAAAAAAGCACTTATGTTTTTTAAGCAGATGGAATAGTGAAGTATTGAGTGGTTTGGTCACAGATGACACAGTTCAAAGGATCCCACCCAGAAGGTACTGAGTCCCACCCTGCCAGTTGACAGATACGCTCACAGAATTTCATTTTAGTGGTATTTAAAGGAACTGCAACCCTTTGCTCCTTGACTGGAGCAAATAAATAAATGAAGTCCAGAAACCTTCTGGCTAAGCACTACCCTTTCTTTAATGGCTCCCCAACCACAACCTTAAGCCTGAAGTTATTCAGTAGCCGTGGCCCAACTCTATACCATACCATAGTTTAAAACTGGAGATGAATGTAACTGTATGAGAAGTGTTTCCTGTCTGTGAAATACAGGCAGACATTCAAGTCTGTGAGGGCTGACGTCTCACACTTACCTCTTGGATGGTAGCGTCGGCTTGCTCTTGGGCACCGAGATTCCTCCAAGAGACGTGCGCGCTTTAATGGGTGAATTTTTTGCCACAGTGACCACGTTACTGCTTCTAGTAGTGCAACTGCTGCTGGAAGAGCCTGTAGTAAGTGAAGATGCCTGCGGTTTTCGAACTCCGCTAACAGGACTCGTGTAACTGCAGGCTTTGACCGGCTGCCTGGGTGTTAACAGAGAGTTTGTGCATGACCCTGCTTTCAGCGGTTGTCGCACGGTTAGGGGAGATTGCCCAGCACTGGAGGAATACCTGAGCTTATTGGGTGCCAGACCTAGAAGTGGAATAACAAGAGAAAGAAAACCTCAGCTGGCAACAGTATTTTAAGAACACTTCAAGATACCAGACCTTTGAAGGGCCTTAGGTGTAGTCAGGTCAGTTAAACAGACAAAAGTCAGTCACCTACAGCGATGTGTCTAGAGGACATGGCACTGACCTCCTGACCGTTGCTGAGTCCTTGGAATTCGACTGCTCGGCACCTGCAGATCTGACTCCAAGCTCCGACTGCTCCGTACAGACTCCAAAGCTCGAAGGCTCGTCCTGGCCAGGTTGGGCATGCTGTGGCGCATTTCCTCTGAAATCAAGAGCAAATTCTCTATTTGCTGCTTCTGGTAGCAATGGAGATGTATAATGATTTAGACTCTCTCTTGAAAAACATAGGCACTTAAAAAGTGTGTAACTAACTCTTAGCTTCCATTAAGTAACAGTGCTTTTTACAAGGGTTCTAGCGATAGGGTAAGGAGTAATGACTTCATACTGAAAGAGGGGAGATTTAGGAGAGATCTGAGAAAGAAATTCTCTGCTGTGAGGGGGGTGAACCCCTGGCCCATGTTGCCCAGAGAAGCTGTGGCTGCCCCATCCCTGGAGGGGTTCAAGGCCAGGTTGGATGGGGCTTGGAGCAGCCTGGGCTGGTGGGAGGTGTCCCTGCCCAGGGCAGGGGTGGGAACTGGGGGGGCTTTAAGGTCCCTTCCCACCCAAACCATTCTATGATTCAATTCTATAAAAATTCTTTCCATTGACTCCTACCAAAAGCTCACAACTCGCTTACCTTCGCTGTTCGCATACTTGAGCCGGTCCTGCATCGGGCTTTGCACAGATCTCCTTGGGGGACGGATGCGGGTAGTCGATGACCTGCCATAGTCTGCAGTGGAAGAAGGGGACTGACATCGGGGGGAACTGAGCGGGGACGGTGAGTATCTGTGAGCGCTGCGGTATGACAGGGAACAGTCATAGTCATCCTCGTCCTCAAGGCTGTACGTGTCGAACTCCTGGTCGCTGTAGGTACCTCTTCGCAGGGAGTGAAGGGAGGCACTGGAACTGCGACGTGACACCGAAGCAGAGCTAGAGGCACAGTCCTGACGGAGGCCTGGGGATAGAGGGCAACACGGCTCAAAGTCATCGTACTTTAAAATAGAAATTCCTTACCCAGTTGCAACACAACTCCAGAAGCAATGACTTTATCAGTGATTCATTTCACCTTGGCTGGAGAGTAAAGTTAATGACTCTCTTTACTGAGGACACCCAACAGCTTATGGAATCTCTAAACTGGAACAGTGTCACCCATATCAGTACCGTTTAATTAGAGCAAAGAGTTAACATCCAAGTTGACCTGAATCACTCCTTAAGTCACATACACAAGCAGCTGTGACAGGGGACTATATATATTGCCATGCAGGCTTTGCTAGGTTAACTAGGTATAGGAGTTTAATTTACAGTATGAGTGGTTTAGTTCAATTAATTACACACCCACCAGCATTTCAACAGTTTGAAACAAGGATTTGAATTTCTGCCCCCAAGTGAAAAACCACCTGCTTTTATTGACATCTACTGTACATCTGTCTGGTTTATTTACAGGTCCTCCCCAACTTACACCTTTAGTTAAATCTTCTTGCCTAACAAAATCCAAGCAACTTCTTACTAAGAACTAATTTAGCAAACTGGTTGAAGAGACTTCTCAGAAAGGCATCAGCTAAAGTTCTGAAAAACCCTCTTCTCAGTGCAGTCCCTTCACTGCAGGGACTTAAAAAAAGCAAGGGTTCCTCACTTCTCCCTTCACAAAGCAAATATGAAAAGCTTCCATCATTCTGAGAACAAAGCACTTTTCATATTTCTCTGGAACCGTTGTAATGTGGCTGGATTTCCTTGACGTTGTTTTTAAGTGATCACAAAGCATAAGAAAATATTCAAGTTTAGAAAGAAAAAATCTGTTATTTGCTTTGTTCACTTTAATATAACTTTTCCTCAGCTGCGCTCAGGTGTCATAAAGTGATAACAGGATCTTACATATTTTGCTCTTTTTAGTCTCATATTACAATTCCTAGATCATAGTATTTTTTAAATTTATAAAGCACAGTACTAAAAGTAAATGTTCTCCAAAAGAAAAACAGAGAACTTTATTCTCTATTTCCTGTAAATAAAATTAATGATTAATTTGCACAGACCAACAGATCCAACCACTTTCTTCCACCTTGATCTTCAATTAGGACCTCATCCAAATCACAATGAAGTCAACAGAAAGTTTACCAATGATTTAATAGGAACTGGATCAGGGCCCTCAAATCTCCACATGCTGGGACACAGAAGTTTTATGCTTAAGTTAAATTTGCAGAGCACTTTACCAGAGCAAAACTTAAATTTCAGCTCTTTCCCTTTCAGTACTCTTGAATTCTTGGTTTTACTCAACTCAGTAGCGAAATACTGCTTGCATCTTCTGCGAAATAAACAACTTGTACAATTCAGTCCTCTAGACAGCTTCTGATAAAATTTCTGGCTGCAGTTAGGCAGCCTGCTCAGAAAAACAAAAATGTATAAGCAAAAAATGTTGCTGGGTTATTTTTTGAGCTGGATCAGTTCCCCAAACCAATATGGCACAGTCACGCAGCGGCTTGTGTTTGCCCAAGTGAGGGGACAGCACTGAGGGACAGCGACCAGGCGGGCAAACTGGGAGCTGCTGCTGGTTAAACTGCCACCATCATGAAACAGCTACTCGGGAAACCGCACCTGTACTGCAGAGACAATCCGCGACGGAGTATTTTTGAGTATTAAAGGGTGCTTACGTATTTAACAAACTGGGGTTTTGGATAATAGTTTTAAGACAATCCTCTGCTTTAAGAGGTGTAATCTGGAGAATATTATACTACTGCTTGGGCCTGTAGGATTTTAAAGGAAGCCCCTGCAAATCACAAACATTTCAAATGATCTATTAAATTCTTTTTCTGTTGGAGAAAAGGGGAAGAGAAGAACAGCTGGAACCCATCTACATTCCTCTACAATTTAGAACTGCAACACAAAGGAGATCGCTGTCACGTACTTTCTTCCTGAAGGCGTGCCATCACCTGGACGTCAGTCAAGTCCTGCAGTTTATAGCCCATGGAGATGGAGTCGTCAGAGGTGCTCAGCTCGCTGTCCACCGAGGACTGAGAGCTCAGCGCAGAATGCATGCTCAAATAACCTGTGGGGGAAAGAGGAGGGAGGAACATAAAAAACATTCAGACAGCCACACACAACCAAGAATAAGCAGCAGAGTATTTACTCCAGTAATAAAATCAGTGCGGTTGTGAAGTGGAGGTGTGGTTGCTGGAGATAGTTAAGATGTTAGAAATTCCTTGAGAACACAATGCTCAGTATTTTAACCTGCAGTCGTCAGGAGGTGGAGCATCTTTGTGCGGGGAGAAGACTATGGACTTCTGTCCAGGAAGGTGGCAAACGGATGCTTGGTAAAACTATTTTAAAAGATCAGTATTATTTCTGCGTAGTTTGAGATAGGGGCAACTATTGGTCTAGACACTAAGCAGCAAAGTTACACAAAGTGCTTGTAGGGTGCTGGTGAGCAGTCATAGCAGTAAAAGGATCCAAATGGCTTTCCGAGTACAGTACCGCAAAAATCAGTCATGCAGTCTGCTTATGCAAGGTAGACTTTGCACTAGATTGCCTCCTCTCCATCCCTGAGGTTTATCCTTTTTTTTTTTCCCTCTCATCATAAACCAAACTCTCTCTTTACAGGGCAAGACACAGCTTATTCATACAGCAGGTCATAAAAAACAAACTGGAAGGATCTTTCCACCAGGGAAGTTTTTACATAAGTCAGGCATTAGGAAGAGGAGCAAATGATTTTCATTTTGAAGAATAATAATAAAAATACTATCATAATCATCACTAGTTGCCAACTTTTACCTGTTAGTACTTTTACTTAAGGCAAGCAAGTCGGTATTTTCCACGGCATAAGAGTACTACTACTTGCTACAGGGAGATGAGAACAAGGCGCGTAGCTCTGGGGCTATACCCACACTCGTCCTTCCAACCTGGAGGCTTCTACGTGCCCCCTCCCCCAGAGCTGTGGTACCACAACTGCCTCTGGTCGGCCTCTCCCTGCCCCCTGGGCTGAGTGCTGCTGCAGGAAGGCTGAGCACCCCCTTGCAGTTAGCCCATCTCCATCTGCAGACAGGAGAATCTTGCTACCATTTCGTCCACGTTCATTTTGGCTCAGGGTAGTATCTTGGAGAGGGAGCACACAGGGCTGAGCACACCTCCGTCTTCTTTTCCTATTTTATAACCACCATACTGCTTTGTATTAAAAAAACAAACAAAAAAACCCCAACCAAACAAAACCAAACAAACAAAAAACAAAAAAACCTACTCACGTGGAAAAAATAAACACCAAAAACCTCACTGCTTGAAAAATTTTTGGAAACACAGAAGGATTAGTGAATGTGAAACCTCTACCTGACAAGCATCTATGCCATGTGTTACAAAACACCGTAATATCCTCCTCGCACAACTAGCCCTCCACTATACGTAAGACCATCCAACTGACAGAGCTGTTTCAGGAGAGAGTACATCATTACCTTAAGGTAATTCCAAGACAGGGCTGCAATTAGTACTATATAGATTTAGACTCACCAAAAAAGAAAATTAAAAACCACAGTCTGCCAGAAGATCAGATAAAGCCAGTAGATATGCAAGAGCCTAAGAGCACTTAGCATCACTTGCAGCTAGAGGAGGCTTAAGAAATACAAATCCTGCTCAGCAGGGATCCGAGATCACCACTTTAAGAGCAACAAGTAGGCTGCAGCACGCCAGCGAACAAATCAAGAATATCAGTCAGCCTCCCAAAGCACCTATATGACCTCATTCACCATTGACTTCTACTCAAGCTTACACAGTTTTGCCTGCTGCATTCTAGGAAGTCTTGAAGGCAGTGCACCTATGGAGTAACTCTCAACAGTCATGCCAGAAATAAACATTTTGACTGTTCTCAGCAAAATATCTAAAAAACATTGCTGAGCAACCCTTTCAAATAATGCTTAACTCCAGCCAGGCAGGAAAAAGCAGCAGTTTCCCAACATTATTTCTTCAACCAGTTTTGAAGAGCAGTAACTCTTCAACACAGAAAACACAGGTCTGAAGGCCAAAACAAAATTCTTACATGGACATTGAGCAAACTGGTTTGTACCAGTAAGCCTCAAATTCCTCATGTGAAAAGGCACAAAGATTTTCAAGCCTCAAGATGCTGACATAGTGCAGTGGCAGTGTGACTGTTGTGTCAGAGGTGTGTGTGTGTGTGTGTTTGTGCGCGAGAATACAGCTTTTTGAAAAGCAAAAGTTCCCAGTTCAATTGTGTGGGTTTCGTTTGGCTGTTGCATTTCAGATTGCAAGTCTATTTAAAAACAGTCAAAGAGGAGAAGAGAAACATACACATTCTTTTGTTGGGAAAAAACATTATGGCTCAACATTGCAAGATGAACTCATTGTGGTTTTCATTATACAAACTTCAAAATACATCACATCTGGATATTGTAGAAGGGGGGGTTTTGTTTAGTTTTTAAGGGAAGTTACTGGTAAACATTTTTCATTTGAATGGTAGGGAAGCTCCGTTTTTCTTAGAAATAAAATTAGATTCAAGTCAAGCAAGTTGACAGTGAACTTTAAACTCATGTTAGCACTTACACAAGTCACGAGGGAAGAGCCACCAAACAGATGAAGTGAACTCTCATGGATAATCCTACATGCACAAAGCCTGTTCTATACTTGCCTTTTTTTTGCTACCCTTAACAGCGTCAGCAGATTTGCAGAGTGAATGAAGAAGCCTAGAGGCTGCACAGATACTTTGGGTTTACGCATCAGTAACCTTTTCTATGAGAAAAGCCGGTTAGGCATCTAAATTGCCAACCAACCTCATATCAAAAACAAGAAATTGATTTCGAGATTTTTTTCCCTGCAGATCTCAGCTTGCAAAAATTTAAACACCCATCCTTTTGTTTGCAAAACAGAGACAAGTGTTAATTTCTATTTACAGCAGAAAACCAGCAGATCTCCAAAGCATACCCGCAGCTGTGAAAACATCCATAGGCAACCTTTTTTTTTTTCTTAAAAAAAAGGTTCATTTAACATCAAGTTTCAAGCCAGAAACTCTTAAACATGCTTTATATTTTTAAACATGCGAATTAGGATATAGCAATTTCCACAAAAAACCCCAAACAAATTAAAGATGACTCCTTTAACAATAAAGCTAAGGGGCAAAGTATGTGTACCGGGAAACTGAGCACAAACTGCGTGAAGGAGAAACAAAGCTCCTGAGAGAGCCTAGGTGGATGCCTTCGGCAGCGGCTGGTATGGCGAGGCAGACTTGAGGCCCAGCCATTTAGGAGAAGCTGCATCATCATACCTGCAAAGACAGGCTTCGAGCAAGAACTTCATACAAGTTGCCTCTAAGGTAGGAAATCTGACTCCAAACACAATTAAGTCTGATGGAAAGCGTTTGTTATTTTGTGTTTAGCTGCCCACTCAGACAATGTAAAGGCTTATCCTGGAGACTAGACCTTTTATCTTTAAGCACAAGGCTTCCTTCTGTTTTCTACATTAAGCAATATTTTCAAAAGAAACTTCACAAACTCTTAAGCCAGAAAACTGAATCCAAGTAACTTTATAAAGGTGACACCTACGTACGATAATATTATTTAAGAGTAATATTTTCTTTGCCCCAAGAGCTGTTTTCTATTTTAGGTCACTTACAATTAGTACAATTTATAAATATATATATAGAAAGCTATAAAAACAAACCCATGAAATAACTACTAGACATTTAGAATGCAAGGAGGTTTTCTCCCACATAATAGATGGAGGCTGGGTCAGCAAGTGAGCAAATTAAAAGGAGAAAACCCTACAGGTGGACTTGCATCTCTTGACAACTTTTCCCTGTGTCAATTAGTAATACTCCTTGCATTTTAAACACCACAGGTTTGCGCTGCTCTACTGACATGCCATACCTGAGCTGCCACAGGTTAGTAGTGCTTTGTTAGTCGATTTGAGATGCCCGGGAGAGTTTAGTGCATTGCTACAGGAGCCTGTCTCTGTATTCAAATTATGTGCGCTTGGTGAGGCCAATGGACTGCAATACAGGTTTTTCCATCTACTGGCTAGAAGGAAAAAATACAAAAAAGCCATAAAGGTTAGCAAATTATTTTTAAAAACAAAGAGCATAAGATAAAGAAAGGCATCAGGTCAAACAAGATTCAATATTGTAACAGATGTACTTGAAAGAAGACATCCTGATGGTGTGAGTTACAAGGTACAGGAAGCAAAGCAGCGCCTGTTCCCTTGCTCACTCTCCCCTATAACTTGTTTTGTCACTTCTGAAGAATTCCAAGAATAACTACTGACAAACTGGGCTTTAAAGAGGCCATACATTTCTGAAAGTTTCAGATGACTGTTTCCATAAATATCTGTCACTTCTACACCCCACCTTCACTTTAAAGAACTCCATTGAACTTCACCTTTACGCATGTGTTGTTTTGAATTTTTAATGAAGGAATCAAAACAGCATTAAATGACAAAAGCCATGCCTTTAGATTAAAAGGAGAGCAAATTAATACAAAAACCAACCATTTTGAAGTATTTATTTAGCACACAGACTCGCTTACGAGTTAGCGCAACAATCAAAAAGAAGTCAGGTAGCAAAACTTAGTGCATCCATACTTACTGAAGCTGGAAATATGCAGCTACAATGCTAAGGACAATGAGAGAATAGTAGCTAAGAAAATAACGAAGATTCACTATATAAATAGTTTTCTTTTTTATTTTCCCCACAAAGTCAGACTATTTTCATTAAAAACCAGTGAAAGAGTACAGATAAAGCCTGATACATTTCAGACAGAAAGTAGAGAGTTAATCAAATGAATCTTCATTCAGATTTATAAACCCTCTGCACTTGAAAAAGTAAATGAAGTTTGTTCTCAAACTACTTTGTTCAGTTATCTCAAACTACTTTGTTCAGTTATCTCAATCCAGGAATTTCAAGGCTAAACTCAAAATAAGCCTCATTACCAGCGGTGCCAAAACACCGTCAGTACATAAACTTAAAAAAACCCAAAACAGTGGCCTCTCAGACTTCAAATCACTAAGGTCAAATTACTGGTCAAGCTGCAGTCAAAATTATTGCATTCCCTTAGAAGACAAAGCAGCCAATTCAAAACCCAGGCAAACTACAACTTTTGTACCAAACTAGGAGTTGTATTTTCAGCAGTTAAGAACATTACTGAACTTCAAAACATTAATTCTCTCAGAAATACCACGTTTTCAAACACTGCTGACCACAGCTTTTGTGCTTAGATGTTCATGAGTCAAACTAGACAGATGAGGTTGCAACACATCCTGCTCTGCAGTGAGGAGTTGATAAAGAAAATAATAAAACTAGTCTTCCCCCCAGCTGCAGGGCACATCACAGCTGCCTATATTGCAAAACTGTATAATCTAGAAAGCTATACAATACAGAAAAGGATTATTTATTCACTTCAAACCCCTCAGTCTCTTGGCTGTCAGCAATTCAGCCCAGGACTTGCACATTTTCCGTACAAACCCAGAGTGCATTTGAAAAGACAAAGGTAGGACAGCCACCAGAGGGATTCCAGGTGATGGACTACAAATATGCAAAAATAGAACAACCTTCTCAGCTTTGTAATGAAGTAAACGATGCATCTATTCTAACAGCTCTTACATCAGTGAAAGGCTATAATGGGATCAAGCCTTCCATGCTCTGAGAAAGGAAAAGAAACCCCACAAACCTACGACCCCGGAATACTGCCCATGATGGTGGTATGTGACTACTGAACTAAGCGGCCCATAGCATTTTTGTTTCGGGCAGGTTAAGTAAGGGATTTTCCCTCAGTGGTTAAGGAACACAGCTGAAAGCCACTATGAAGTGCTTTTAGGGGATGATAAAACTGGAAGAAAAAATAGGTTTCCAAGTGACACCACTTCTTCAAGTTACAGAATTAATGGCTCATTATTGTAAGTTTTGACCATCAGACAACTATTTTACCCAGGTAATAATACTAATGGTAAGATACCGTATGAATAATCGCCATTAGAAACACTCAGCAACCCTAAAACTTTTTATATAGAAAAAAGCTGCAATAATAATTTCATACGATTCTCTCCCCTACTCCCCAGAAGCACATTTTTACCTCTACATATTTTTACAGTAAAGGTGTTCAAATGTTTAAAACAAAAGAATTAAGAACCTGAAAACACTGAAATACATTGTAGCATTTAGGGTCTAAACATACAAAACCCCAGAAAACAAGGTGGGCAATTTGTCAATTAATTTGAAACGCCTGTATTTGCTTCTTAAAAAATACAGAGAGGCAAAACATCACCATGCAGTTTGTTTTGTCTATTACTTGTCATCAGCCTAGTGTTCTGAAGGGCGCGCTCTGCCCCCAGCAGCAGAGGCACTGCCAAGGCAAAGCCAAGGCAGGGGGGTTTCTGTGCGATGCCAAACACGGCTGTGCAAACAGGCACCAAGAGCACAACTTCTGAAGTGCTCTCTCGGCAGGTATTCCCACTACAGCAACCCCAGGCTTCACCTCTCCTTGGCTTTATAGTTCTCAATAGTGTGAAGCACCCAAGCGGAAACAAAAGACCCTTGAAGAAGCAATGCTTATAGTTTACACACCTTGATCAAGCCTGTTCAGAAGAGTCCGGCAGGCTGCTTCTGTCTCTGGACTGGGATTACCCAACACCTGGCGGCACCATTTTAAAGGCGAGTCCGTTTTCTGATCAGCAGTAGATTTTCTCGGGGACACGTAGAGCCTTTGCGAGGATTGAGAGGAGACAGTAAAAAAAGCTCATTAACTCAAAGCACACAGCCACCGGAGTAGCATTTACAAAAGCGTACCTAGCAGTAAGCAATAGAAAAGTTATCCAGATTAAAAACGGGGGTGAAATTGAAGTTCTGTGATATGATTCAGACACAATTTACTACCACAATAGAAAATTCACTTAAAGATGGCTTTGCAGAGAAAGTACACAGCCTCCGCAAGGCAAGGTTCAACCTGGGCAGTTGGAACACTACCAAAGGCTAAGTTGTTGGTATACTCACCTGTACCTGCCTCTCCTGGCACGCATCTCCCCAAAACCCATCTCGTGACAAAGCAGCAAGGGTGAGGAGGTGGGTCTAACTTGAGATTCAAGGTGATCTGCTTTGAGAAGTCTAACTGTTGTATTTTTTGTTAAAAACCTTGCGGCTCTGGATATTCCACCTGTATTGCACCGCAGGCACCAGTCATCTCTGGTCTTCTACCAGCAGCCCTCTGAGACACAGAATGAGTTGCAAGAAGTCTACTCACAGATCCCAGGGATAAATCATTTAATTGGAAGATTAGAAACCTTCAGACGGTTAGAAAGTTCAATTGTATACATTTCCTTTCTTTTTTATTGTTGTAGTGTTAGATAAGTTCTCCCCTAAAGCCTAAATTTTTGACAGTTCTAATACACTTAGCATTGTTTTGCATATACGCAGAGGATTAGCCTTACCTACAGACAGATTTAATCATCTTACAGTCTCGGATTATTTAAAACTGATCCTGTGTAAAGCAGCATCTCTCAAGAAAGGTCTAAGGGTGTATGAGCCAGATGGAAAAGGACCTTGAGAATTTTACTTACATATCCCACATTCACATTTTTCAAGTCAAAAAATCCCAACAGAAAAAAAAAGCCACCCTACATTTTAACATATAAATAGCAACACACTTAAAATTTTTGTAAGAAAAAAAAAATTGGTATTGAGTAGACACAAAAGTTAAACAGTTTTTAATTCCTGCACGTCAGTTGGAGAAGAACACCCTCAGACAGAGGGCATCGAGACCTCAATCGCTCGTTAGCAGGAATAGAAACAAGAAGTGCAGCCATTAACAGAATCTGCCCACACAGACAGGAAAATTCATGCATATAACACCAGGTACCTTACTTTAGCATTACAGTTCCAGCTAAGTGATCTTAACATTCATGTGTTAATGTATTTACTATACTATGAATGCATTGCTATGGAAAGATATTCAATATAGTGTTCTGCTGAAGTCATTCAAAGGATCATAGAAAGGATCCGGGGGTAGGAGAGTAAGCTCCGCGATGACGAACTTAAGGGCCTGCATCTGGGCAAGTTCTGGAAGAGTCTGAGAGGCTGATTCCCTCTCAACTCAGTTAAAAAGCAGAGAGGAGATTTCTGAAAGCAGAAACTTTTTTGATCTTGTTAACAAGGTCATACAGTTCTGCAGGTTAAGTTTTGAACTACCAAATTTGTCCACAATGAAATGTCTTAGAATTAAGTGTACTAGAAGAAGAAAACTTCCAAGTCTTTGAAATTGTGTAGATATTGAATACCTTTTGATATCTATGCTTTGAGACTAAGTTCTGGGGAATGATCATACAGGAACCCAAGTGAGAAGTTTAGCTGTCACTTGCGGACATGCAGTCTAGCTCTCAGGTCCATCTCAGGTTCTCAGGCAGCTCTGCTGAGCTGCTCGCATGGCCTTCAGCAAGCACGGCTCTGCATGAGGAAAATTCACCTTAACAGGCTTCATGGTTCATAATCTGCTGTGAGAGGAAGAGAGTTCTTCCATGCACACAATCACGCAACTGCTATTTTTTCCACCACCACCTTCCCCTCAAGCACCGCTCCAGTACTGCTGCATCTAGTGAACTGCTGGAAGGTGACAAAGAACCCTCTCGGTCACCAGCAACCTAGCTACAGCCACACGTGGCACAACGGGTTGGGCGAGCTGAGCACGAGAGTTGGGCAGAGAGGAACCTAATGAAGTTCAAAGGCAAGTGTAGGGTCCTGCACCTGGGGGGAAATAAGCCCATGCACCAGTATGGGTTAGGGGTTGACGTGCTGGAAAGCAGCTCTGCAGAGAGAGACCTGGGAGTCCTGGTGGACAGTAAGTTGCCCACGAGCGAGCAACGTGCCCTTATGGCCAAGAAGGCCAGTGGTCTCCTGGGGGGCATTAAAAAGAACGTGGCCGGCAGGTCAAGGGACATCTTCCTCCCCCTCTGCTCTGCCCTGGTGAGCCCACTGTGTCGGGCTCTGGGCTCCCCAGTTCAAGAAAGACAAGGAACTACTGGAGGGAGTCCACCTATGAAGATGATCAAGGGACCGGAGTACTTCTCTGATGAGGAAAGGCTGAGAGCCCTGGGGCTGTTCAGGATGGAGAAGAGAAGACTGAGAGGGGATCTCACCAACGCTCATCAACATCTAAAGGATGGGTGGCAAGAGGATGGGACCAGACTCTTCAGTGCTGCCCAGCAACAAGACAAGGGGCAACGGGCACGAACCGCAATGCAGGAAATTCCATCTGAACATAAGGTTTGAGGGTGGCAGAGCCCTGGCACAGGCTGCCCAGGGAGGGGGTGGAGTCTCCGTCTCTGGAGACATCCCAAACCCGCCTGGAGGCGTTCCTGTGCCCCCTGCTCTGGGTGACCCTGCTCTGGCAGGGGGTGGGACGGGGTGATCTCCAGAGGGCCCTGCCAACCCCTGCCAGTCTGTGATTCTGTGAACTGATTGACGCTGCTCCCAACAGCTGTCCTCGCACTGATGCATGCACAATATTTCACCTTTCTCAGTGCAAAATCCAGTATTTGAGCAGAAAGCAATCATGGGAATGGTTTTAAGATTACAAGGAATGTCTGCATGCACTTCCATTGCCTCCTACTCTCTCTTCTAGCAATAACTTTTGACATCCCTGCAGCAAGATTCATCAAGTTTTTCTGCTCCAGTTACCCATTCTCACACAGACACCTCACATTCAATTCACAAAACACTCCTTCCCCCAATAAAACTAATATAAATCATCAGATATTTTAGTAACTATCCCACTAATTTCCGATAACCCCTCATGTTTAAAAGATATAGAAGCATACTATGGGACTCATTTGTCAGGTGTCCTATCCAGGAAAGCAATGATTGGCTAAAATAAAACAGACAAACAACTGGGATATTTAAAATAGCGCACTGGCATCAGACCTACCCTGTCTCCAGGTAAGGATGAGCACGGAGACAATCCAAAAGCTGTGCTGATGCAGAAAGCTGTCCTGAACTCCCTTAACTCATCAGTTTGGGTCTATCAGATTGAGCTTCTCTGCATGCAACAGCTCTCAAAAGAACCATTGTTCAGTGAAGGCATCTAATCCCTTTTTTGAATTTGTATCTGCTTTTAGCACCCAACCCCACCCCAGAGGGTGAAGAACCACCTCCATCCCCCTGCTGTGAAGCTCTTACCCCCTATTTACTCTTGATATTGCCTGGTTCTTGGGATGGGATACAGGTGGAAGGTAATTATTCTTTGTTGCCTCTTCACATGCCACTCATGAGTTTACGGATCTTAATAATACTCCTGCCCCTGGCCAGACCCATCTTTTGCAGGAGTCAAGATTCAGTCTTTTTAGTTATGTCTCATACAGAAGCTTTTTCATACCAAGCTTTACACAAAACACACATGCAAATAAAAAAAAAAAAAGGACCCAAAAGCTAATTTGCTATTGACATAATAAATGCTGAGAAACATGAACACAAATACTCCTGAATGTGCAATGCTATTTTTTCTGAAAGACCTCACAAGCATATCTTGCTGCACTTCTGCACGGATAAATGAGCATTACATCCACTCAGATCCAATAAAACAGAGAAGGCAAAGTGCTCTCTCTCTGGATTTATTTTACAGGTCAGACCCAAAAAGCAGCAATAAAACCATCAAACAAAAAAGAGGCCAATAGCCTCCTCAGGGCAGGTCATGCTGTTCTTCACATATTTCAGGTTGAGAGAGAAAACACTGCTCTACTTCAGGAAGGAGCTGTTCTACCCAGCTCCTTCCATGCTTCGCACTGTGATTCCACCCAGGACTGTCAGATGGAAACCATGACACTTGTCTGACTGCTAGTGCCGTTTCCACATGGAGCAGGGGTACCTGTTCCCAGGGTGTCCCAGTCCTCTGCAGTCTGCCAGAGGACTCTCATTTTTTAGCTGACAACTCTCTTAGCAAGAGACGGTCTTAGTTTCACTAAACTCAATTAAGTAAGCACAATTCAATTTTTCAGAGCACCAATAGGCAACTTATAAAAAAAGAGAATTCTGCTTTGATTTCACAGGGTCAGGTTTACTATTTGCCCTTTTAAGTAGCTTTAGGGAAGGGTTCAACGTATTTATCCAGCTAACTTCCCAAAATATGCTGGCATAACTTGTTCTTCTGGAGCACTGCACACCATGAGCTGATAAACTAAAAACACCAGCCCCACAAACAGAAGTGAATATTTTCTGGACATAATATTAAGAACCAAAAGTCCTCTTTAATTAGAGACTTCCCCCCAGGCAGTATCACTCTCCGTTAGCCACCATGGCACAACCGCCGCAGCAACAGAGGCCAGGTTAATATGGTACCACATCTCTAGCTGAACTGGAACAGTTTCTGCTGGAAGAGGTTTTCCTGATAAGCTAAACTCATTCTGCTCCGTTTAAAAATAGGCAGAGTTTTATTTCTGGTAGTTTTATCCTCTAAGGCTGTTTGATTTGTCAGGTTAATTTAATCCAATAATCACTGGAAAAAAATGTACTCAGGCATGCCAGTAAGCATGCATTCAACTGCCAGTTTACGAGTTAGCCGAAGTCTTTTGGGTTTAACAAATACCCGATTACTGAAAACGCTTTACCTTGCATTTTGTTCCTACAGCTCAGCAGTTGGGGTGGGAAGCATGTTATGTTTAAGTGGCAAAAGGTTATGCTTTGAATGTTGCCTTTTGTCAAATAACAAATGACAATTAAGAAGTTATTTAGACAGTTACAAGGCCTAGTACAAAATTCCGAAAGTAAACATCTGAGTACATATTCTCAATTTGATGTCTTGGAGTTTTGCTGCATAACTTATTAAATATGAATGAGATTTTCTTCTGCTTCTTTGAGGAAACCCTTAGATAAAGCGTCTTTAGTTTCTGCTTACAAGTCTCTGTGTTTCACTTTCCCACGTAAAATATTTTATGAAATGCACCTCTGTTAAAAACCAAGTAGTTTTAGCTGTGCAACAACCACAACATGAGATTTTTCTTCCATTATGAATGTAGGCACTCGAAAATAAATTTGTGGGATTCTTTACACTTTGTTCTGACATAGTCCAATGTACTAAAAGTAGAGCATCTTCCAGAGATACCATTTTTCTTTTGGGGCCAGTGTCACAGGAGGATTTATGGGCAATAATGGCCATTATTTTATTTTTTTTTTTAATACTGCTTTAGATAAAAAAACCCAAGAATGTAGAAAATACTATAACAACTTCCTCAACATGCACACTGCACTGAAGAAAAAAGCATCTTCACAATTTAGTAACACATCAGATCAATTTTAAGAGGGCAAGCCAGTATTGCCTGAGAATTTAAGGTCCTAATCACGTAAAATATTTGCACTAGTAAATTTATAGATCATAAATTCAGGAGAATTCAGGCTGCAGATAGCTCTATAACTTGTACATTAGTAAATTCAACTGAAAGTGAAACAAACCTCAGCTGTTAAGATACATGCTTGGTTTATTATACATCTTCCACAGCACTACAGTGGCACCAAAAATGGCAGACATTTTACTGATTTTCCAGCCTTTGAGTTGTATACATCAGTGCAAGGAGAGACCTGAGGTAGCTGAATATGTTTAGAACAACTTAGGTTTATAAGATACACCTCCATAAAGTGCTAAGGTGGCAGCTAAATTCTTCTATAGAGCATGTATTTCAAACAGATTTTCCTTTCCTTTATATACCAGACTTCAGAGAGATCATTTTTCAGGTTTATTACTGTGCTTATCCTGTTCTAATCTCAAATCTAAACACTACTGTTGAACAGAAATGCCAATATGGACAATATAGTGTTGTGGAAAGCAACTGTGAAACAATACTTTCCAGGTCTTGAAACGATAGAAACGTAAGAGGAAAAAAATGAGAAAAATCCTGTG
Source organism: Rhinoptilus africanus (assembly GCA_013400135.1). NCBI lineage: Eukaryota > Metazoa > Chordata > Aves > Charadriiformes > Glareolidae > Rhinoptilus > Rhinoptilus africanus. The sequence goes on from VXBO01003383.1 coordinate 152,623, forward strand.
GAAAACACTCCACACAAAAGCTGTAGAGAAGGGTGATGGAGGAGCCCGTCCATGCAGAGCCTGCGGGCAGCGAGAGTGACACCACAGGGACCACGGCAATGCCCAGCTGCAGCCAGCACAAACGGGTAACTCGCTGTTCAAACAAACTAGACAATCAGGGAAGGGTTTTGATAAGTCATCGGTACATTATTTAATGCAACAGAGCTAATTGATCCATTGTTAAAAATATCTCTAGAAGGTTTCCATAAGATGACCAGCCTGAGAAACTAAGACCTTGCAAATTACTGTTTTTAAGTCATGTAGAGTCTTTGCTGGCAAGGAAGAATCACAGGCAAACTATGTCCATAGAAACATACGAATGGATTTATATAGAGTAGAGAGGTAAAGTTCTCCCCAAATTTGAGGCACAAAGTGCTGTATTTTTTCATGACGCTATCTTGTTATAGTACCTGAATTTTGTGGAGAACCACATCCTCATTAGGTGGAACTTCTCCAGAAATTTTTTTCCTCTCTCTGCTGGTACCACAAGCTAACAACAATGATATCCTGCAGTCTGTTGAATTAAATGCCTTAAGACATTAATATAGAAGGCCACTGGACACGGGGCTGAGGCTGAAAACATACACTCTCAGGAAACTCCTAAATAGTAATGTATTTAAGCAAACCATGCTCCTCCTTCCTACAAAGACTGTTTCAAGAGCACCCTACTTGCTGTGTTGAACTCCCAGAGTCAAGCAGGAGACAACAAAACAACAGGGCAAAGGCAGCACAACCTGTTTTCAGTTAAAGACAGGCTTTTGGGAAGGAAAACTGTGCAAGGAGTGGATGTATCAGCAATAAAGAGATTCACCTGAGTGAATATTTTACATATTCTTCTAAAAGGAACACAGGGATTTAAAAGGAACTAAAGAAAAGGTTCTGTTACACAGCTTTGCTTGATAGTTATGGTGTGGTTTGGGTTTGGTGGTTTTTTTTAAAAAGCAGAAGAACACACAAAAAAGGTTCTCTGAAGCTGAGTTAAATCAGTAGAAGCTTTGCCACTGGGATCAAGATCTTAAGCAACATCTCTTTATCTCTCCGTTTGACCCAATGACATATTAATACAAACATTTTATAGTTCAGAGAGGGCTGGAATTTGAATCATTTCATAATTCCAAATCAAAATTCTCTCTCCCAGGTCTTACCAGGAAAAATAACTGACAACTGGCGAAACAGCAAACAAGTAGCATGGGAATGCGTTAACAAAATGCTGAACACAAATCACTGCAGAAGAACAATAAACTAAACACACTGAAAACCACAACCTATTTCTTATGTATGGGGAGTACCTGAGAACAAGAAAGGCTAAGGAAGACAAACAAGGTAAGGCTATTGCAGGCGTTTCTTGTTTGCTCCTTTCTGCGGGGGTCACAGCCTCTCTGAAACAGCTTGGGGGCTGACCTGCCGTGAGGCGCAGCATAAGGGAAAGAACTGGTGACCAGTAAAGGGCCAACACCCCTGAAGTCTAAGTTAAGCATCATGCCGAACATAACCGTGCAGGAAGCTTCCTTCCACTTGGTTGGGTCTCCAGGACATTTACAATTTTGAATAGCTACTTGAGAAAGTGACCCAAGAAAGCACGTCAAGGGACAGCCACCAAAGGAGGACAGAGTTACAGCTGTGGCAGGTGACGCAGTACCTCATGTTTCACGGGAGCTCAGTCATCACAACCTTGTTTTAAGGCTGGGCTGTTAAAATCTATCAATTCATCGGCAATGGGAAATAAGAAAGCCACTACGAATTTCTCAGAAATTAACAAAAATCAGATTTATCAAAGTACACAATACACATGTTCCATTATTAGCTACATTTTTTTCCTAATATATAATATTTTAAAAAGGACTGCAAATGTAACAATATAGTAAGCTATTTGCTTTGATAACACATTGCCCAACACATTCAGATACCTTCCATCATGGTAGTACAAAATTCCCTCTAATCAGCAAGGCCACCTTTATTAAAGTTGATCCTAAATCCATATAACATGAAGGTTTTTTGTTTGTTTTGTTTTTAAAGATGACCACCATCACCGTTTTCTGGTTATTGCTGACAGGAATGCATGAATATCTGCACGGACAGTATCTGAGACATGTGCTTATGAAGAGAATTTAGGATATCTGGCAATAAGCACACCCAAGCACTATTGACTGTACATACATCACTCATTCCCTACTTTCAGGTTGGCTGAAGAGCTCCAGAAGAACAACATCGTAAAAGCTGTTTCTTGTTTCACCAGGTTTGTTTGACAAGAGTGGAACAAAACAAACAGAAGCAATGCAACGTGATCAAAGGTGATTTATGATAACAGAACTTGCACAAGAGCTCCGCGATACCACCTTTATTTAAGCTCCTTGGGGTGTCTCTTTTTAATCTATTAGCCTATATTAACTAAATCTGAGGAGAAAACAGAGGTATCAAAAACATGAAGATCCTACAAGGTCTAGTGAGAAGGGTACCTGGTAAAAAGAACGACCTAATTAGCCACGAACTCAAGGAAAGGTTAATAGACTCAGCCTCTGCGTGCAGACTCTCTCCTGATTGCACTGGACAGTATTCACTGCCTGTGTAAATCTCAGACTCTGTCTGGGTTCTTTACCAAGTCAATACAGTTTGAAGAATCTCTCGCATCACAGGAATATAAAACCAGCTGTTTTCATTAATGCGGAAACAATAAAAATAAAGCCTGTCTTCCAAATTCAACTTGTTACATTTATTTTTTTTTAAGAAATCTGCTCAAAATGCTGTTTAAGTATGCTGAAGAGTTTCAGTGATCAAGTTAGAAGCAGTATTTGGGTTTTAACAGACAGCTTGCAACGCAAAAATTAGTAATAAAATCACGACTGGCAGTAGCAGTTAAAACCAAATGAGAAGTCACTTGTACTATCTGCAGCAGGAGGGGCATGAGTGAACTTTCTGTATGCCCAGGAAAACACGTAAGAAGAAATTCAATTTTGAAGAACAATTCTAACTTTGTACATTCCTTTCCAAAACTGACTAATGCTGAAAATCAGTCTTCCCTCATCTGTCATCTCAAAAATGCTTTCCCCTGTTCTTAATATAAGCCTGAATTTCAACATGAGCCGACGGCATTATGTTATTTAGCTCCATTCCATTAACAAACAAAAGCTTACCTTCACTTATAATGGCTAATTAGCTTTTAGTGTGTAAGATTTGTTTTGTGTTCAGCAACCATCCTGCAGCGCTATCTTTGCTGCCAGATTCATCTCTAGCTACCCAATTCTGAAACACAATTTGCAGATCCCCAAGGCTATCGTACAAAGTCTTAAAATGAAGAACTCTAGGTAAAACCTCAAGTCACAGCTACTGCATGGAATTAGCCCCAAACCTTAACTAGCTTTGGAAGGGCAAGGGAAATCAATGTGCCGATTTATAAAACAAGTTCTAAACAAGGCTGCTGGTGAAGCGGAGAGTGCTACAAAGAAAGGTCAGTTAAGGATTACATCATTGATCTGTTTCAGCTCATGTCTCCAAACAAAAGAAACAGGTTAAGTGCAAAGAAACAGTATTCAGGAAATGGAACTGATTTGTCCTCTTAGAAACCAGTAAAAGCCACAAACTCCAGATGGTCTGAGGTCTCAGTTTGTGTTTGGCAAAATTCTTATTTAAATGCAATACTTGACAGTTATATACAAAGTTTAAAAAGTCTATTATTCACTCATCTGCGTGCATTATACATAAATAAACTGACAGGGAACGGAAGGTTTTTTATCCTAGCTACAGCAGTATCAGGAAGACAGGGGGAAAAAGAAGCCTTATAGTTAAACTTTTTTTTTTAAAAAAAAATAATGCTGTGGCACAATGGTCTTAAAAATAAGAACAGACAATAATGAGAACTGCATTCCTGCTGCTAGAAATCAAAGCACTGTACAGAAATCACTTCATACTCTTAAAAATTACTGCACACCTAAACACAGAAATTCCCAACCGCAGCACCGCTAAGTTCCCTACATTACTAAACTTTTGACATACATACCAGCTATTTTCTTCTTCATTGCAATTTTCAAGTTCCAACACTTTCACTTCATCCAGATCGGTGTTATTCAAAAGACTTTCTAGATCTCCACATTTCGCATTGGGATTTTGTCTGTTTATTTTGACTGCGGAATCGCCACCTGCAATGACCAAGTTTCCCAGGAGCTCTGTGCTACTGCTTGTATCCACACGTGAAGAACATCTAACGTTATCCTCGGCCTCCGTTTCCACCTGACACGTGCTGGAAGACAATTCCTCAGTGGCACTGTTGCAACTATATTGCATTTGGGCATCTCTGTCTTTTTTTAGGCAGTGGTTCTCTCCTTCCTCTTTTCTTATTTTGCTTAACTGGTTGTGCAGATCTGCCATTATTTGCAATTCTTGCTTCTCAGTTATGGCGTTGATGCTATTATTAATTTCCATCCCATTAAGACCGGAGTCATGGTTATCCACACCGGGACGGAGCTCGCTCTGCACGTTTGTCCCAAGCATGCTCCTGCTGCTCTTCACTCTTGGGTGCTGGTTCTGGATCTCCAGCCTCCTCACCAGCTCCCGCAGCTTCCGCACCTCCTCCAGCTCCGGGCCAACCTCCTGGGACACCGGCTCCGTCTCAGGGCCCATGGCAGAGCTCTCCGTTGAGTCTCGTCCTAAATCAGGCTCCAGAGCATGATCCTGCTGTATGACCGGGGCATTTCCAGGCACTACCATCATCCAGAACGCACAGCGTCACTGCAAGACATGAAAAACATATAAAAGCTCCACAGACAGTATTTTAAGCAAACCAGAATTAAACACTAAAAATTCTGACTTTTACAAGCACAAACTAATTACACTGGCGTACAAGGTGATGGAATTTAATCAAAATCTATTGAAAAAGAACAACTGAAATTAGCATGAGACATTTCAACAAACGCAAATCGCTGGTTTCAAACAGCTAGGATGTGCAACTATTGTGCTACAAATTAGACCGTGTAAAAGGAAGCTGATTTAATCACGCACAATAGTTTAGTTTCCATCTGTTTACAAACAAAATAGATGAGAAAAGCCCTGATTGAGCAAAGTCAGGAAACATAATTAGCAAGGTGCTGACGTCAGACAATGACAGCATGAAGAAAATGGTAAAAACATCCTTTGTTCATTACCAGGTTTATCCTGGAAAAGCAGAAAAAACTTGAAAACATTTCTGTATCAACTTACACCAAAGACTATCGACAACGACTAACAGGAACTGCACTTACATGAAAATAAGCCTAACTAATGTCTTTTCTGGTGTATTTTCCTGTTGAAACTGAACAGAGAGAAGCAAGCTCTGTCATGTGAACACAGCAAAAATAAGGAAAGGAAAAAAAAAAAAACACAGAGATTTATATCTCACCATAGATTACATATTCCAGTAAGTTTCACAAAATGAAGCCATCTCTCTGCTTTTCATGTCTTAAGTGCCACTCTGCATCCTGTGGTTGTGTTGACCGAGGAAGAGTGCAGAGCAGCTTTAAACAGCACAGGTATTCAGGCTTCCCAAAAGCCATAAAATAACGCTGGTGCATTTAGCACACAGCTTTACAACACTCACCAAATAATAAGCAAACACTGATTTTTCCCTACACTAGTGATTTACATGAGTTTTCAGTTTCAACGCAGGCATTCATTTCTGAATTGACTCTTCATTGAGAAGCCGCTAATAAGAGATTAATGTTTCACAGAGCAAGTACAGTAGATTCCCCTGAAAAAATTGTAAATCCTTTCTATTTCGCAGAAGGAGGGCAAATAGATGGACTGAGAGATGAAGGAGTTAGATGACACAGCCAATTCAAAGTTTGAAAGATGTGATGCAGGCATTACAACTGCATTTGAACCTGGATTTTTTGTGGCTGTAGATGTTTCCCCCCCCCGCCTCCTTTGCTGCCTGAAAATTTCTCCTGTTTTTAAGGTCTAACCGCTGGCAGGCAGAGGAAACCACGAGAATTAGATGTCGCACAAAACAAGCAAGGTTAAAAATATAGGCACCCCCCATACAGACCTCAGCATCTCCCTGTCACTTAGTTACTTGTAATAGCAGTGTGTGACTACATCTCCTTAAAATATAGTTTTGGGGAGTTTTGGTTGTGCGGTTTTTTTATTAGTCAGGTCTTTTTTTTTTATTTTCTTTTGGTCCTCTACATGCAAGATGAATTTTTTAGGCTTACGTTTGAATGAATAATAAACACGAACAGCACTTGCGAAGAGCTGTAAGCAAAGAGGGCTGGCTATAGCATGCTTCAAGCCCCGCTTTCCAAACCCTGCCTCTCAGGAGCATCGCTGAAGTCGTTTTGACTTGGGGAAAAGAAATTTGATTTGCAGTTACCCAGCAATCCGATTCCTACTCATAAGCCTACTCTGACAGTCTCCCCGCACGCGTCCTCGCTGCTGCGAAACCACCCGATCTCTGGGTGAGTGACAAACCGGGGCGATTTCCGCAGACATTTGGCGGCTCTTGCTCGGTGTCTCGCCGAGGATGCGCCAGTGGGAGTCTGAGAGTTCTACTGCCAAAGCAAAACACAGCGACCCAGGGGAGGGGGAACGCAGCGAGAGCCCTCACCCGAAAAATCAGCTCCCCTCTGAGGCGGAGGAGCGGCAAAAAAACCGCATTCTCATTCAGGGGGTGGGGGAACAAATTAAAAGCGTTTAGCCTTTCCCCACAGCCACTGAGTACAAAACCCAGCTACTTAAAGCTGAAAGGATGCGAGAGGAAAAGGAATATAAATCTGCAAAACTTGATTTCGTCGTGTAACGGTCAGGAAAAAAGAAAGGAGGGGGGGGGAAAAATAGAAGGAAGAACAAAACAGAAGGAAGAACAAAATTTTTGAAAAGCCGCATTTCAGGCCGTTGCTGTGCGGGAGACAATCATTTGGACTTTTTCAAACAGACATCCGGGTTCCTGCCGGCAGGTTAACGGGCTCTCCGCGCCGCCGGGG
>VXBO01003383.1:159885-227414 GCA_013400135.1 Rhinoptilus africanus
GGCTGTGAGGGGCCGGAGGGGGCGACCCTCAACGGGGCGCGGCCGCTCCACGCCGAGCCGAGGGCTCCGGCCACCTTCCCTCCCGTTTTCTTCCTCCCCCCTCTGACGGTACCTGCCGCGGCCGCCGATGGACGACGCCCCCCGCCCGCTGCTCCGCCGCCGCCTCTCCCCGGCGAGCACCGGAGCCCGGCTGGCGAACGGCGGGAGGGAGGCGCCGCCGCGCGCGCATTCGGGCCCCGCCCCCGCCCGCTCCCTGAGGGGGGCTCTGCGCGTGCGCGGCGGGAGCCTGAGGGGAGCGCGGGCCCGGCCCTCTCCCGGTAGAAAGAGGGGGAAAAAATAAAAGATTAGCCGGGGTCTGCCAAGGCTACGGTAAGCGTTAACGTCTCCTCAGGACGAGGCTGCGGAAGGCGACGATAAGGACATCGTCATTCTTTTCACATCCTCCTCAAAAATGTGTGTGTGGGACCCAGACGTACCCTCTGGCGTCTTCTGATAAGTGCTCGAGGTTTTCTTCCAGTCGTCAAGGCCAAGCATTATAAGCACAATGTGGTTTTATTCTGATTTGGCCTGAACACCGGCTCTAGCGCCAATGCTCGTGGGGGCTCAGTCTGTGCCGAAGGCAGCGCGCTCCGTCCCTCAGCCCTGCTCACTCACCCGCAGCTCGTAGCCTTTGGGTAACGGTTACGTGATTTCACCTGAAATAATCTAGTGCGGGTTTGTCCCCACAAGCAGTGGGATCCCTGGTGAAATAAGAGCTCTGCTGTGTCTGTGGAAAGTAGTGTCTGTGGAAAGTATACGACCTCATCCCTCACATAGGAGAAATCTGCGTGCAGAACGCAGAACCATGGACTGGTTCGGGTTGAAGGGACCTTAAATCCCCCCCCGTGCCCCCCCTGCCCTGGGCAGGGACACCTCCCACCAGCCCAGGCTGCTCCAAGCCCCGTCCAACCTGGCCTTGAACCCCTCCAGGGATGGGGCAGCCACAGCTTCTCTGGGCAACCTGGGCCAGGGGCTCACCCCCCTCAGAGTGAAAAAATCTCATCCTGATATTTNGGTGCCCCAGCGCTGGGGCTCACCCAGTGGACAGACCTCCGATCAAGGGCACACAACAGGAGCGTGTTATATACACACACACAGAGGTGAGGAAGCCACGCAGGAGCTAAGACTGTTTATTAGAGCTGTATACTGAGGTGAAACAATTGCTACAGGGAAAGGCAGTGGTGAGGAGAGATGGTGCAAAACACACGGGGAACAGGATTTGTCCATCCTAAGGCCACATACCCCTCAGGAACTCTGGAATCAGTGAATAAGTTACTTCTGCAGATCATATTCTTAAAGTGTCCCTGTAGTTACAGGCCCATCTGTTTTGGTATTTTAAACAATCCCCCTTCTACCACGGCATCATGAGACGTGTAACAGCTGATGTACCAGTTGCTCCCCACTACAGGTACAGGTACCAGTAAGGAACTGCTGGCCGTGGTTCTCAGAAATCCTCAATTTGGGGAGACGAGATGCTTTGTGACCCTCTTTGTTCAGAAAGTAATGTCTCTTTAACATCTGGATGACTTAGAAGCATAGGCAACCAAAACCAGTAGCCATTTTTGAAAATCACGCCTTCGTACTGGGTGTTCAGGGGGCTGGTGGTCCCCGGGCTGTACCTCACCATGGCGCTGCCCCAGCCCCTGTCGCAGGGGTGAAGCTTGCCAGTGGCGGAGCTGCTACTGCTCTCACCCGGAGCTCCCCTCATGGAGTTGCTTCTGAGGTCATACCTCTGCTTCGGTTAAATAACTGGTACAGTGGCCTGAAAAAAGCTAAGTAGCACTTGTGCTGTAAAACACTAACTTGCCAAGCGTTAGGGTGCATGCCAGCTTCCATCGCTAAGCGCATGGGAGCTTACCTCGCTAACAATAGTCTGCATTAGAGCTTTTGCCATCACCTATTTCCATGTAAGAGCTGCTGCAAGACCTGACTTGGGTGCCCTGCAGACATTCCTAATGCTTCCAAAGAGAAAACAGTAACTCTCCGGACACATTCAGAGCTGTACTTTTAAGGCATTAAGGTCAACATCCAGGTTTCGGTATTCAGCTTTCTCAACCTCTCAGCATCTGAATTAAGGGTTAAATTATGCGATTCTGACTTTCAGCAAGTACAGCATCTGCTAGAAGTTCAATTTTGCGAGTAAGCATTTGTGATGTAAATAACGTACAGCAATAAGAAGAATTACAGCAAGCCTTGGTGAGGTGGGGGGAAATTCAGATTTCAGTCAAGCAGCATTCCTTGTCAGAGAGGCAATTGAGATACCTGTTCTCTGGCACGTTTTGTATGGCCACCAGACACCCACCATCAGAGGCCGAGCTAAACCACCAGGTGAAAGAGAGTGTTATCTTCCCAAACAGCCAGCAGAGACACAGGCTGCTGCAGCAATCCACTAGGGACTAGGCAGGAAAGGGAAATTAAAGCTGACACACAATTAGAGTAAAGTGAGTCTGCAAGTGCTCCTGAAAGCCCATGGAAAGCAAATGGAAATCAGGCAGAAGCTATTTCTAGGCAGAATTTGGGAGTGAGAGAAGCAGAAATAGGCTTTTGCTAAGAACTACATTCAAACCCTCCCAAGAATCCAAATTTAGTGTTTAACACTTCTCCTATCTGCTTGCTTTGTGGCAGCTCACACGCACAAAGCTGCAGCCTGATTGCAGAAATGAAAGGAAAAAAATCAGAAAAGGTTTCTTGCAATTAGCTTAGATAGACCTAAGGAGCTCTGCCTGATTTCCAGCACAGGGAGCACTCTGGAATCTTAATGAAGTTAAAGACAGGCAGAGGGGCTTGGCACCCTCGGAAAATCAGCCCACTTATCTTTTGTGGATGACACTGCCTTATCTCCTCAACATTGGCACTTGTCTTGTACGCAGCTGACAGCATAAACTAGCGGATGTTAAACTCATTCATTGTGATGAGGCAGTGAGAGGGAAAATAACTTGAGGAAAGGAGGGAGCAGGAATTCTGCTTTCTTAGCCAGTCAGGAACTGCTAGGTGTATTCCGATACGTGCTGCTGAGGACTTTCCGACGGCTGCCTTCCCCAGCTTTGCAAAACCCTGCAAGCGAATAAAGAGAAGGTGAACACAGGAGCACAAACCACTGCATTACAGAGGTCAGTGGAGCAGATGAACCTGCAGGAACGGGACGAAACAGGCTAGCCAGTCACAGTGCAGTAAGAGGCAAACAAAGCAGCCGCATACGCAGCGAGGCAGGTGCCTCTTTCCCTCCTCCTCTCTACCATGAGGAAAGGAGGTCCCTTTGTATAATCTCAGTGCAGTGGCGGAGTTTCTGGTTGCCACTCTGGCGACTCCTGCCCCATCCAGATAATCAGACAGAACAAAACATATCCAACCTGCTTCCATGTTGATCTCTTGACAGAGCGTACAACTCTAGTTTTCCCCATGGCTTTCACCTCAAAGGATCTTTACATAAAGCAATAACAGTACCTGCCACTGACGTGCTGCCTCCTCGCTGGAGGAACGTTACGGCTGCAAACAGCCCCCTGCAGCGGGTTAGCCCAGGACACGAGGAGGAACTCTTTAATTACCTTCAGAGGGGACTCTTGACCTCTAAGGGACATTTCTCTCATCACTCAAGCCAGCCCTCCACTTGTCTCCCCTACGTGAAGCTAACACAGCCTGTTTATCACATTATGGCCAGAGCTTGTGGCTCTAACCATGACTCCCGGGACCACCTCCAGCATGTTTCTAGCTAATCCTGCAACAAGGGTCACTGCTTCCCACTAAAAGGCCACAGGAAGATCTCTGGATGGGTCACTCTGTAACTGTGAGGGTTAAGTGCTCTTCATTCAGTGAACTCCATGAGCTCTCTCATCCAGACAATTACGCTGACACTGCAAATGGGCACTCACCTAGAAGAGCTTCTCGTAGCATTTGTCACAGTGGACAATGTCCCGGTGGATGAATATTTTATCCAGGAGATCTCCCATTGCTTTGTGGCAAATTCCACACTGCCAAAGGGAAAACAAGGTGGTTGGACAGTAACCAAAGCACCGTGCAGTGGGGACAGCATGGAGGGGGACGGGAAACAAACAGTCTCTATCATGTTACAAAGGTGTGATGATGCCAAAGCTTCTTTGAGGCTAAACTTTTCTACAGCAGACAACTGCCACCACAGGCTTCCTCCTCCCACACTCACCATTTCCACAGACCGGACTTGTAAACTTTGCAAGGTCTGAGAGATTCAGCGAGACCTGCACCAGGGCACAAAGGCCACAAAGCAGGAAGTCCACCACAAGGAGAGGGACACGAGGAACGAGGGTGCTGCTGTTCTATCAGATGACAATAAAGAATTCTCCTTCTTCTAATATGCATTTATTTGAGGAGCTGAAAAACTTCTGGGGACAAAACTAACACCAGCGACTGCATGACTTCTTTTGTCCCAATGTGGATGCAAGCATTTGGCACACACTAGATACGTTACTCAAAGTCTGAGGAGGGAAATTGCACCAATTCCTCCTCCCACCACTCCATTTCCCAGCAGCACACAGAAGGCAGGCAGTAGTTAAGGGGTTTTTTACCCTGAAACAGTATTCATGGCAGCAGATGTTAAGATGTTCTATTATGATCTTAGGGCAGTCTCGGATCTCACGGCTGCAGTAACTGCAAACAGGTTCGATGGACCTGTGAAGGAAGAGGAGAGTGAATTCCCCTGTAACACAAGCTGGTTCCAGTGCCAGCACTGGTACCAGAGGTGTCTTCCCTCACACCAGCACTGCTCTGCGCCAGGTACCTGCTTCCACAGGAGTTTGTGTCTAGTGACAGTACCGAGGGACATGTGTTATCCCAGGGGTGCAGAGACCACAGCAGCAGGGCGGTACAGATCTTTAAGTCAACATCACTGTATTTTCCAAAGATCATTTACACTTCATTCCGTTATTTCACCAAGCAGATACCAATATTCCAGAAAAGCAAAACCTTGAAGTCATTTCTGTGTAACAGTTTGCTGAAACCCCCAAGGCAGCCCTGAACTGTCCTACCTCTGCAGGGGAGCACCGGACAGGTAACTGTGGTGGCCGTAAGTTGCTCTCTCCAAATCAGTCAAATCCACAAGGCTGCCACTGGAGACAGAAGGAAATACAGCACTTGACAGTGATATATGGGAAAAGCATCTCACTTGGAATCTTTAACCTAAAGCCTTAACTGCAGCGTCCCAGCTGCCTGTTCCTTGGCGAGAAGTTTGGTCCTTCCTAACCAGCTCTGAAAAGGCGTTTCCCTAATAGAGAGGGCTGCCCCGATTGACGGAGCAGGGCTGTCAGCAGCACTGTCTCCATCTCTACTGTATTCATGCTCCAGATTCTCCACAGAGGTGACAGAATCCTGTTCCCTGCCCCACGCCGCAATCACTGTGCCTCGAGGCAGACCCAGAGCTCAGCCTGCCAGATAAGGCTTGCAAGGAGTAGGCACTTCCAAGGGCAAGCAGAGACAGCCAAGGCTGGCACCTAACTTCTGAGTACTGAAAAATGTGTCTGGCTGCTGCTGTGCCCGTGGGGAGAGGCAGGATGTGGGCAGCGTGGCTGGAAACCAGGGCCCACAGCCTGAAACGGGGCCCCTTTGAGCCTGGGGCCGAGGGAGGTGGCAGGGGCACACAGCAGCCTGCCCTGCTGGCTCTCCCACCCTGAGCCCTCCGTGCCAGGAGGAGCAGGGGGTGTTTGGAGCTGTTGGTCCCATGCGAGGGTTTGTCAAATGCAGCTCAGGAAGGGCCTGAGAAGACCTAACAACTTTGCCAAAGCGAGAGGAAAGGTACTGCTCCCTCTTGCTCTCTCTCTCCTCCAGTACGTTCCCAACCACATGCTCCCCCTGCTTACTCCTCGCCAGCCATCAGACCTCTCTGTCAGCCAGGTCCTCTCCTTAAAATGGCAGAAAAGGCAAGACTGGGTGGGCTGGGAGCAGGGATAAAAACAGGGGGAGCAGGAGCAGAAGAGAGGGAGCAAGGGCTCTGCTGGCAGTGAGGGCCACGGCTGCCTCGGCTCTGCGGGCCTGGGCCCACAGCACGCCCTCCAGCTGGGCTGGAGCTCGGACACGCGCGGGCTGTCACCCAGACTATGGGAACCCAGATATTTTCCCCTGGCTGCTAGATGAGATGGGCAGAATCCTGCACTGGCTGCTGGACAGACAACCTGTGAAATCCTGCCTCCCATATGCTCCTCAGCACAGCTTCTCCGGCCTCACTGGGGTCCTGATGTTTCCATATGGACCCTAGAATAGCAGCTATTTTCCCTGCTTACTAAACTCCCAAATCCTGAGCTATTATGCAGGAAAAGGCATGGAACACACCCTTAGTCTCACCTAGCTGGGTGTTCCCTCTCTGCCTTCTGTTTGCCTGTGTTTTTTTTAAAGACACTGCAGCAATAAGCTTATCTTTGCTTGCTGACATCTGCTTTGCCGACCTATAGGAAAGGCTAGAGATTTATGGAGTCTGTAATCAGCTCCCGCAGTAATGCCACACAGTGCTGAGGGAGGGGAAATGCCAGCAGGGAGGCACCAAGCTGGGTTTAACCGGCTGCCACAGCAATGTAAGCACGATGTACATGGGGCAAATTCTGCTCTCAGTCACATTGGTGTCAATCTGGAGTAGTTTTACTTAGTTACCTTTGAGCAGAATATAAAAGACTGAAGATTTAAGCTTGAAAATGCCATCGTTTACCTTTTTCTAACTCATAAATAACTTTTTTGAGTGAGAGCCCCTGACCTTCACATTTTCATCGCCAATTCCAATCATTTACGTGTGCAAATGCACAGCGAAGCCTGACAGGGCCAAATATGCAGCCTCAAAAACTGCTGGCTAGCGTTTTCATCCCATCACTTATTTTAGAAGCCAACCTGCTCAGAGGGGGGCGTTTCTCCTTCACTAGGGGCTGTGGCACAGAGGTCCCCTGTCACTGCAACGGGACCAGAAAGCCCAGCGGCTTGCAGGGATACCCGTCTGGGTCCCCACAGCAGCACTGCTGTCTTAGCAAAACCCTCTGCCCCCCCAGTGTAATAATCCCCCCAGGGCTAATTAGCCGAGGCACAATGCCCCGCCGAGGCAGACCTAACTCTTCCAGCTGGGGAGCCTGCTTGGTGCCCGTCTGCTGGCAGAGCCACACGCTATTGCTCTGCACACGTATGTAGAGACATGGCTGTCTCTGGACACTCCTCATACCTGCCATAGCGGGGGGAGGCCGATAGCTCGCTGCTGTTCACGTACTCCTTCACAAAGAGGACCCCTTTTCTGGGAAGGGATGGAAACAGAACGAGAAGCATTTGCATTAGAAAAGGCTGGAGCTACGGAGAGCCAGCGCAAGGGACCACATGTGTGCACTTGGACATGCAGCGCGCGCATGGAAAGGCACAGAGTGAGATGTTGTTGTTCTCGAATAAATACTGATTATCAAGCATTGTTGCTAAATAACATCCAACATACCCCTCTAATTAACCCACCAAAACAAATCGAGTTAATTAAAAAGAATGGGATGGATAATACAACTCTTTCATCCAGTTATCCCCTGTTTTGCAAGGATAAGTCTTTTTCAAATCATGTCAGGATTATGCACACAACAAGTATTTAGCAAGCCTGTGGTTCTGCCCATTACCATTAAAACCCTACTGGCACAGCACTACTTACAGTGACTGTTTTGTCACTGGAATATCCCCAGTGTTTTCATCCGTTATAAATCGCTACTGGTTTGTTTTGGGGATGCTTTTGCGTACAGAGCTGACCTCTCTCACATATTCCTCCCTCTTTAAAATTCTGATTTCCAAATGACATGCCCCCATCTGTCTGTCTGTCCACAGAGCGAGGGGGGACGCTGTGCCCACCGGCTCTCTTCCCAGAGCCATGAAATGAACTAATCAGGCTCTTTCTCCATGGTGCATTTTCGTGGCTGCCTATAAGCTAGGATTAATCCTCTCTTCTTATATGAGCAAAATGAGCCATGTCACAGCTAAGGAAAGAAAAGAAAAGCTCTTTTTTTTTTTTAACTTAGCACTGACACTTCCCATGTCAAATGTTTGAGATGAGAGTCTCCTACTTAGACAGGGTTTTTGATAACCAGGCTGTAGCAAGGCCAGGAGGACCCAGGTACTGCCCATCAAAGCCGCTGCTGACCTCTCGACACTTCGAAACCCCTCTCTGTGTGAAACTGTGCAGCCATTTTCACCTCTGAGGTGGAGCCTGTGGAAACCACAAATCCCAGAACATGGCTCCGAGTTGACAGCGGCACCGTGACAGGACGCTCTTTTCTGTAGCACATGACAGATCAGGGTCCTGTGCCAGCCCCACCGACATCCGACAGACTGGCTGTAGACTGCTCACTTGCTCATGAGTGACAAGGCAAAGAGTCCTCCCAGAGCCCCACACCTGTGATGAGTGTGTATGGCATGAGGAGCTCCATCCTGCCCCTCCAGCTACAATGTTTTATAGAGGATTCATGATTTTGCCACGCTAAAGTGGAAAGATACAACTTGTACAGTGCACTATGTCCTGGTCTCTAAAAGGGGGCACCTGGAGAAAAGCACACAGCCGGTCTCTCCCTTTTGGGTGGCTCTGGCCACAATGGCAATGTCTGTGCTCTTAGCCAGAAGTGGCTGGGAAGTGTCCCATGGCCCAGATGCAAGCAGCAACGTCTGGCTTGTCTTCACCAACGGGATGCCTGCGTGCAAGACCTGCATCCCAGCGGGAGGACCAGGACCACCCATTGCTCTTTACCCGGCAGTGTTGGAGTCGGGCTGGTAGCCAGGGGCAGCTGGGCTGTTGTGCGGTAAGGTGGCCATCGGACTGCAGAGCCTCTCGCTCGAACCTGAGAGAAGCCTGGTGAGAGAGAGAAAATTCTGTGGGCACTGGAGACATGAGCCATGATGGGATCTGAGCTGGTGGCTAAGAAAAGACCTACCACTACAGTTAGGAGGGTAGTCTGGGGGGGTGCAATATTAAGGCCCTTAAACCTTACAGATTAATTCATCTTTATCACACACCAAAAAGGCTCTTTCTTTTTTTACGTCTGACAAATGAAAGTACTACTTCCCTGGAGAACTCATTTGGAAAAGTCTGATTTACAGGGCCATAGGAGAAAAGGTCAAATAAGATCTTCAAATAAGTACAGACTGTAAGTGAATCCCGGAGCCTGAATGGGAGCAGCTACGTAGAGAAACTGCAGGAGGGACACGTTGGCCAGAGTCCAGCATAACTATCCTCAACTTAATAAAGCTACAGGAGAGAGAAGGTGACAACACTACAGCTGCTAAAGTGTCCATGGATTACAGCTCTGGCCACCCGCTCAGCAATGAGGCCTGTTAAGTGTGCCTTACAGGAATGAAGCTGATCCTGCCGGGAGCCAGCCCTAGGCTGTCCAAGAACATTGTGCCTCCTGTTCACACCCACAACATGCTCCCCGTTACAGATCCAACACTCAGAGCTACGCTGGTGCCTCCATACAGTGTCAGATCACACGTGGAGGGACTGACACTGCCATGAAGGGCTGCAGAAAGCCCAGGGTAGTGGTATTCCATATCGGATACCTCCTGCCCCTTCCAACAGCCTTGTTCTGGGACCAGTTCAGTCATTTAATCATTGACGTTCTGGAGATAGTGATCCTCTCTCTTGACATCTCTCTTTGCTTTTAAATATCTTTCTTTCTGTAGCCTCTGCAAAGGCCGATTTCTGGTCAAGGGAGGGTAGCCAGGAGCCAGCCCTTCATTCTCCTGTCACTCTGTTCTGGCACCCCACATGATGAGAAATCCCCAGAGCCCAGAGATGGATGTACCACAGACCCTGTGCTGGGTAGCTTTTGCTAGGAGTGGCTTAAGAGTAGTTCTGTGCCTCTAGATCACACTTCCACACCCTGGAAACCATTCATCTCTCAGCTCTTGGCTTTGCTTCCTAGCTTTTCTGCCACGGCAGTTTTGTGGAGGCTTCCCTCACAACCATCAAGACTACCCATTTACCTGGTGCTGTTATAGTTTAAGCTGTCCATGTAGAACGGCACCCTGTGGCTTCTCTGGGAAATGGACATGGTGGTATCTCTGGGAAGGGAGTCGTGGCTACGAAAGGAAGTGGTACAATCTCAAGCACTGAACTTGAGCACGTGAGGGATTCTCACAAGTGGTGAGACTCCTGGCTAAATGTTTCCCTGCTTAGCATCAAAATCAGCCACGCACCACAGCCATCCACGCAAACAGCACCTCACTGCACAGGGCATTAGGAAGAAGTGGGTCAGGACACTCCAGATACGAATAAACGTAGCTGTGGGGTGTTCTTTGGGTGAACAAGTCTGGATTCCCTTTGACCTCTTACCGTCCGGCTGTGGGGCTGAATTCACAGTGCCCCCTGGCACTAGAGCTGTCGTATCTGCTGCTCCTGGGGCTGCTTCTCCCATCATAAACTCTCCCTTCGTAATCCGGGGTATGTCTGGCAAGGAAGCACAAAGCCCTGATTACATTGGACCGGGAGTCCCCACATTGGCTAACTAACACTTTGTCTCAGCAGTCACTATCACGATGCGTTCTCCCTTTGCACCCATTTCACCCATGCTGGCGCTGCAGCGTGCACACAGAGCACTGAGGCCCGGAAAGCAGACTCAAAATCTAACACTTGTGAGCAAAGCCGAAGCAGTTCATAAATCAATGTATCTTTAATACTGTTTCCTTTCCCAGCGCTCACCATAACCACTACGGTCCTATCTGAGCGTGTGAACTGCTGAACAGCTGGCCCATCCCGGCACCAGACCCACAAATTTTCCCTTTTCCAAGACAGAAATCATTACTGGAATGGCTTTCACCTGTGGGCAGAGCTCAGGCCCTTTCAATAGAGAAAATGAGCTTAGAGCTTATGGTCATTCTTTTCTTGCAAGTGCCCCAAGCAGAGATTATGTTTATATTGTATATCAGCACTTTGATCCTGATTAGAGCTTCAGGCAACTGTATAACTTAATGTTAAACAATGCTGAAAAACACTGCAAATCAATGCTGCGTTAAAGAGAGAAAGAGGGACAGGCTAAGCTCATCGCAAGATGAGAAAAACCCTGCTCTGGGCAAGACATGCATTTGGTCTATGATATAAACCCGAGGGCAGGAATGAATCAGCGTGAGTTTCCTGCACTGCATAGACAGGTCAGCATCACCCAGTGCCAGGGGGGGGTGATAACAGGCTGTGAAGTACAATAAAGGTTTGTCCCATTTTTTCTGGTCCTAATCTGCAAATGCCTCCAAAAGCCAAGGAGAGCTTTGTGACACCAGCTTTCTAAAAAAGGCCAGAAGAGGTGAAGGCTACATTCAGATCACATGTATGTATATATACATACATAGTAGTTACAAGTGTACAACTTGTCTCTTATGTCATTGAGCATCATGAGAAACAAAAATCCAGACTGGTCCTGCATCATCATTTCGACAGCTACAGAGGAGAAGCAGGAGCTCTACACATCTGTCAGGCTCCCAGGTACCGTGTAGGTGGTCTGAATACCACCTGCCGAGAACTCTCCACTGTTACTGAGCAATTATCAGCTGAGGTCTCCCGGATCCCTTCTTATCCCGTCAGGTCCAAAAATGATCTTGTTCCATGTGTTGTGAGACCTGGCAATGTTGTTACGCAACATGGGAACAAAATCTTGTTCTCACTTTTTGACACAGTGATCACACAACCTGGACCAGAATTACTGTCAAATATTTCTGTGCCAGCAGCTTTCCATGTCTCTGCATCCCATCCCCAAACCATCACCTCCTGGTGCCGAATCCTTGGCTGTCCACGTAGGACGGTATCCTGTGACTGGGTGCTGACACGCTGGTGTTGAAAGGCTGGCGGTCTGTGTACAGCGGCATGGGATGCTGGCTCTCATACGCACTGAGAGCGCTCTCTTCTGAGCTGAAGTTAGACCTGCTAAAGAATTAGTAAAGCCAATGACTGCGTTTGCTATGACCAGCTCACACAAGCGTTCAGAATTTGCCGAGGCTGGATCACGCCTCTTTCTACTGGCAATAAGGAAAGCCTGGGACACCATGCCGGTAGTAGGTTCCTAAGGCCAGGGGGAATGGCAGAGGTCGGTACTTCTTCCCCCCACCTACATGCACTGAATCTCCAGCACAATGAAATGCTGCACGATTCAGCCGTCGTGCAAGTTCATTTGATCAGTGAAATGAAATATGAACAACCATTTGTGGGTGGAATCCTAAACCTAATATTCCCTTCATCAGTATCGTCTGATTAGCCTACACTGGGCAAACTTACGTAGGTCCAGGACTTCAGCCAGTTTGTGTCAAGAAGCAGGAATGGCAAAGGCTGAGAATTTGAGAGCCATCAAGGTGGGATACAAAGGGATGTCCCACTGTACCTGGCTGCTGCTGGGCTAGGCTCACTGTGTCTCCACTCCCCTGGGCTCTCCCGGTGACCATCTGTGGTGGGCCAGGTTTGTTCTCCATAAGCTGCAGTGATCCTGGTCAGGGAGGAAAAAGCCTGTCAGCACCTTTAGCACTTGGGCCTAAACCCGTCCACCGCGGTGAGCAAATGCAGCAATAGAATGATTATGTTGGTTTCTGAATTCAGTAGCAGAGAAAGGAGCATTGCCCTTTGAACAGGGCAGCGGGAGAGCATGAGACGTGCGAGACAGCACTAAAGACGTGCCTGTCCCCTGGCTCCACACCTTTCCCGGCACAGGTCAGCTTCACGTGCACCTGGGGTCTCTGGAGCAGGGATGCTGCTTTCTCTGGGGAGAGAGCTGGACCTGCCAGGACAGAAGACCATTACAGTCTGCAGAAGTGCCACTGCACATAGAGTGACTGCGGGATGTAGGTGCAACTCCTGGTGAACCTCCTGCCTCAAGAAACGTACAATATCCCTGCATGGGAATATGCCACATAATCCAAAGAGATGTGAAAAAAAACAGAGAGGACATACAGACCTTTTCAAAAATAATGCTGCAAGAAAAAGAAAGCTCCTGGTGAGCATCAGTTACCTGTTTACTGCTTCCAAACTTGACATTTTAACTCTGGTCATTGAGTTATGACCATTATGAGTTATCCAGTACCTCTGTGTTACATTTCAGATGGCTAACAGCATGAGCTGGCCCCATTTGGGGATCATCTCAGGAGTGTATCCACTAGATAAACCCTCTGCAGAGCCACCCTGGATTTACACCTGTCTACGATAACCTAGGGAAAAGTTTGTTTGCTTTTTCTGTCTGGTTTTGTGCGTTCGTGCACACCAACCCCTCTGGGAATGCTGATACTTGTAGAAAATCTGAAACTGGCTTGGATTGCTGCATCAAAGCTGCATTTAATTAGACTCTAAGAAATTAATTCTCAAAATGCTTTCAAAGATTCTACCCTGAAACATTAAGATTGATGAGAGAGGAGGCAGCCCTTGCGCTTTACTTGCTACTGGTTGAGGGCTTCCCTTTGCCAGCATTAATTCGATCTCTGCAAGTTCAGCGAGGGGACAAGCCAGAAAACAATTGGTACAGTCACCCAAGTGAAAGCAAAATCAATTTATTTTGATTCCTTGCAACAAAGGCAGATACCTTAAATTTATACTTCTGGCAAAACACTGATGGTGTTTCGAGCTATAGATTCCCACTCAGGCTGGGATGCTGTAAGCGCCTAAAAGAATATGTCTTTGTCCAGGAGCTCAGACTCAAAATCAATTTACTGAAAAGCACAAGAGATAACTCCCAAGTCTTCAGTGGAGCGATGCTGCAGGACTCATGACTGCTCCCTCGGTAGGTCTGAGCCAAAGTCATTGCACCTGGAAGCACCAAGGCGCTCAGATCAGGACTCTGCATTTCCCTCGGTAACTGGGTAAGCTTGAGGACGTAGCCACAGGAGGTCTGTGCACTGGGGCAGGCATGGAGTGGGCAACAGATGGAGTTTTATCCATCTTGGTCACTTTGCAGGAGACTGGAGAGAAAGGGGAAGTTTTCTTCTCCCTGTACCGTTTTCCTTCAGCAGTCTAACTTCCACTCACGTCCCTGGGGACCGGGAACAGCTGCTTCTGCTCCCCTGTGTGATGAAGAACTACAGTTTGGAGTATTTGTGGTACATCCAGGATGGCTCCATTCCTCAGAAGAACAGGACACTGACACCATTGCTCTCTCCCTGCTGCTCTTCCCAGCGCCCCTTCCTGAGCTCCCTCCTCCACGGTCCTCACTGACCACACACCCTGCTGCCCCACCACTCGCTGTGTATCGCCACGCACTCATGGAGAAAGCCCAGCTTGGTGACTCCTAACCTCAAACACTGCATCCTCAGTCCCTTCTCCAGAACTACCTGCAGTAAATTCCCCGTGTTCTCTCAGCAGAAAAAGCAAAACCATTATTTCTCTTGCCTTCTTGAGGCAACTTCTTCGCTCTGCACACAGGGCGATAGCCCCTTCTTAATGTCCATGCTCCCACTAGTGCTGTCCTTGGAGCGTGGCGTGGACCTGAAGGAGAAGAGCAGTCTGGTCTACAAGTCGATTTGAAGATGCATTCCTCACTGAAACACATGCATGAAGAAGCCCAATTTGACCAAGAGCCTCAACTCTTCAAATTCAGGGTGAAAATACAGGCAAAAGCAAAGAAACAAGTCCACAAAGTCCTTCCACTTGGACACTTAGCCCTGCACTGTTTTGCACAAGGCAGGCTGAAGGCACCAAACCAGCCACCCCAAACCTAGTGGAGCCACAGGTCAGCAGGAAGGAAAACGGTCCCGTGCCAGGGTGACCAGAGTCCAGCCTGAGACCTGACGCTGGCTGGGTAAGTTCAGAAGTGAGACCCAGCGTTATCACCGAGGTGTTATGTGTCTCTAGAGGCAGTCTCTGCTTCCAAATGTAAGGTTTGGGCAGCAGCTCATCAGTCCAGCTGGACAGTGTTTGAAGCCTCCAGCTAATGAGGATGTTTTCTCCCAGGCTTTCATATAAAACCATGGTAAAAGGTTCACTCAGTAGAAGCAGCACTAGAATCGGGCACAAAAAGGGAGCCTGGGAGAAGATTTTACCAGCGTGTGTATGTGGGGGAAGACACATGAGGAATTAGACCTCATCCGATGGAAAAGGCAGGGCAGGTAATTATCCTTACCTAGTGGTGCTGGGTTCATGTTCGGTATGCTGCTTCGACTGGGTGGGCTCTGGGTGGACATCATGGTCAGGGGGTTCCTGTCCCTTCTCAGTGTGGTTGCTTGAGTCCAAAAACCTGAAATAAAGATCTGTGCTTAAGGCAGTGGACAAAAAGCAAGCTGGGGTGGGCAGACATCCATTCCCTGGACAGGAGCCATCAGGCAGGGAGCAGGAGACACCATTTGGCCACAGCTATTCCAAAGTGCCCTGGTACCAGATCTGATGGGAATCACACGTACAAATCACATTCTAGCTTGTAGGATCCCAGCTAAAGGCCTTTCACCTGGGATTGTCACAGAAGGAAAACACTAGGCCCAGGAGAAAGCACTCATGTCAGAATTCCTCGGACTGACAGATGCTTTTAGCACCTCAGGACACACTCACACATGATTTTGCGGCATTCGTAAATGCCTGGATAGCACTTGCTGAGACCTCTGGGCAGAAGCAGCTACGGCCTGCCACTGCAGTACTAAGGGAACCCTGCTGATGCCAAAGGACCTACACCACGTGCTGTCAGTGCAGAAACTGCCTCTTGGACTTCACACGCTGGGGGAGTAAATCTCATCCAACTGGCTTTTCCCATCAGTTCAGGGAAACTGCCTGCTGCAACGTGCCGTAATAAAGTCCTCTCTCCTGGCTGCAAAGCAGAGGAGCTGTTCCGTGGCCTCAGTCACACTGGGAACGGAGTAAGACGTGAAGCATTCTGAAGTGAAGAGATACTGTGGGTGAGTCCTACCGCCCGCTTACCCCTCTTGGATCAGCTCTGCTTTATGGTCATCCGAGGCCCATGTGCTCTCGTGACCCCTTTCTCTAGGGGTGTTCCCCTCTTTCAAATCTTGGGAAGACCTGGCAAAGGAAAAGAAATCCCACTCGTGGCTGCCAGGTGCAAACACCTGAAAGCTCAGTTCAACACGCACTGAGAAGAAAGCAAGCCATTGTGTCAATCTGTGCCGTTCACTGGCCTGCACCCCGGTTTTTCTCCAGGGACCATATTTAGCCCACAGCTGCATTCCAGTGTATTTCAGCTGCCTTTCGGCTCCCTTCCTGCCTCTCCAGCATCGCTGCAGCATTTCACTGATTATCAGCAAACGAGAAGGCAGTGACTGAAACCCACCAAGCACACAAGCACCAAGGGGAGAAAAAAAGCTGGGGTGCTTGGCTCATGTCAAATAAGATGGAGGAGGGATACAACGCAAACCTCATGGTCTATTTTGTAAGCTGTGCTTTAAACCTCAGCAGAGTTGCCTTCATCCCTGGGACAAAAGCTGTGAAAAGAAGCCTCTTTCTGTGCCTGCCCATTCAGATTTCCCCTAATCCTCAGTATTACTCATATACCTAGTAAATTTACCCCATTCTTACTTTTTAAAGGAATATTCTGTGTCCTCTAGGTTCACGGGGGCTCTCTCAGTAGGAGGGAAAGGGGCATCAGACTGCACACCAGACCTGCCAAAAAAGGAAGGAATCTACAGCTTGATAGCTTGCCAAAGGCTCCAAGGGGGACTTGTATGAAATAACAACACTGCACTTTATATGAGACCAGAAAACAGAAAGTAATTTTCTCAGAGAACTGATTTTCCTTCAGATAAAAAACCCCCACATTTTCAGTGTCTCTGATCAAGAAGAACAGAGGCTGCTAGTGGAACTAATGCAGTTACTTGGCTTCAGCTCACATGCGACTTGGCTGCATACAAGACTTTTCTGGCCTGTCATGGGATCACGCACCTGGGACAAAGTACAATATGAATAATTTGGGGGAAGATGTACCTACGTTACCAGCAGCAGCTCTAGGTCTTGGGATTTACCCCATCTTACTGGGAACCTTGTGATCCTCCTCACCTCAGCTAGGAGGTTTGAAGACATCATTTGCTCACCTCAAGCCCTTTGGTAAGCCAATACATGGAGTCAAATCCCAAAATAATGGACTATAGTAAGTGAAGAAAGCAGCTTCATGAAGATTAGTGTGTTTGCTGTCAGCGCAATCCTTTCCTGACTCTGCGCCTCTGACACTGAGCACGCTCTAAAAAGCACGTGGAATGGAGACGCTTTTGAGATCAATTCTAAAAGCAATGATAAAGCTGCTGTATCTGCTCCAGGCTGCTTCTGCGGAAAGAAGGTGACGTGTTACAGTGAACAGAAAGCAAGCTGTTCCCACGGTTTAGACTGGGATTTTCTGGCTCCCCTTCCCTTGTTGCCCAATTTGCATTCTGCTTCTTCCAACTCTACTCTGGATGAGTTACTTATTTGTCCCCCACATCTGCCCTGACCTTGCACGTTCCGACTTGGCATCATCCAGGGAGTGCGAGGTCCCGTCCTGATGGTGCAGCTTGTCCATAGCATCTGCAGGTCTGTCCCTGTTACCAGAGTCGGACCTGGTAAGAGAGGGAGATCCGTGGGACACAGAAGGAAGCTTAGCCAGTCGGAGAATAGACCAAGAAGCAAAAATATCAAACATGAAATTTTCCTGTCTGAAATACAACATCTTTTCCTCCTTCCTGCTTAGCTCCGAAAATTTCCTGCAGCACACGTGAAGAGCACGTAAACCCAACCAGCTCCCGCTAGTGCCAGGAAAGAAGCTGAAAGATCTCAGCCCATTCTGAGCTGGTGGATCAGGTCCACCCCCGCTTTGCAAGTGCTGCTCCCAGAACACATTTGTTAGGGCAGTTCTCGGTCAGGAAAAGACCCCTCTCACTCCAAAATAAAGAGGAAAAAGTGAGTTCTACAGTGTTATTAGGTTTACACTTACTTTGGTGAGTAAAATCCATTGTTGGTTTCTGTGTGTTCAGGATAACTGAAAAGGAGAGAACCCAACTTGAGAAAGCATTTTTGGTTTGGTTTGGTTAATGTTCTACAATTTTTTTCTTATGCATTTAATAAAAGAAAGAGGAGGAAATCCCTAAAACTTCCCAGAGATCTTCCTCAATATATTTCTACAGGTAAAACGACAAGAAATTTTGGGGAAGCTCAGTGCGTATGAAGTACAAAAGAGCATTTAATAACTGTGACCCTTATCAACACCACACGACAGATGCCAGTGGGATGGAGTCATCTGGAAACTGAAGCCAGGACTCTTCCAAAAGCAGTGGGACACCTACAGCCCCAGCTGCAGCACAGGCACCTCCATCTGCACACACAGAAGGGAAGGAACAGCCCCGATGTCCTCCGGCTTGTCTCAGGGGAGCTGAGAAAATGGGCAACTTCAGGTTGTCTGACCCCAAACCATACGTTTATTGTTTGCGGACTGCGGGCAGCGAACAGCACGCGGGTGAGCAGCTCTCTCTGAACTTCTCTTGCATCCCACACGGGCAATGCCTTCCCTCCCTCACTGCCACTTTCCTGGGCAGGACGGATGCACAGCCGCTGCTCTTCGCAGTCTGCAGCCTTTCTTGGCACATGAAGCTCTAAGTTTTTTCCAGTGTGGGTGCAAACTCCCTGGGCGCTGCTCAGACACACAAGGGACAAGCAGAGTGGTGGGGGGGATTTCACCTGGGCATTTGGAGACAACCAGCTCAGGGACACTGTACTGCCCGGGATTCCGGGATCTTTAACTACTTTCCACAATTCCTTAGAGTCAGGACACAACTTTTCCTCCTCACTGAACCTTTCGGTTTGCTGGACAGTTTATAGGATGTGCAATTTCCCTTTTGGTTTGGATTTGGGGCTTTTTATGGGGTCTCTTGTTGCAAAAGTAAATAGATAGGGGGAGGCCTAGAGATACATTCAGTGTGAACCTCTCTATACTGTAAAAAAAAAATAAAATTACATTCCAGAATTGGTTTACATTTGGGAATAAACCCGGAAAATGTGGAAATGACCCATAAAAGTTATTATTTTTTTGTATCACATAAACTAAAGAAAAAAAACTGGAATAAAATATCAAACAATTTTATTGAAGAGGGTAGTGTTTTCATTTTTTCCCCTCTTCTTAAATAAAATTTTAGAGAAACTGCTCAGTTCTGCAAAGCACAGATTGAACTGTCTTTTTCTACCCATAAATATCCATTCAGAGCTTTCAGACAGCTCGAGAGCAGCAGTTTAGGATTCGCACAACGCTCCAGTCAATAACGGAATTTCACACTAACTACCTTCCGTTCGTGGAAACTGCGGTTGCTCTGGAGGCCAGTGCGTCCCATGGGAACGGCTCAGACTTTTCCTTAAGAGGTCTGTCGCTAGAAAAAGGAAAATGCCAGTGAGATATGACCTGAGAGCACTTACACTGTACCATCCCAGAAGAGCCTGCTGACAGTTAGCTGGGGGGAGCACAAAACAGGGCTAACTCACTAGGTGGGGATAGGAAGGGCCAACCTCCCGAGTGCAGTTCAGGGGTGACTCGGAGAGACGTGCCGCTCTCTGCAGCGAGGTGCTGCTGGCCCCTTTGCTCGGCTGAGCACATGGAGCCTGCAACAGTTGTTCTCTCTCTGCTCGCGGGCCAGAAAGGTCTTCCTACAGGTCCACCAGCTGGACCCTACGCCCATCTTCCACTCTCCCAGACCTTTCAAGCTGCACGTCTGTCTCCTTCCTTCCCTGCCAATTACTCTCTCCATTTTTAGGTGGCTTAAGTAATGAGGCATCCTCTCATTTCTCTGGGAGACTGGCTCACAATTAAGAGCAGCTATGTGACCCAACTGACCCTCAGCACAATGAGCGCGTTGTAATCAGGCTGTCCCTGCGATGACACACAAGGATTTATTTCTGGGCCTCAGTTGAATGACCATGACAACAGCCCAGCCTCCACCTTTTCTCAAGCACTCTAGGCTTTGCTTCAGCCTGAGATATAGGTTTAGGAACATTTCTAGCTTTATCTTCACTGGTAGAGGTGTGTTGCAATTAACTGTGTATGCTACAGAAACTCATTTGGTGAACCCAAGCCTTCTACAGCTGCTTAAGAACAGAGTGAAAGGTAAAACACCTGTACCCATGCCTTTAGGTTCCCAATCAGTTCCTTTTTTCTTAGGTTTTCCTCCATGCAACAGAGCTTTTTACACTTTCCCGTTGTTCAGCCACCCCTTCAGAGTGTCTACAGGGTGCAGAGGACCAGAACCAACATCAGCAGGAGCCACCAGCAACTGAGGTTCAACACTTCCCTTGTAGGTGGAAGAAGCTCCCCTGGGAATGGCAGCGGGAGGGCAATTGGAGCAGTAAAAAGAAAATAAAAATACATGAAGTAGACTCTGGGGACCGAGACAAAGAGGAGAATCCTTAAGGGAGGAGAAGGAAGAGTAGAGAAAACTGAGGAGTTGCAGCCGAGCCAGCAGCTGACGCTCTTGGAGAGCAGCCCAGGACCATGACTGGAGAGATCCCATCTGTTTGGGACCATGAGCAGGTAGATGCCATCTCTGAGCACCAAGCAGGGTTACGCCTTATGTTCAGCAGCACAGATCAGCCTTTCTCAACTTCTTACCCGTCCCCACGCTGTGACACAGTTTCAGATGAGGATTTCCCATTAGGGGCCTGTCTGTTTTCACCATTTCTGCAAGCAAAACAGCAAGAACGATCAGGTTGGGAGATGAGGGGACACAACGGGAGGCACATGGACGGGACAGCAAGGTGCTTGCTGGAAGTGTGCTACATACAACGCAGGGATTGCTTTAAAATGAGAGTCTGATCAGTTGAGGAGATAGAAAGGTCTGTAGTTTTTGGGCTTGTATTCTCATCAGAAAGAACTGAGTAACGTTCAAGCTGTGGGAGGCCCACAGCTTCCATCTGGGTATATTTCCTCCCAGATTGCTAATGCGTTTGTAAAGTGCTGCTTTCTCAGATTCCCTGTGCTACAGCATTTATTTTTCCACGACTGCACTGTGTCTGGAACAGCCCTGTGTACCTGGGAAAATAGCACCAAGCAGAGCCAAACCCTGCGGTGCAGCACGACCCTCGCTATCCTTCATGGAGCTTCAGGATGACGCAGGGCCAACAGACCTACCTGGTTTCAGCAGAAGCGGAGAATCTCTCTGAAGTTTCACTCAAAGATGTGGTCGTTTGGCTCTTACTGCCTGTTTCAGGGCTGCAAGAGAAGGCAAAGAAAAAAGCTGTCATTCCTGAAGAAACCAGCCCCCCATTGCAGCTGGCCAGTTTTCCTGCATTGAAGTGTCCCTTTCTGTGAATAAATAAAACGGAAAACAAAATCACTGTTTCAAATATATTCACTTACAAAGTCATCTTATCGGAAGCAATTTTTAAATTAAAAACACTGATACTGCCAGGAATATCTACCTCTGCCAATGATACACAAAGAATAAAAACAACAGAAGAAGGTCAGTAACCAAAGCGCTATTTGCAGTGCTGTGGAAAACCATTTCAACGGTTTTTCTATACTATAGTCATGAATTTGATCAGACAAAGTTGAAAGCAACTGGAAATTATTCCCCTACACGTATTCGGTGAGAAAGAGTTCAGCACGTTTTTCCTTTCAGGTTTTGAGCACTTCTACCAGGATGTTGCCAGATCCTTGCAGGACACGACATCGATTTCAGACATAAACCCTTTTTTAAAAACAGCTGCCTGCATCTGAGAAAAGTCTCCCATGGACAGGGCTGACAAATCTGCTTCGTTCCACCACCCAGAGGGGCACCCACAGAAGCCTCTGACCTGTGGGCTGATACAGCTGCAAAAGATGCCCAAGACATCCTGGCTGTGCCAGAACACGTACCTGGAGGGAGACACTGCTGTTGTCTTTGGCTCATTCCAGGACGACTCAGCGGTGGTTTTTCTTAGCCCGTTGGTACTGACAAAAAATAACCAAGTAACGAAGAATTAAAGACACATTTTTAGGTGCCTTCTCCTGCGGGAGGACACATCCCGCTTGCTGCCCACAGCTCTCATCTCTGCTTTCTGGGCAGTGAGGCCAAACCCTGCCGTGCAGGGACTCACACACACAGCTGTCCCTACGCGCTGCTGCATGGATGTGACTCCTGCCTGCCTTTCTGCTGAATGCTCAGGCTTTAGCATTTCCTATTTAACACAGCTGGAGCTGTTTCTATCCCTAACGTCAGAGTTTGCACTAAAAATCAGCTTCTCTGAATGTAGAGATTAAAGCGCAGTGCATTCACCAATCGATTTCACTGCGTGCACTTGTGGAATATGTGAGGAAAGGAGGGTAACTGCTTCCCAGCCCTGCCTCAAACCTGCACCACAATGGCCCAAAATTGCTACCAAAATTCATGAGGCAGCTCCTTCATCCTGAAAATAAAGCATTTCGGGCTGAAAGGCCTCATCTATTGGACTCCCTGCTGCGCCCAGTAAGGACCAGAGTGGCAGAGAAGCTAATAATGCTGCTGCTGCCTGGCATCAAGCCATCCCTCGGAGCAGGAAGAGAGAGCTGGATCCCAAATTAAATGAATCTGCTTGAAACCAGAGAAGGATTCTCTCCTAGGGCAAATATTTCCATTTGAGCCAAACATTTCCACATACTGGTCTCATTCAGCCCCACACCACATGTGCAGAGTAGGGGAGGGTGTCACCGCTGCCCCTTTACACCAGAGACAGCCTGTCCCCAGGTGTCACGGACCACGGCAGGAATGCTCCAGCTTGTCCGCCGTGGCTCTGGACAGCTCTGCCTATACTCGGGCTTTGCAGCAGCCTGTGAAGGTGGCTGGGGGCTTGCCATGAGGCTAACATTTCCTCCCATCAAAGCAAAGATCAATTTAAAGATAATGAACCTCTCAAACCTCTCCGGTCACACCTATCTGTTGCTATCACGGTAGAATAATTAAATCTAAAGTCTAACAAAAGCAGAGAGCTGGCTCAGGGGACTGGAAATAACGAGATATTGAGTATTTCATGTCTAGGTGATGGGGTCAGTTCACGCAGCCAAGTTCGCTAGTAAAAGAAAATCATTACTATCTGATGGCTGCTTGATGGGTAGGTGAGCTCATCTCTACCCGCCCTGACTCCTCCTGTGAGCTGGCTTTCCAGAAGTGCCACCAGCCCCATTCCTGTGGCAAACGAGCACCCTGTGAGGGCAGGACTGACAGGGCTGCAGGAGTGTGATCAGGAGAGGTGGCTTACACCCTACAGCTCACGAGAGGTGGCTTGTAGTTAAATGCAGTTTGTTGCCCTCCAGGGCTGTCAGTTGGGTACGTGATGACACCCTGTCCCTGTCCCCATCCCTGCCCATTTGCTTCACCCAGTTAGCTGACCCCACTTTTCATTTTGGATCCTCCCCTTTTTGCAAGAAAGGGGCAATCAGGACTTTCTGAGAAGTCTCTTTTGAAAAACCTTCATCTCTAGTTGTGTTCAGGTAGCTGCTACCTTGCAGTTAAACGCAGTCGTCTGCAAGGATGGCAAATCAGTGTGCCCTAAAACCAAAGACAGTCACCACACTACTCCAGGAGAAGGTAAATACCTTTTGTCATCCGGTGTAAACCTGCGTGAACCAGACACAGTTGGACTCCTCCTCTGCTGTCCTTCCTCCTCTTCTATCTCGATTCTTTCAAAAGGCAAAAAGAGAGACAAATATCACTGTTTCCCATTCCCCACTGCTAGCTAATTCAGGCAGTTTATTCTGTTTTTCCCTTATGACATGTTTTCCCTGTTTCTCCTAGAGGCAGATTTTTCCTGCTTCTCCTGCTCCCTGTGCTCTGCTACTGTCAAGAATCTCAACGGGCTGAATCAAGTGAGATCTTCAGCCCAAATCAGTGGCATTTTGCTGTCACAATTGCTTTACAAATAGCATCAGCCGAATGTTTACATTCCAGAGAGCACCCTAGGCATCATTTCCCTATCGTATCGACTGCTTTCCAAGTTAAATGCCTGAAGCCTGAAGAGTATCCACCCTGCTGGTTGGAACCAGCCTTCCCTGGAAGAAGAAAGGCAGTGAACAAGTCTCCCCTTGTTTCAGGTTGCCCATAACCCAAAGCACCATTGTTAGTGTATTCCCGGTGTTTGCAATCCCATGGGCTCTCAAAAGCCTGTGTGATTCAACCCAGAGCACCCCTTTAAGGGCAGTGTCCCTCCTCTGCTTTGAACCACCCGGGGACCTGCTGTCCCAGCGTTTAACGGCAGCCCTGCTACAGCAGACACAGGCACAACCCCAGCAGAACTTCCAGAGGGCCAGTGACCTACCTCTTGGCAAATAAGGGTGGAAATTCTTGTGTTGGGCTGCTGTAAAGGAAGCATAAAGGCAACAGTTAGAAGGTCGGAGGTAAAGACACACCTCGGGCAGGGGCAGCTCCCACAGAGTCTCTGACCCGTAACTGACCCATACGGTGGAAGGCATTAAGGGGTCACGTAACAGCATGTGAGCAGAGCTGGCAGTGACCAGGCGTGTTAAACCTGTGCAAATTACAGAGCAGAGGAAATAAAAATAGGGAGAGCAGCTAGTTAGACCATGTCAAGTAAAGAAGCTTCCCCAAAGGGCCTCTTGAATTTTATACCTTCCTGATGGCTGTTTTTCTTCCTGCATGCAAACCTGCCTCCCTCCGTACCACGCGACACTTGGGGCACCAGAGGAACCAGCAGCCACTGCAAACACCCTGAACGTCCTCACAAACCCTCTCCGAGCATTTCTCTCCTTCCAGGCACAGCTGAGTGCTGCTGGCACAACCCCTCCCTGCTTCACCCCACACTGCCAACCTCCTGGTGCCTCATTGTGTCACCCTGAGTTATGTCAAAAGGAAAAAGATTTCTAGTGAAAGCGAGCTGCAAAAAAGTCACTACTGTGGCTCCTGGGAGATCACAGACCTTGGAAGTCTGCTTTTTTTTTTTTCCCCTCTCTCAGGAAAGAAATGGACAACAGAGCCTTGAACACCAGTAGCTCCTGCACATCCTTCACATTCCTGTTACAAGTCCATACATTACTGTCAGGTTCTTTTTCCCCACAGAACTAATTTGAAGCTGCAACTAAGATCAGGACTTTGTAAATCTAGCTACTGTTCAAACACACTGTAAAACTCTGTCACAAAAAGCTGATCTATATTGGATGCAGTTTATATTTGTTCTGATTTTCCCCTTACATGCAACAAAACTGGAGAGAGCGGTACTAACAACCGAGTCTGAAAACTGAAGTTTTGATTGCAGGCCCCAGGGAATTAGGGATTATCATGGTTTTTCTCTTCCTCAAATTTCATCCCTCTCCGTAAGGAAGACTTCCCACCATTCCTGAAGGATTTCTCCAGTTCTGCAGAGACCTGCAGATATCCTTGGCACTTCTAGAGAGACAGCAGCTAAGTCTCCTCTGCTCACTGGAAAGGTACCCATCACCTCCAGAGCAGCCTGGGTCAGGCCACCATCCCAGTGAGACCACTATCAACAGCCTCTTCCCTGTCTCCTGCCCCACACTTGCACACTGAAGACTCACCCGTTGCTTTTCTTGGCCGCTGAAAGGACGTAGGCACGTTCTCTGCTGGCCGTGCGTCTCAGGACGCTGTTGGCTGCCTCTGTCCTGGAAGGGAGGGAAGGGGTCACATTCTGCTCTTGCTGTTAGTGGCTGCTGGGTGTAGCCTCAAAGAAGCAACAGGTGAATCACCCAGTGGAGGCTTGTGCTAACCCTGACAGAGCTGCCATGCTCTGGGGAGCAGAAGTCCAGCCAGAGCTAAGAGGAGTAATGACATCTTTTTCTTTACTGTCATTCATGCTGGGCCACAGCACTGTCGCATGGATGTAAAGCATCAGGCAAAAAAGAAAATACTTCCTCCTCCAGGAGGGCAGAGGGAGTTCCCCTTTTTAAGACCTGAACTGTTGCAATATTGCATACCCCGGGACAAAGAAACAGGACACAGGCTTTGTGGCTGACATGCTACAGGGGCTGCTCGTGTCTATACAGACATCAGTACCACCACACGTACCAAGGGATGAGCGCAGATCTGTGAAAGGACTTTTATCGGTTTGTCCCCAGTGGGCAAATTATCAAGTTTTCATTTGCAAAAGTCTTGTACCTGAGGAAAAGTATCTTCAGAAACTCAACTGAAAGCAACAAGGACGCTGGCTGCATCAGAGGCAGATCTGCCACGTTCTACTCCTGGTACGAGAACGACAGACCCATCCGCATCTGGACTGAGATGCAAGTCCCCAAGTGGTCCAGACCCAAAGAGGCGCACGTAGGCTGTGGGAGGGGAGCTCCTCCCTCTACTGCCAGGCTATTCCTACGTCTCTGTCTTTTCACATAGACACTACGCGGCCAATGGATTCCACAACCCATTTCCAGCTGCCAAATTAATTGGGGTATGCTGTCAGGTTGAATCATGTCAGGCTTTTAATTATACTTTGTTGGGAGTGCACTCGCCTGTGGGTATAGATGCGCTCTGTGTAGAAATATCTGCTTATTATTACTTTATTGCAGTCAGCCCTAATGGCTCGGCTGTAATCCTCATCGAACTGACCCTCCCAGTAATGAACAGTTAAACTGAAGTCAGTCCACTTGTCACTGCCCCTGCAAGGAAAAGGTGGTTACCTGGAGGGCATACCTCTTTTTGTGTTCGTCTGGAGTAAAAGGCACGTCCTCCTCATCCAAGTCCACTGATTTCTGCTTGACGTTATACGGAGCTCTGAAATAGAAAGGGAAGGGGAGAGCCGGGGTGAGGGAACGGCCTCTAGACTGTTGCAGAGGCAGCACAAGAAAAGCCGAAGGTAAATCTGAGGGCAGGGTGTGTGGAAACAGGTTCAGACCCTCGAAGTGGTGCACGTGAGAGTGGAAGACACTTGTATTTTTCATGTGCACTGGGGTACACGTGTCCCCATGGGATTTGGTTTTCTTAGTGTAGGGGGTAAGCCTAGAGGTTGGTTCATGATAAATGCTCAGCTGCATTTCAGATTAAAGCCACAGCCTTTGACAGGAAAAACTGCATAGGAAATGTCAGCAGTGCTGTTCTGCCACAAGGCCTCTCATTTCTCCTGGTTTCAGAAAGGCCAGCAATGCTGCAAACCAAGTCCCCAGGCTGCATCCTCCAGTTTCTGCCTTAATTACTACCAAGTGATAAAATTCACTCCATACGAAGGCCGTTACCGGTTCAAGGAACACCTTATGGCGCACACAGGCCTGGAGGTAGCACCGGGAACTGCTTCAGTTTCCAGTGAAAGCTCTGCAGCGCTGAGCTGATGAAGCCGTGCCTGGCCAGGCACCCACGTGCGGGTGGCTTCACCACTGAGGCTCAAGGTGCTGCTGAGCCCGCGCACAGACAGAGAGTGCTGCTCCCCTTCGCACACTCACAGTTTCTTGTAATCCTCAGTGGTCATCCTGTAGCCAGAGGAACGGCACGGGCTGTGTCCCTTCGGGGCAGTGCTGCGGAGGACACAAATCACAGCTGTTAACATGAGCCAGGAGATGGGGGAAAACAGGCTGATCCCAAAGATCCACTCTCTGAATTCAGGGAATGCTGTTTAATCGAAAGGCAGCATTTGCTGCCTTTCTCAGCCTTGGACTAGGATTTGATGTCTACTTTGCTTCCCCAGTGCTTTGCCACTGTGAGATGTCAGAGCCGGTATGGGCATACCCCTCTGTGGGACGGTGCTACTCCATCCCAGGATCAGCCAAGGAGAAGGAAGGAGACACCTTGTCTCCCCAGATATCATCCATCTCCCTAGATAAATCAAAACAGGGGGAAAAATGGGATTTCAAAAAGTTTCACTTGGGGTGCAATAAAGCATCTGCTTAGATCAGAGCCATGCTTAGATCTTTTTTACTAGAATTAAGTGCCTCTCACAAAACAGGTTCCAAAAAAACCCAACGAACCCCACACTAAAACCACCAAAATGAGGTATTACAGCTTGGCAAGGATTCTCTGTGATTTGTCCCCCACTCAAAACTATTTGCCAAATTAAAGCCAAATCCATGAGTACTTTCACAGCCAACTGCCGTTCTGTGCTCTGGTGAGGAAAATACGGGGTTTGCTGCCTTGTCTTTTCCCCATGTCTGCTGAGTGGAGCTGTTAAATGAGCAGCCACATCTTCCACATTTCGTAGGGATTTAGCAGAGCTCATTGGAAGCCCACAGGCACTGGCCAAAGTAAAAGGATGACTAGAAATACATACAATATTTAAAAGTTCGTTTTCATGAAGAAGAGGAAGACACACATACCTTTTTTGTGCTTCTTTAGATGATGAAGAATCTGGCATGGAAGAAGTCTTATCAATGGTTTTCATGAATACCCCTCTAGGGAGAAAAGAGACACGTTGAATTTTTTGCAGGACAGATTTTGGAACTAAAATTAGGAGGCTCGCAGCCACTCTTTGGCTACACAGTGTTTGTGTGTCCTGTCAGAAGGAAGGTGCTGGCTCAGGACACCAAGAAACAGAAGATGGTTCCTTGAAAGAGTCACCCTGAGAAAAGTCCCACCTTCCTACTCCCTGGCCTTAGACAACACAGTAAAATCAGCTCGTGCAGAGACGTGGGTATGATATCCCAGGTCTTGCCAACCTGCTTAGGATTACAGCGGCATCGGAGTCTCTGTGGGCAACATCCCATGTGTCAGGGGGAGCCGAGGCACACGAACCACACCACTGGTGCTGTGCTGATCACAGGGATGGTGGAACATTATCACAGCACGACAACCCTTCCACGTGTGATCGCTGTATCATACAGAGGAGATCTGACTTTTTGTGAACACCACCATCAAACTACCTGTTAAACAAAATACTCGGGACTGTCTCTTCACCAAGGTACTCCCTGAGCATTGTAATGTTCCTAATAGGAGAACCCAAGAGATAGCAATAGTTTTCAAGCTTGTTGCTCCTGACCTAGTTCTCCTTCCCCTACAGCCCAAATATGCACCACTCCACACCAACCTGATGAGGTAACCGGATGGAGGCTTGGAGGCAGAAGACCTGTGCAAAGAACAGACATTAGTGAATTAAGAAACGTGGGGAAAAACAACAGCGGCAGCACCACCACTATTAAAGGTGGCTGTCAAGACAAAAACCTAGCTAACTGGGCCTGGAGTGAAACCTCAGCTGCTGCACCAAAATTCACCTTGGAGGGATTCTTTAAAAATAAATAATCAGCAGAACAAGCTCTATAAAAGATTTTTAGAAGAAAAGTGAATTTGAGAGTTAGACAATTAAAGTTAGCCATGCTGACAGTGTTTTCTGGCTCAAAATTAAGTGCACAGATGGATGGCACAGAGCGGGGAAATTGGATACGGTAGAGATCCTGGTTGTTTTATCACATTAAAACATTGTCTTCACTCTAACTTCTCTGAGGGCCCATTCAGAGGAAGGGACTGCGGCGTAGCTCCCCTGGAGGGAAAGAAAAGGGATACCATCAGGTGGGGATCTGTCCCCTTGCACCAGGGCAGGAGGAAGCGTCCCTGGAACCTGCTTCAAGCTGTCTTGGGAGACGTCTTCCTGAGAGCAAGGTGGGGACCAGGATGGGCCTGGAGGACCTGGTTCGCATCAGATGAGCTCAGACAGGCTCCCTTCAGCCCTGTCCAGATACCGCCTCCTCCCTTCCTGTCTGTCCAAGTGCCCTTGGGATCACAAGATGATTCAGTGAGAAAGCTCAGCAGGTCTGGGGTCTAACCTCCTGCTCCAAGCAGGGTCAGCCATGGGGTCAGAGCTTTGCAGGAAGGCAGTTCACACTGCCCATCACTATGTGCTTGAGGTGGCTGCCAAGCTCTAATTTATCCAGTTGTCTTCACAGGCACAGAAATGCAAACTCACGGCAGGCTTAGCCTAGCCCTGGAGATCTTCGGATGGTGTGAGCTGGAGGACAAGGAGTGCTGAGCACAGCCCCAAGCTCTTGCTTCCACAGTGTCCCCAGAGCAGGCACCAGTGGGATACAGCTCATCCCTGCCCCATTGCCAAGCTGTTCCCTGAGCACTTGGCTTTGAATGCGAGCTGCAGGGAAGCTGAGAAGTTGTTCAGCTTGGCGTATGAATGCCTGTCCTCAATTTGACATATAAACAGATCCCGAGTATCCTTGACTCCCTGTCACTCACCTTCTGTCAACTTCAGGCTCTCACACATTCGTGCAAAGATGCCCCTTCAGATGCCACATTTCCAATGCCACAAATGTGCCTGGTTTTATTTGTCCTGTGCCTGATAAAGCACTATGCTGCAGAGGGAGGCAGAAAGAGGTAGGGCATGGCAGGGAAACCATCCTCTCTAATTGCAACAAGAAGTGACAGGAGCTGGCACAGAAAAAGAGAGAGGGCAATGCTGTCCCAGCAATGGAACTGCAGCTAGCAAGGAGCTCTCTCAGATGACTAAGTCCTTTCCAACAGTTTTAGTATTTTAGGACACTCCTGGGTTCCTGAAGAGCCCTCATGCTCCGGCCCTGAAGCAAATTCAGCTCCTACACAAGGCTTGGCTTGTTCTGAGGAGCCCCCAGGCTTAGAGCGTACAGTTGTTGCACCAGCACAAGAGCTGCTGTGCACCAGTAACCTTGTGGGATGGTGGGCTTCAAGGCAGCCATTCATCTGCATTAAAGACAGCAATCGAGCCATTCATCCGTCTGGGCTTTGCAGGAGATAAGCCATGCTCTCTAGGAGGTGACAATTTGTAAGACATACTGAACAATGCAGGCTCTCCTCAAGGAGCATTTTCAACACAATCGCAGCAGTGAGTGGGTGAAGAAAGAGGAGACCACTGTGAAAAATCAGTGAAAGCAGAACCGACCCCATGAGATAACACAGAAGGGAAACAACAGGATAGACCCCCAAAATTACCTGTCGCTCTGGGGAGCAGCTGGTGCTGAGGCTGGGGATCCTCCACCGGCCCGTCCAGACCTGCGTAAAGAGAAAACACAACGACATCACTAACTTCTGCTCTTGCCGAGCTGCCTTGCTGAACATAGCCGTGATATTTTCAGAGAAAGTTGCTAAGAGAAGACCGATTTAGGCTTGGTTTT
The DNA here is from genome assembly GCA_013400135.1 of Rhinoptilus africanus. Taxonomy (NCBI): domain Eukaryota; kingdom Metazoa; phylum Chordata; class Aves; order Charadriiformes; family Glareolidae; genus Rhinoptilus; species Rhinoptilus africanus. The sequence goes on from VXBO01003383.1 coordinate 190,779, forward strand.
GTTTCTAATTAACGAGAAGCTGGTGCAGACTGTGGTGCTCCCCGTACAGGGGTGTCTGTGTGACACAGCCCTGCGAGCTGCAGGGGGAGATGCAGACCTGGCTGGTTTATCCCTTCAGCTCCCTCCCATGGATGTCTGTCCCTTTGTTTGTCACTCCAGAGAGGGTGAAACACAATCTGCCTTCAAAAAACTTTGGAGCTCTCCTGAGACTTCAAATCTGCCTGTGCAGCTGGGCTCCCAGCCCTGAGGAAAGGCCATTTCTCAGACCTTCTCCCTGGCCTGCATTCATCAAAATTAAGCAGGAGCCCCGCTTCTTTTTGGTGGTGTCATTGCCTGGCATCGGGGGACCCCAAAACATGCTAACGCCATGTGTGCTTCCTCAGCAGGCCGGAGAACAGAGTACTCCTGGGGGCTGAGGAGGGAAAGGGGAGGGAGAAGAGGAGCGTTCCTTGGTGGCCACACTTACAGCGGACTGCTCTTCTTCTCATCCTCAGAGTCCGAGTTATGGTGGTGGATCCAGCTTTTATCTCCTTTCAGGGTGGTGCGAACCTTCATCTGCTTAATGATTCTCCTGCGGTCTTCATCCGTGGGTGGAATGACACGTCCTAGGAGAGGCAGAGGGAAGGGAAGGAGAGAGAAGGGTGGCTGAGAAAGGGCAAGAATTCAGAGTGTCAGCAGGTGAGTTGGGGTAGGGAGCATGGGTCTCCTTTCAGCCAGAGATTCAAACACTGAATGAGTCTTTTGCCACTTCTGATGAAAGAGGGAAACCAGCTGTCACCCAGACCTCAGGATCAATTTACACTGATGCATCACCTCCTTTACAGAGATTCGTACAGCTTTTACTCTCCTGTCAGAGGACTGTTTAACATTAATGAGTCATTTTCTCTCAGGAAGACCAAAGACATTCAGTGGGTGGTCTAATCACATATTGACAAAGCAGTGAGTTTCCTCTGGCATTTCCCATCCCATCAGCTCTAGCATAAGGCTTTTTTGGTTTGTGGGAGAGAGTGATATGCCTGGAGTATGAAGCTGAGCCAAGAGTCGGGGATTAGAAGTAACCCATCAGATGCAAACACCCAGCTGCCAGCTTTCTCTGGTGGCCTGTCAGACTCGCAGGAGACACGTCCTTCGGTTCCTCACTTCCACATTTTCATCACAAAGTGCCGTTTCAAAAAAAACAGTCTCAAACCATGGATCCCTGGTTTGGTTCTGGCCCAAATCTGGAAATGTCCTTTGCTGTATGGTCTGTCCTTTGCTGTCCAACAGCAACTCTGCCACCGTCCTCATTCTACTCCTTGTCTCTCTTTGGGCAACGAACCACAACTACATCCCCTTGTTGAGAAAATCACCAATGGCAATTAAAACATAAAACTAACATGTAGGAAGTTGCAGAAGATCATGGATTAGGAGTTGCTAAATCCTCCCATTGGGAAAAAGATTGTGTGAAAAAAGGCAAAATTATTGGAGGCATGAGATGGGAGGCTGGGGAAGGGGAACAGTGTCTCGCAAGGGAAGGGAATGTGCAGGTGGCTGATGTGAAGGGCTTCAGTCCCTTCAGCAACAAAGTCCTGCGGGACCAAATTGATTGCAGCTGGATTTTATTTTTTAAGCAAAGGCATTTTAACTGGGAAATTCCCCATCCAGTATTTGCTTCTGAGGGAAACAGTTGTTTTCCCATGGGGAGATTGTAAAATGAAGACCAGATAAGGAAATCTCCTTTTCTATGTATTTCTGACTATCTTCTATCTTTTGCCATTTTGGAAAGGAGTGGTAAAGGCCGAACACATCAAGCCTGCTCTCCTCATCACACTTGGACCAATACAGCTCAGGGGTTTAGAGACGCCAACAAGTTACTGCAGCTTTACAACTTCTTATCACCCAAGCCAAGGAATGCCTGCCTGCACGCTCTTAGCCTTTGGCAAACATGAAATAATTCAATTTAGCTACCAGGAAAGGAGGGTCAGCTAAGTCTCTATATCTTGTGCTCACGATGGACTAGAAGGCTGCCCAGAAATAGTTATCACCGAGCAGGTGACATGCAGTAAACTGATTAATCTGAGACACACGGTCATGTGCTTCAAGTATATGTCATATAGTAGGGGTAGGATTTAATTTTTATTTTTTTTTTTTAAACACTTGGTCCCATTGGATCATCTCGAAGGAAAACACAGCTACAGCAGTGAAGAGGATGTCCTTCCTCATGTGGAATCAGCAGCAGCAGTTAAAAGGCACAGTTATGCAGGGCTTAGGGACCAGCAGTAACACTTTCCCGGGAGCATCTGGAAAGGGCCGCGCTGCTTTTCTTACCACTGAAATTGAAAATTAAATCTATTGCCTAATGTTGTGGTTTAGGCTGGGCTGGCCACTAAGCAAAATGAGTAAGGCATTTCCACTCCTCTCCGCATTACTTTTTCAGGTTACCTACGGACTCAGAAGCATCATTCCATCTATTCACATCTAAAGGTCCTGTGAGCATCTGCTGCTTAAAAATTAAAACCCAGAGTCTCCCACAGAATTGTACAGCTTGGGCGTCTTCCTGGGCCAACTCAGAGCAACTTGTAGCCCCAGCATGATTTTTTCACACTCCTCTGATAATAAAACATTATTAGGCGTTTATGAATAATAAAGGCAGTCTTCTCATGACTGTGTGGATATTGCACTCTGCACAAGGGTGGTCTCCAGCCCAACAGGCAAAGGAAAGTCATGACAGGGGACAGATCCCCAACAGCCTGGGATGGGGAAAGGAGTTACCTTTACTGACACCCAGGGACATCATGGTTCTCAGAAGCGCCTTTCCCTTTGGTTACTGTTTGAAGACAACAAGCCCCTGGAAGAAATTAAAAAAGAGAAAAGCAGATTAATAGTTCTGATATAAAAACCTTTGAAGTTATGCAGAAGGGAGAGCATCACCACAGACACAGAGCCTGGAGGACGGGGAGACTGTGGCACATACACTAGAGCTGTGATTTCTCCCCATGCCATGTGCCTTCAGCATCAAGGACAGGCAAAATCAAATGGGTGTGTTCTCCACACCAGTAAGGCTCCAGATTGTCCATGACAGATGCGTCTTTCCAGGCGTGGGAGGAAAAGTGGTGGAGGAGACCTTTGCAAAAGCACCCAGAGCCACTCAGGTGGGACAGACCTTCTGGAGTCCACAGAACTCAGAGCAGCTGAGGCTGCTTGGCTGAACCCTGGCATTTCTGTCAAGTGGGAGTATAACAGGAGGGCTCTTGACAAATTTCAGTTGGCAGAGATATCTGTTATTCCCCAGGATACAGCAGAGAGAACGTTTTACTGCCTGTCGCAGAAGCAAGAGTTAATTTTTGCTTCTGACAGCAGCCGGGCCTCTCCTTTAAATGACCACAGTAAAGAGAAACTCCTGGACGTACAACCTCGGAGGTGCTCCAAGACTGGGAATTTGCAGAGTGCCGATTGTTTAGTGCTGTTGTTGAATCAAAACCAACCACAAACTAAAAGTCATGAAAAAAACCCTGGTTTTTCAGATTCTGTCAGTACACTTTTTTTAATTTATGAACAAAGAAACAAAAGAAAGCAAAACTCCTCATAATGGACCCACTGTTTTGAGATTGGTAGATCCCAGGTTAATTCAGCACATGATTACATGTTTATCAGAAATGTTTCTTTTCTCTTCGCACTCACTAAAGTTTTTCCCGGAGCTGCGGGATGAGCCCTTACTTCACAGGAGAAAAATCAAGGGCAACTTCCAGCTCTTACAACCCTCCATTCTTTCCTTGCCAATACTATCTGCTGAACCTGGATTCTTAAGCGACTATGCTATTCATGAATAAAACACCCAACCCTATTCGGGAGCCTGTGAATCTAAAATTAGGTTGTTATTATCTGCTGGTGGGCTTGTCCCTGCAATATCGCTGCGAAGCCACACGCCCAGGAGGAATGCCGAGCGCTGATCTCATAGCATTGCCTCTTGGCAACGTCTACTCCTTCGGCTTGTCTTGGCCAAAGATCTACCCACTGCGCACCCACTCCTCATCCAGGCTCCCTGAGATGGTGAACAAGCCCTCTGCTATCAACCCAAGGCTCCCTCTCCCTTTCACAAACACTCCCAAACACTAATTCGGCTTTCACCAGGAGCAGACAGCCCACCTCTTTCACCTCTTTTCTCATCCTTCCCAGATCCCCCTTCCCATGCAAATTGAATTGACCCTGCTATTTAGAGAGAGAGGAAAACTGTAGCATTGTCCTGGATGTCCATGAAGAGCCTCTAAATACTTGGTATCTTTATACTAAAGGCAGGGAAAATGGCTGCAGTCTGCAGGAGCACAACTGACAGACTTGTGAACTGGCAACTCTGGGTTAAAAAGAAACTACAGCCTCTTGGACCTGCACGTGGAGAATCCACCTGCCTGCATTACCTACAGCATCTGAGTGAGGTGGACTCAGACCACGGCTACCTCCCTAAACTGCAACTCAGATGCGCACTTGGTGCTCTCTTCTACTTAGTAAATTCTTTCCTGTTCCCAGACAAAATAAAGCTGGAGTAAGGGGAGGATGAGAAGCAGTGGAAAAGAACTATCCCAAGAGTTTGATACGGCCCTGATCCAGGGCAAACCAGGGGCAGAGGCAGGTAACAGGCTATGTGCTGCCATATAACGGAGGCGTTGGGAAGCTGGGGAGAGCTGTTATTACTTATCTGGCAGCAGAATCGAGAGGTGATTAGCCCCCCAGCACAGAGCTTCTAGAGGAAGAAGCAGAGGTTTAGGAGCGTGTAAGAAGGATTCTCGGGGAGGGCTGGAGCTCACGGCGGTGCAGGACTGAACTCCAGTCACACACCGCGGCTCCGCCTGGCCTGCACTGCAGCCTCCTGTGCCGGCCCTGCAACAAATGACGTCTCCATTTATTGCTTAAACAGAAACTTCAGCTCTTACTCACATGATTCCCCTAACAAATACACACAAAAGGAAAGGAAGCCACGAAGGGTGGCACTCTGCATGTGTATAAAAACGTGCCAGAAACTACACATTGGCCAAGCCCTTTCCTCTGGTGCTGCCTTCCCTCTTCCTGGCTCACATCATCCTGGGAGGGGCCGCGGCAAACACCGTCGTACTCCACTGATATTTCTGGCTTGACAAACAGGTGTCAGAGCATGTCGGTAGTGCTCGCTGGGCTTGGCTTTGGGGGACTGGCAAGTGGTTTTTTCCCAACCTGCTTTTTCCAGGGATGAATCACGCGACGGTCAGGCTGCTGCCACGCTGGGTGGCCCACTCCGGCATGAGGTGACCCGTCAGGATGTCTCCGCTGCTCAGCCAGCAGAAACCACGGGGCGTTACTGGCCGTCCTCCTGCCCCACACCGTAACAAAGGAGCCCAGAATGAAGCTTTCAGCAAATCTTCCATGAGAAGTGCAGAGGGGTGCAAACGTCCTTCTGCGATGGATGGAGTCAGCTCTTTGCTTCTTTAGAACATAGTTTTCTCTCTTTCATTAACGAAGGCTATCAGGTGGCTGGTTTTACCTTTCACCTCAGGATCAAGGCAATACGGCCCAAGCAAGAATCAAGCCTAAGCTGAGTGGGTTCAGCAAGAAAAGAGCAATTTTCTTTGAGCAACCCTATTTCTTGCCCATATATTTAATTCCCTGCTGTAGGCTCCTGTTGGACATAGGATGCTGGGCTTGGTAACGTTTTGGGTTGACCTCATGTGTGCTTAGTGCCTGCTCAGTGACTAGAACCTTAAAAGACAACTCAACCCAGGTTACACCACAAATCCTGCAGTTAGAGTAACTCAGCCTTTCTCGGATGAGAAACAAAAAGCTCATTTTCTCATTTTAATGCTGGCTGGCACCGATACCTGGCAGATAAACTGACATCTAGGGATGCCAAGATAGTAACTGTGGTGAAGAAAACAACAACAAGAGAGAAACGTGGGGCCCACTCACCCAAACCAAAGAAAAACAGATCAGGAAACTACTGTCAGGAAAAGTGCTCGCATCTTCCTCGTAACTCTATCTGTCCATGTTTTGATATTCCAGCCGCTGGAATATCAAAAGAGGAATAAGCAGTAGACACAGCTTCTCAGTCTGCAGTGGGACCACATCCCAGTCCATCTGCTCCGACTACGCTGCTGTGCAGAGAGCAGCATGGGATTCAGGGGGCCAGAGAGGATTAGGAAGAGCATGTCTGGCTCCAGAGCACTGATACAACACTCCTGGGAAAGGAAGTGCTTCTCACTGCTCCAGGGACGGCTCCCTCTCTTCGGCAAAATTTGAGTTCAGGCTTCAACATGTGCTACAGGACATCTTTCAAAGCATTTCTGCCCTTATATTCAAATTTTTGTGACTCTGCAGCGCAGTAAGTCTCAAAGACCTCAGTTCTAGATTTGGAGGGGGTGTCTTCAGCTGTTAGCACCTGCCTACTCTTACCCATGAAAGGTTGTGACGAGCCAACACGGAGCAATTCCGATATCTTCCTTACCAAAATGTTCCAAGGGAATGTCTTTCTTCAAAAATATGTTTTTATGCTACTGGAACCTCCATGTGTGACGTTAAATTACAAGGGCAAAAAGTGGCCTGTTTGTGCCATCATTAGTGGTGAAATCCCAGTCCTGTCCCCAACACAGCCCCCAACCATCTGTGTCCCTCCTCGTCCCACAGGCCCTTCTCCATCTCTCCACCACCGCAGAATCCCATTTTCTCTTTTTTTTTTTTTTTTAACCCCTATCCACAGTGACTTCCCCGTCTCTGTCATCGCCTGTTTCCAAACACACAGCAGCAAACTGTCATCACCATGCTTACAAAATGTGGAGATCCTGTAGACCAAAACCGCTTCTGCCTCAGACTAGATGCATCTCTTCCCTCTTGCCTTAGACTCAGAAAATAAGCTCTGCTGGGCTGGACACACCTTTGTCTTCTCTTCAGTCACCACCTAATACAAAATGCTTCTGCGGTATGACCTGGAACATCTCTATTATAAAAAGACATACAGTAAGCCACCAAGTCACTCTGCTTTTGACACCAGAGCTCTTCAGGAATACATATTTTCTCCTAAACATTCACTACAAATATAAAATCTGAGACAAAAAAAAAAATCCATTTAAATAAAAATCCCCATTCCCTCCCTATTTATAAAGAAGGTTTTCCTTCAGAAGCCCACTGGGAGCCCTTCTGAGCCAACTGCCTCCTATTAAGTATCTGCACACCACCAGAGCAATAGGCCCTTCGTCCTAATTGGCACCCTTGGGTGCCATCGTTATGTAAATGAGCAATAATCCTTCTTCACTTCCTGATGCAAACAGTTATCGCAGGCTCTGCTGCACCGTTAAGCATTGCCCAGCTTACTCCTGCATTTTGAGGGATGATTCCCTTAACGCGCCTTCCCTGGACAACCTTACAGAGCTGCCTGGGCTTCATGTTCGCAACGTGCCCCCGGATCCTGAAATAAATACGAGATTGGCTTGGAAAACACCAGCTGAAAACAGCCACGGAAAGTAAGGAGCTGCACCTGGCCGCAGACAGACATCCATTTATTTCCTTTGCTGCTGAGCACTTTGAGGCTGCAGCTGCACCATGGGCTTCCCAGTGCCCTCTTCAGGGCTGTGCTCCTGCTATGCCCTGATGCCTTACCGAAACAAAGACAATGCAGCACTCTATTTCTTCCCAGTTATATACTGGTTTCCATGGGGACAGACCCCTGGCACTCGGGTGTACGGGAAGCTGTGGTGTATGGCAGTAGGTCTTTCACCTGGGCAGTGAGGGAGATGGGACTGACATGAACTTGTGAGTGTGACCTGCTTGAGAGACATCAAACAAGCAATAAAAAACCCCCAACCGACTGGCCGTGGAGCCTACACCCGCCTGCTGGAGCGGCTCCTTCCGCAGCAAGGCCAGCTGGGCACTGCTGCAGGCGATGCTTGACACAGGTACCTCCATCCATGACCTACCCGTCAAATACAAAGTCCAGGGAAAATGTCCAGGTAGCATGAGGGACAGATTTCAGTTCCTCCTGCACTGCCTTACAGACTTCTTCTGAGCTAAAATAATTTAGATTTCATCTGTTTTAAGAAGCCTGCGACGCTCAGAGACACGTGTACTATCCACACAGGGCACAACAGGGTGCAAATCCAACCACCACCCACCTTCACAGCAGTTGACAGTAACGCCCGTGGGTTACACACACCGCAGCCCACACCGTGCACAGACACACCGGGAAGAGATAATGCCGAGTCCTTTCTGCAGCTTAATCTGTAGTTAGGCATTAATACATTATATTTTTTCTATTCTACACAATTCCTTTTTCTCTGGGCTCACTGCACGTTGGTAGTTCTGCACACGCCGCTCTGAATGGACATTTCAAATGGTACACAACACTGGGACTGGTGTTCTTCCAGCAAGCATTAGGAATAATATTTGGAGAGTGTTTTGATTTTGATGTTTGGGGTTTTTTCTCCAAAAGTAAATATTTTTGAAGGAAGAAAAAAAAAAAAAAGACGACTGGTAAATATGTAGCAATTTCATGACACTTCTTACCTTAAAGCAAAAGGAAGGTGTAAGTGCTCTACTTGCAGAAGCCCAGGGCTCTGTGAGAAAGCCCTGAGCTGGGAACAGCAAGAGGAACCAGGGGAACCCCCAAGAGCCGTCAGAGCGAGCTCCAGACCCAGCGGTGCCGGACGCAGGGGGTTTAACACCTCTGGACACAAGGAACAAACCCCCGACCTGCTGAGCAAATGCACCAAACCACAAAAGACCCCTTGTGGGCTGAACCAAACCAGCTGCTGAGTATCCAAACAAATACCTTCACAAAGGCCCGTCCGCACAAGAAGGTCTAATGGGAGGCAACAGAATCAAAGCGATTCTGTTCCCCGGATAAATGCCAACAGGAGTTTCCATCTTCTGACCCTTAAAACCCCTTACAAGAACAAGCCCTGACTGAAAATCAGTCTGGAAAGGCTACAGCCAGGATGTTTAGTCCACAAGCAGTGAAGGTGTATCCACAGGAAATGCAGTCTGCAGACTGGAAAAAGGTGGGAAAAAACCCACCCAACCCACAGGTTCCCTCTCTAATGAAGGGAAGAGCCCGGAGCCATTCAGGGAGTGACTGGGAGCCGGTCACACAGAGCCAGCACCCCTGCCGTAAGAGGGGTTAACTTCTGCCTGCCTTAGCTTGAGGAAAGGAAAACCAAGGCCCCGGCCGCCATCTGAGTCTATTTAATAAAGAGGATAAAAGAAGAGGCCCAACGCGCTGCCCTGCGCCGCACGCAGCCCAAAGAAAACACCTGCCTCTTTGTCAAGAGGCGCTGACGTGGCTGGCGTCGGCAAGCGGAGCCGGTGGCATCGTCCCAGCGCGGCTTCGTGTCCCGCACAAAGGGCTCCTGTAGGGATCCCGAATCCTGCTGGCACACGGGGAGGGGGAATCCTGCTCCCTCTCCACAATCCGCTTTCTCAGCAGAGCAGTGCAATGCTAGGAGTGGGAAATCAGTGGGTTATGGGCTTACTCGTCTCTCAGGCGTCATTGGCAATGGGCAAAAGATGGAGGATTTTTTATGCGCCGAGCATTTCCAGTGTAGAAGGCGGCTGTCTGGTTTGACAGGAGAACACAGCTTTCAGCAAATGGAAAAATTCAAACTAGATCATGGCAAATCAGCCAAAGGATTTAGTTACATATTATGCTGCTATATATGTTTTCAAGAAAATTAAATGAAAATTGAGGGGAAAAAAACCCACAGTGTTTCAAAACATAAAATGAAAATCCTTGTGAACAAAAACTTAATGAAACTTGCATGTATTTTTGAAAGGGTTTAGTGTTGCTAATTCTGAAAAAAAAAAAAAAGAAAAAGAAAAAGAAATTGTGCAAGTCTGCCCACGGAGCTCTATCAGGCTCCTCGCTGCCAGTCCAAGTTCCCAAGCAAAGCAGCTGCCAGCTACAGCCTTCCCAAAAGCACTCCAAATGTCTCCTTCACCATGAGACCAAAAAAACAACCCAAAAGCCCCTGAGAAGACTCTTCCCCTACCTAAAATTCACCAAATGCTCCAGCCACAGCCTAAGCTTTGAATTTGGGGTGTATCTTCCCGTGATCCTATGGACATACCTGCTGCGATACCACTGGCCTCTGCTCTGCTCCTCCAACGGATGCGTCCCCCTGCAGCCCCTGCTCTTAGGCAAGAGGGGAAGCTTTATCCTCACCATGGGAGTGCTGTTCTCCTCCCAGTTGCCGAGAGCAGCACATGACGGGAGCGTTTTGCAGGAATACCCAGCGGTGGCCTGCTTTGTGCCCTCATTAGCAGTGAAATCCTACAGCTGGAGCAAGGTTGGGATACACTGTTGAAACTTGGATCTTCTGTACCTGCTTCACACCCAGCACTGGATGCCAGGGGAGCAGAGGGACAAGCACGGACCATTCAACCCTTTATCTCACTGTGTCCCTCCAAAATGGGATCCTGCTACCACAGGATAGATAGACAAATCTGCTCCTCCAAGCCTTCCACCTTGCTCTCTTGGCTTGCTGCAGACTCATCCCCTCCGTGTCCACCTCTGGTGCACTGCTTAGCCCCGATCCCACCGTTATCTCCCTCTTTCCCAGACCTGTCCTTCCCTCTCGCTGGATCTGCCCACAGCCAGCACTCGGATGAGGCTCTGAACAACCGTCACGGGATGTTTCCAGTGTGGATCGTAACAGCTGAGAAACAGGGACACCCGAAACCACCACCAGTGCCTTGGTCCTACATGGGGAGAAGCGACATCCTGGCCAGGACAGAGCAAACTCATCTCCTCTCCCCAGGTTCTCACGAGCCCTTTATGAGTCAGGATCTGACCGGCTTCCAGGCAATTAAACTCAAACTGCCTCTCCCCTCCCCGCGATAGCAGCTCGCGGGTGTGTAGCACAGGCGGAGCTCGGTGCTGGCTCTGCTGGAGAAGGTGAGGTTGATTGTCTGAGTGATATCACTGGGAGAACCTCTCTTGATAGGCCCAGTTTCCTTCTCCATCAGCTATGCAGGGCTGATTTCAGGGAGTAGCAGGGATGAATCTGGCTCAGTTATGACAGTTTAATTCTGCAAAGACAGAGGGATCTCCAGGCCTCCCCCTCCACTCCTCCTCCTTCTCTCTCCAGCGCTTCCCTACAAGCAGCATCAAGGAAACTGGATGCCCATCCCTGGGCAACACGAATACGTGACAGCTAGGTACCCTTTCTGATATTTGAAATCATATGTGATTTACAGTCCAGCTCAGACTCATGTTTCTAGTACAGTATGGTCAAACCACCCTCACTGCAAGTCCCTCAACCTTTACGCTGTCTGATGGCAACCAGTGCTCACCTTTCAAAGAGCAGCCTCTGGGGTGTAACACTGGGATGTCCCAGGCAACAGGAGATCCATAAAAATGGTTGTAAAGATGGGTACATCCCTGCAGACAAAACATCCAACATGAGCACCCCAGCACAAGAAATAAATGTTCTGCCTGGATAGTAGGAAAGATTTTTACATAGCGAGGGTTATTAAGCATTGGAACGGGCTGCTCAGGGCAGCGGTGGAGTCACCACCCCCGGAGGGATTTAAAAGCCGGGCAGACGTAGTGCTCAGAGATACGGTTTAGTGATGGTTTTTGTCAGAGTTAGGTTGATGGTTGGACTCGATGATCTCAAAGGTCCCTTCCAAACCAGGCAATTCTATGACTCTATATCCTAAGCCTGCATGCTTCAAACGGAGCTGCTAGCTAAATCCATGCTAACTACTTATACAAAGCCCTGATTTCCAAAGGCATGGAGCCCCACCAAGACCTTTGACCAAGCATGGTCCTGGAAATCACACGCGGGTTTTGCCCACCTCTGGCAAGCCCTGGGGTGCACAAGCATCTTTGCTGCAGAGATGGAAAGACAGCCAGCCCTCGCTTCGGAGAGATCTGCTGACTGCAGGCAGGGAGGGCAGTGTCTCCCGCTGAAGACACTACCTCTGAAGATCCTCATCACGTGAATAGAAGCAATTACAAGCTATTTAATAAGGAAAGGGGAGCTGAAACCTTGGTTAGATGTCAATCTTCAGGGTGCGCCCGTCTGCGGGCAGGCAGCCAGCACAGCTCTCCCTCTGCAGGCTCCCGGCTGCTGCAGTGGTCCCTGCCCCGACGCGGGTATTTCCATGCGTTTTTAAGGCAGCTTCAAGGTTTGTCACTGCTGCTAACGGGACAGAGTCCCTGCCCCCCAGCAGCACTGCAGAGAGTGGTGAAAACCCTCACCCCGCCAGGCGAGCAGGCGGCTGTGCCTCCTGAAACGAGCAGAAGAGCTCAGTTTGGCTGCCCAATGGATCGCAACGGTGGGCACTGCCAGCAGTGGTACCAGCAAAGGAGCCGAGAGATGGCCCAGGCATCACAAACTCCTCTCCTACGCTTAGCAGGGAGTGATGCCTATGGATCACAGCCCACGGACTAAACAAGGGAGTAACTACAGCTGTGCTCTGGTCTGTCCCCAAGGCCACGGTGGCTGCGGCTGGCCCTGGGCAGCTGGCAGGGGGAGAGGGGGACACATCCTTGCCCGCTCATGCAGTCCTCTGCAAAGGAGCTGAGGTACAGCCAGACCAGCACTCTCTGCTATTAAATTCTTCAAGGGTCTGAAATCAGCAGCCCATCACTTAATTGGGAATGATTCTGCTTTCCATGTAAGCCACTTAAAAAGCTGTAATTATACCCCAGGAGATGAAACACTTACTATTCTTTAGAAGCTGACTGCAGCTCCTATTACCTGCAAACGCACGGGAGAAAAACCTGCCAGCCATCCTCCTTTTTGATGGCTCAACTGCAACTTTAAAATGTTAATAACAATTTTTTTAGCCTGCTGTTGTCAGGAGTTTGTAGGGCACTTGCGGTAATAGCCCCTTTGCGCCTAATAGCCACCTTGAGCTCCGTTCATCTTGGTGATGAGCCGGATCCGACATTGGACCTGGTTCTGAGGACTAAATGAATGCCCTGGGAAAGGAAGCAGAGCCGCTTTGATGCTGTAAATACAGCTTTCCTGGAAGCGCCACCGGCTGCCTTTAGAGTCCCAAACTGTCCGCACGGCCCAGGCCAGCCCCTGAGTTCATGTTACAGCACTCCTGTTCCCAGTGCCTCGCTCCACGGTCTCTGGACAGGGTCTCCCTTTGATGTCTGGGCCACCAGGCTCATCTTACCGTGCTGGTCCCTGCGAGAGCTGCACGGCGAGATGCTCTGTGCTGGGAAATGCTGTATCAGTCAGACCCTTTCTGGACAGGTACTCACAGAGGAGCCACGCACCGCTGCCTTCCCCAGTCCCTGCAACAGGGAGTTGAACTTTTGGTGGCTCAACAAAAACGTCATTCACAGACGACAAACCGTGTCCTAAACCAGTGCGACTTTCCTTCAGCCCAAAGCCCACGTGGCATCATTTATGCAACCAACTGCAAAGCCATCGTGTGCTGCCTGCGGTGACGCAGGACCCGCGGCCAGCAGCTCTGGGCTCTGCTGCCTGCTCGCAGAGACCACCGCTGCTGTCACACTGCTTTCCAAGGAACTCTCACATGCTCTTCCTCTCCCTGTGTAGAAGCACAAAACTCATTTCAGCAGCTAGGAATGTGTGTACTAATGGAGGACGTGACCAGCGACCTGAATGCTGACCCTCAGCCGCAAACAGGCCTGAGGTCAGTCATGCGGAAGAATATCCTGGTTTAATGATAATTGATGCTCGTTCTGACCTTCACTGTCCTCAAATTAAAATGTATTTAAAGCTTGCAAAAGGTTTGAACCTTCTTCATTTGAACCTCTTAAACTTTGCTGTGAATTTTGCCATCTAGACCTAAATCAGGGTCCAAGTCGCCACTCTCCAGCCCACACGGTGAAAGGTGGGACCTTGGTCTAACACTCAGCGGATCAAGCCCAACTTTTACAAATCCACAGGAGGGAAACCCCGGGACAGAAAGCTTCTCCACCCACGCAGCCAGGAGACACGTTGCCGTACTGAGGTTGCAGGATTGCTAGCCCAGCTCCGCGCACTGTCAGACCGCCCTCCGGTGCTCCGCGTTAGGCGTGGGCGCATGCTTGCATTTCTCCTGCATTAGCCACAGCACACAATGCAAACTTTGTGCCGGCGTTAGGCTTTCACGTCAGCTGTTACCTGATCTGCTGTGAAGTGAGAGCAGCGTGGATAGACTGTACCTGATCTAGCAGAAACCCTGCCAGAACAAAGTTAACCCTTTAAATTCATTTCAGCAAGTTTGATCCGCTGAAGGAAGTTCATGCTGGATGAGCCCGGTGGCTGTGACTTTTTTGAGCCAGCATTCTTAAAACTAGATTTATTTCACCTTTGAACTCTTGACTTGAACGACATCCCGTGCCTGGGAAGGATGGGATGGGCCATCCCACTGCCTGCACCTGGGGAAACGAGGGGCAACAGGAATTACACTTCAGGCTCACACCATGAACTCACACCCTGCAATTTCGGATCTCATCCCACCGCATGCACGCAGGTGGCTGAATGTTTGAAGGGGGAGGCTGTCAGTCAGTCTCAAAGCCCAGACTCACCGCCCGAGGCACACTGCAGGACTTGGACTGAGCCCCAGTGGCAAATCACACGGAGTGCCCTGTTATTGGCTCAGTATTAGGAGCAACTGGATGGCTGTGGGCTTTCAGATGGAGATAAACTCATAAATAACCACCTCCGAACAGCAGGAAGTCTTAGAAAGGTTTATAAAGCTAAACCCCACCTGAACGGTCATCCGTACAGGCAGAGAGACAAGTCCTCACATTTTAGGCAATGTTCAGCTTCTCTGAAGGACCAGATTTTACTGTTGCTTCCCCCATTTTCCATGCAGTGACTATTTAACACTGACACTGTTACATACGCACTTGGTGATATTCAAGAAGCACTAGAAGATTTCTAAAGCCAAGCTTGCGAACAATCAGGAATGCCACAGTTGAAGCAGTCCAGGCAACCTTAAATCAAGGCTTCTCACCTCACGCAATGCAACAGCTCATCGCTACCTTGTTCGGCGCACACAGAGATGCTCGAAGGAGAAGCCAGGCTACAAGAGGAGGCTCTTTTCCCCAGGAACCACCACTAGAGGTGTTTGAGGAGTCAGACGTCAGCTGGAGAGGACGGATGGTTATCCTGCTGCAGGTGACAGTTTATGTCTCTGCCATAGTTCTTCTGTGGCACTAGTCAAATAATTTAAACCACACCGTGTCATCAAACCATGCGCCCACCTTTTTCAGGGTGTCTGACGTGACCCTGAATATGAACGGCAGAAGCACCAAGCGCCTGCAGTGGAGCCCGGCTGGCTCTGCAGGACCTGCAGCGGCTCCTCGGGATCTTGGTCACCGCTACCTGGGGAGAGCAAACGGCCCTTCTTCCCCCAGCATGGGGAAAAGAGAGATGAAAACCTGCAGCCGCCGTGGGGAAGCCTGCACAGAACTCATTAACACCAGGAACACAGACAGGCTTCAGCCGTGTCTGAGACAACAGCTATAAAACTGCAAATGCACAACTATAATTTCTTTTAATTCACTTGCAACCACATACCCCACAATTCAGTCCGACCAAATGAAGTTGACAAAGACGTAGCTATTAAAGTCAGGAAAGTGTGGCATAAACTTAATTAGAGCGGCACACAAACCTGCCTGTCCCAGGAGATCCTCTTGGGGCCCTGTTGTGCTCGGAGCTGTACAAACCATCACGGCATGACCACCCCAAACACAAAAACTCGCTGCTGTTACTGCCAAAAATTACTAGATCATTTTTCACTATACTGCCTATATAGTTTCATTACTCTAATTACAAGGCATTAATTCCTAATTACTCAACTAATTTCTGTATTTGAGAAGGAAGAAGGATGTAAAGGATGTTTACTGCACCCACATGCCATTGACCTTAAGCCTTGATGTCTAAAGATGAAAGCAAGAAGGAAGGAAAACTGTTTTGCTTTCAAAGGCAGAGCTCTGCATTTATGTCAGATGAACAAGCAGGGCAGGACAGAGAAGCTCACTGAAGCTTCATGGCATTGCAGAGATGGTACAATGTTTTGCCAAGAAAAAACGTTTTTGCAAAAGGAAACTAAAATCCGTCATTTGTGGAAATTGGGACTTCCAATTAAAACATGATAAATTTGGGGGAATAAATTTAATGTTTTTTCTCTGGCTGGATGAATAAAACAACCAACCTAAGTACAACGCCCTGATCAATCTGACGAGGGAGGACACCTCTGCTCCCCAGCGCATGGTGGAGCGGCCTGTCCAGCTGACCCCAGCTCGTCTCCCTGTGAGGGGTTTGTCCTGGAGGGGCCAAGGGCCAAACAGAGGGTGGGGACGGGAAAATGGAGCAGACTTTCACCAGGCTTGGAGACAGGATGAAGCAAGGACTGAGGGAGGTGCTCGGTCTCCTCCGTACCAGCTTCACCACTCCCATCCCCTCCTCTCCTGGGTGCTGATTTCATACTAATTGAGAGAGAACCAAAACAAGGCAGAGTGGGAGAAAGAGATAAATCTCTATCCGCATCCCTCTCCATCCCACACGGGTGCTGGGGAGGTGGGGTTGGAGGGGCAGAAAGCGGTGCGCCCTACCCCGAGCCTCTTGAGAGGTTGTCAAGGGTCACAGGCTCAAATCTTACCCATGTTGTCCGGGCTCTGCTCACTCCTGCCCCCACACAGACTGTTCCCCAGGTAGTTTACTGCACTGCCCTCTGCTCTACCTCATAAATTAAGACAGATTTTAGAAAGATGTGGGGCGATGAGCAGGGAGGGAACTCAGTGACAGGGGCAAGCAACAAAGAGCCTCCCCTCTTCTGCCTCATCTGAGCACCTGTACTAACACCATCCCTGTAGAACTCAACTACCATTTTAGATCCACACTTTGGTCCAACACACTATAAAAAAGAGCTTCACTTCCCCACACAGGAGGAAGATTTAAGGTATCGGTTCAAGTCTCCCTCATCTTCCCGCCAGATCCCTGCAGCAGCAGTTTAGGAAAGGACAGCCCTCCTCTTCCTCCTCCTCCCCAGACAGAGAGAGCAGCACAAGGCTCAGAGGACCAGCCTCCCTGCCCAGCCCTACCTGTGGAGGCTCCTCAGCTGCGGCTTCCCCCCAAAAGACCGATGCGGAGCAGTCTGCAAGCAACCTCCCGGCACTTTTGCCCCGCAAGGGCTCGCAGCGGGTATCTCGGATCCTCCCTGGCAGCAGAGGTGGCTGTGGGCGAGGCTGAGCACTTACCTGCCGGGCGGATCGAGAGGGCTGGCTCCTGAAAGCCAAGCCTTGTTTTGAGGAGGAGACTTGGGTGTGTTTTGCCCTTCAGGGGAATCAAACAGGTTCCTCCATTCAGACGGCATGGTCTCCCCTCCCTGTAAGCTCTCCTCTACATTCCTCACATTCTCCAGCAAATGCCACGTTCCCCAGCCCTGTGCTGCCAGGGGACAGCAGAGAGCAGCCCCCCAGCTCTCACCCCACTGAGCTTCTTCCTGCCCGCCCCGCAGGAAGGGGGGGCAGGCATCCCACTGCAAGCCCCTGAGTCCCAGAGCCACTTACAGCAGTGGTACCCCGGTAGCATCGGGGACTGGCACTGTAATTAGCACTCAACAGTGACTGTGTAGCTCTAAGTAATTAAATGAGGTACGCAGGTGCGATTATCACTATTCACTGCAGAGGAAATTGCCAGGTACTCTCATCTTCCTCTCTTTATTTCCCCTTCTAATTGCTGTGGTCACCTCAAGATCCCGGAGGACCAGCTTTGGTGAGTCTCCAAACGGACACAGCAAGACCCTTTGATACACTTTTTGCCAGTTCCTAAAGATCGGAGGTTGGGGGTGTGAGTTTAGAGCACTTCTGAGAAGTCAGGGCTTCAGCCTGGCAGTGATGCAGGTTGGTACGAAGGTGGTGATGAAGCCCCAACCAGGCACCTGTCAGGACCTCTCCCCACCTCTGTATGCACCAGCACACACTTTCCCCTGCCCCTGTGAGTCGATGAGAAGTAATGCAAAGTCTGCAGTAGATGAGCTGCTGGAGAGAAGCGCTCCTGCCCTCTCCCCACAGATCTCCGATGGATCTGCTGTAGGATGGTGGGCAAACCACCAGCCAGGCTGGGCTGGGCTGGGCTATAACAGGGCTAAAAACCCATCCCTGGCTCCTGGCAGCACAACGGAGATAACAACATCTGAAAAGCCCTGATGTCAACGTTGGGATTCCAGTGCCAGATCATTCTCTCTGATCTCCTCACGCTGCAACACCAGCAGCAGCGCGGGCTCAGCTGAGCTTTCTTCCCCAGAGGCTGCTGGTGATCCCAGCTGAGATAAGCACAGGAGATGTAATAGTCACAAAGCTGCACCCTGAGCTCCGAGTGGGCACAGAGAGGTGTCTTAAAATTTTTGAAGTGGGCTGTTTAAAATGCAGCCCAGTCCCTACCTCAGTAAGGCATCCTCTGCTTCAGGGCTCCAGCTGACAGTGCAGCTTTATTTTCAGTAACCCCTGAGTCATCCCATCGTTTGCTGAAGGTTCGTTCAGGTTCTTTCCTGAAATAATAGTGACTAATAGCCTGGCCAGCCTTTTTGGGTACAATAGGTCCTTTGCCAAGCAAGCAGAAGGGACACCCCAGGGTCTAAGGACTACGATTTTTTTCCAGTGCGAACACACTGTTCCGCAATGAATGTTCAAACAAAAAAAAAACAACCACAAAACAAACCCAAACCAAAAAAGCACCTTTTATGAGCACTTTAATATTAAACACCTAAAGAAATGGATAAGGAGATCCTAAAACAATACACACAGAAGCTGGGCGTTGTTTTACTAGATGCAGACAACTATTTTGTTGAACTGTCACATACGCAGGCTAAAACATTAGCTGGCTATCAGCAGTGCTGTCTTCCTCAGAAGAAAGGAAGACAGCAAAGAATTGCTTTTCCAATTAACTAAGAGGAGGTAAGCGCGGTTAGGTAACATTTTGTTATTAGCTTGAAAATACAGGTCCAAGCGTATGTACAAAACTTCCAAAGACAGGTCTTAAAGTCAGGGGTGTGGCAGCAAGGCACAGCAGGGAATGTATTTCCGAGCTGGCAGCTCCATCACAACAACTTGGGTGCACAAGTTGAGAGTGAAAGACAGGCTGCAGAGCACGTAGCCCAGTGAGGCAGAGAAATGCCACGCAAGGCACTTGTCCTCCACAGCAGGAACTACCATTCCAGCCCCGTCAAACCTCACTCTCTAAAGTTTTCAGCCTCTGTGTTCAAGCTCCTGATGTCCCCAAAACCCCACTGACCCAGCACTGACCTTACGCAGCCTTCTTCCATTTCAGGAGCCAGCTCTTCCCTTGCTACTCCAGTCTGAAATCCGTACCAGTCCCACACAGGGACCTCCAGCAATGCTCCTGAAAGAAGGGACAAAAGGAGACATTTTATTTCACTTAATTTAGCCATGGTTTTCTGCTGCAAACACTGCCTATGTCATTTCAGCTGCTGCCTAACACAGTTGTGAGCTGTAAGGCTGTTGTCACACAGCACTTGTTGAGTGAAGGAGAGCATTTGCCTGCTCGCTGCTGTACATCCCACTGGCCACATGCAGAGTCTTGGGAGCAAAGCAAGAGGAGAGCAAAGGCTTGTCTGGGAAAGCCAGGGGAGAAATATGATACTGCTACAACTGCCACACATGGACAGCCTATATCCCCCTTCCAGCTCATCTCCCATTTAAACGGGCTACAGTTTCATTTTATTTAAGAAGCCGTGATTGACCTGTGAAGTGCAGTCCCGGGGAGGGGCAGCACCACGCAGCTTCTCCTTCCCCTCATGTGCACGGTCCCTCCAGCGCTGCGGTACCCGCGTCTCCTGCAAGCACGTTGCTCCCCTGTGGCAATGCCTGCGACCCATCCAGCAGCTCCAGCTGTCTCTCTCCCAGATGGTTTGAAGCAGCAGCCCTTCACTGCTGGGGAGCTGTTTCCTTTGCAGTAATGTAATTGCAAGGAGAATCAAGCTCATGCATTTCAGAGACTCGAGGTCTGCACAGGAGGATCACCAGGAGCAACATCATGTCCCTAAAACACTGCACCCTCGTCACCATTTAGGACATGGCTCCAAACACTGCTTTCTGCTGAAAGCGTAAAGCAGGGAAACTCTTCTAGCCATGGCTGTTGCTAAAGAGGAGCAGAGAAGCGGATGCTTCAAGGACAGCACGAAGGTCACAGACCTCTCAGGGAGGGGGTTTCCCATTTACCAGCAAGAAAGCTCACTTCAGCAAGTCTGTAAAGAAGGAAGTCTCAAGAACAGATGTCTTCCAAGACAGGTAGAACACGGAAAGGGACCTTCTATCTTTCTCACATGGACTAGGACAACATCAGAATATGTACATACACGTTACTATACAAGAACACTAATGTAAACCACACCTTTGTCTCTTATTTTCCAGGAAGGAGCGTAGGATAGGAACACACTTTTTTTTTTTTCTTTTTTCCCCCCTGCAGAAAAGGCTTTTCATACACTTTGTTCAGTTGAAAATAACCATGGCCAACCATGCAGACAGCTTACCTTGAACTGGAGATTTCCGGGGCTGCCATGCCACCACAGTTCACAGTGCTGCCTTACTGCAAATAAAGCTCATAATACATCTATGGTGCTCAGCAGCTTGAACAGTTAGGGACAATCAGTCCCAAACAAGTCTTTTGTGGTTTCATCCCAATTAAGCTCTTAGATAAACCACTCTTTCCAAAGTACAGCTGGATGTCACTCACACCAGCAGGCACAGAAACCCCGATGGGTGTTTTTCTTCCTTATAATTATAGCAGCATATTCCGTTTTTAATGACATGGCATTTCAAAATCCCAGCAGTGGCCAGAGGCAGAAGGGGTTTTGCCAGCAAGTGGCAGGTCTGTGTGACATCTGGAAAGCACCGTGCCACAGGGCCATCGAAACGCCACACCACCAGGTCGCTCCAGACCAGAGGCTAAAAGACCGTTCAGCAAGTCCGTAGGGAAAGTCAATTTGCTTCACTTTAGGCACTTAACTGAGACAATCAGATCAGAAGCGTCATCTCTCTAGCTTCTAGAAGAGGCTTAGGGATAAAGACTCCAGATTGCCATTCAATATGCAGTGTGTGTGTGCACACGTGTGTGTAAGAGGAGCGAAACTGGGTCTTTTTGCTAATATGTGCAGCAACAGCTACAGTCTGATGCTACTTTGAAGCTAGCAAAACCGTAATGCTTACCACTGCAAGAAGTAGCAGCTTTTCCCAGCCGGTTAAATTCTGACAAACTCACAATACTTTAGGAGAAAGCCATCAAACAGTCTCACTGGCAAGACCAGCCTCACCTGGAAGCAGCCCAGTTAACCTGCATACCTCTGCCGCAAACCCTGCGTGTACTGAAGTCAACAACAAAAAGTCCCTTATCTTCATCAGACCAGGAGCAGAATCCAAGAGGGGAATTTTTTCCTCTATACCAGGTTAAAACCAAGCGGGTCTGGCTTGAAATCCCCCCCCACCACCCTGCTGCAGATCTGGACTCCCTCCTTGGGCCACAGGCCAAAGGTACAGGTAAGGCTGCCATCCAGGTGTGTCGGAGATGCCAGCCCAGCCCAAAGCAGGAGGAACGTCCCATTGCTCTGTTTCAACAACACAATCTTCTCCAGGGAGACACGCTCGCTCCTGCGGCAGGGGAGGAGGGAGGAGCGGGTCAGAAGAGCCTTGTTTCCCCATCTCCAGTTTAGAAACATTATTTTTCTGTTAAAACCGTAGGTAAATTTCAGCCTGAAGTATCCGACTTTACCGAGAAATGGATTCTCCCTAAATCTCCTTCAGGAGAAAAGCACAAGCCACCCTCAGAGCTGTTTCACAGTTAGCACTGGTTGTTGCTTGTTTCACTGCTGTTTCTCTGCCTCCCTTATATTCTTAGTGCACTGCAAAGCAGATCATTTGGGATCAGCGAGACATGAAAATTGCATCACACAAGGAAGCTGCAGCCACAGAAACCACTCAGGGGCTGGAGAGAATGCCTAACAGCAAAAGACTTAAAGGACTCAGACCGTTTAGGGAAAAAGAATTAAAAAATAATTTTAAAAAAGAAACAGAAGTGACTTGACCATAGTGTAAGAAGAGCATATCCATGACAGAACACGGCAACTATGAAGGGCACTTGCATCCAAGAAATAAAACAGATAAATTGAGGACTGAGCTGCAAACTAGACACTTTCCAATGGGAGTTTTGTGTTTGGGGGCGGTCTGGTTTTGGGTTTTTTTGGCAGAGCAATGGGAACTAAACACTGCCAGCGCTCTGAAACATCAGCAGAGGAGCTCTCCATTTCTTGAAGACAGAAGCTGTCCCGGAGGAGACCCCTTAGCCAAAGGCCAGCAGAAGGGCCATACAGAGGTAAGCGCAGGAAGCTCACAGCTAGCCCCGCAGGAGGTCGGGCTGGCAGGTTTCGCTGACCGCAAACTGCAGTCATGCCTATACCACAGTCTGTTCGCACTAGGGTAAATCCACTGGCCGTAAGCTCTCTTCTGCCATGGGCACACTGCTACCACCTCCAGAAGCAGCCAGATTAAAACCAGTTTGTGTAACTCTACAGTACGTTCCATTCCAGAGGTGCAGTACACGTACCTTTAGAAACAGGGATGTCTACAAGGTAGGAACCTGCTCAACTCTCAAAATCCAGGCAGCCAATGCTATGGGAAGGTGGTTGTGCCGAGCAGCGTAGCAATTCTTGCCATTCCTATGACAGCAAGGGACTTCTGCCCTGAGGCATGCAGCCTCCCTGACCAGTCCAGCTTCTATTTGAGCAGTTATTGCAACATATTCTTAAAACTTTTTTAGTACTTTTTAGTAGTGAAAAATTAGTCAGTGTCACTCCAGAGCACTGAACTCCATTGGAACATTTCCTGGTTTTTCGCTAACATTTTCTCCTGTGTAACTATTCGGCCCCCATCCTTGCACAGAAGGTGGAATGACGGTGACTAACCCACCAACCCTCTGGGCCTTTGCCAAGGTGACAGAAAACCAAAGCCTCAGTAGAGACGGAGCAGAGCTGTGATGAGCAGAAGGGTGTAAAACCACTACACCCATTTGTTACAAGGGAATCAAACTGGTTTTTCACGAGGCGTCATTACAAAGCACTGCAAAAATGCTAGACCTCACCTTCCTAATAGCAGGTAGCAGAAGAGGATCGTATATCCTTGGCTACTTAGTGCTAGAATACACTAATCTCACCCATGGTCGTGAAGACACACCTGCACGGGAGGTCAGGAGCTCTCAGCACTGAGACAAAACTAACGTCAGCAAACGCCGGGCAAAAGAGAGGCTGGGTCTAAGTGCCAGCCTGATGCCATTGCTAAGACAGTAAAACATGTGCCGTCTGGTACCAGAAACACCTCAAACATGCTCTGTTGCAAGTAGGGAGATGCCTATTTATTTCTCATCACCAGCTCAGCAAGCTTCCTCTGGGCTCCGAGGCAAACAAGTTGCTTTCCTTCTCCCCTAATAAGGGCCAAGTTGCACCATCACTTACATCTGTGGACCTGGCACTTTCCAAAGGCTTGCACAACCATTAGCGAAACTTGGTAAACAATTCTCTCAAGGAGCAGAGTCCAGCCCACTCATGCCGTGTTTGGCTCTGCAGTGCTGAAAGGTGTGGGAACTCACAGCAGTGCTTGGTGATCGCTAGCATCAGCAGATTTGAACAACATATGCCAGGATTTACTAAGTCAAAGGGTGTCCCAGTTTCACGAAAGGCTGTATTGGAGCACTGTAACGCATCACAGGGCCCTGTATTTGTAAACCACTGAAGGTACCGAGCTTCCACACTGGTAACCACATGCTTGTGTGAGGCAAACGTTATCCTCCACCTGAAACCTCCTACATATCCACCTCAGGCTTGGCTTCAGTTTGCCTCCATGCGTTTTTCCTCACTGGACATGCAAGATAATTTCTGACCTGCTTTTTCATCAATTGCTCTCCTACCTGTTTCAAGTAATTACAGCCAAGCCACCCTTTTTCCTTTTTGGCACTGAGGTGTGTCTGGACAAGAGCTTCCCCCACACTCTGAGGGCAAGACTGAAAGGCATTTCTTAGGCTGTAACACTCCTCCTGTACATAAGCCACCTTCGCAATCTCTCTGTAAGAGGGAAATGGGGTTCCTGGTTACCTTAACTCCACTTAGAAAAGCAATTTTATTCCTCTCTCTCTCTTTTCCTCTCTTCCCTTTCCCTAGGCTAAGCTACAGAAGATATCTCCTTTATCTCTCCCACAGGTTGTCAAACCAAAAACAGTCTCAGGTCAGCAAAATTAGGAGCTGCAGCAAGAAAAAGCCAGGAAAGCAAAGTGAGGCAGATAAGAAGTCTGACAAGAGTGCTCTAGGAAAGCCTTTGAAGTCTTTAGCAGCTCCTGTTGAGCATTACTAAGAACGAAAGACTGCAACTGCATTTGACCCTAGATATTTGGAAGAAAATCTTGTTAATGGCAATTTTGCTTTGTAGCCTCCTGCTTGCTGACACACACAGACACAAAGATACAGTTTGCGAAGAGGTGGCATGACAAATAAATCGCAGTTAAGTACAGAAGGGTCTCATTGGCTTGCCCAGAAAACACAAGATGGGACTTATGCAGGCGCTTTTCAGGATGAGAAAACGAGTTGAGAGGAGGAAGCTTGATCAGGGATAGCAGAGGCTCTGGATAAAGCAAGGCCTCCTCTGTTGTGGCCAGGGGTAGAGGCACAGCAATGCCAGCCTCCACCACAGCAACAACCCCTGTTTACTTGTTTTGGAAAACAGCAGCTGCTAAGCCTGCCAAAAGAAATGCTGGGAACTGACCTAATTATACAGGGAGTACCAAGTCAAACCAACTTCAGCATGATGCAATGCTTCTTTCCGTGCCCAGCTCTGGGAAACTGCTCGCCCCTATACAAGCAAACCTCTGGTTTACCCTGCTTGTTTTAACCAGACGCGTGAGTGAAACCATGTTGTCTGCTGCTTGTTATCCAGCAGACTTGAACTTCCAGTGCCTCTTGTTTCTGTAGCACCTTCTGGTTGTTACCTTCACCTCTTACCTTGACAGTCCTCCAAAGAACGGGGAGATGAGCAACCCTCCACTGGAACTGTGTCCAAGAACTGAGAGACAGCATTTTTGGGGCTGATGGAAGCTGCAAGGCAGATCTGGCTGGGAAATGCCACCTAGAGGCCAAAATGTGCTTTTACCTGTATTTTATTTTTTGACTTCAAGTAATTGTAGTGCTTGCTCCTTTCACTTCAGTACAATCCCATTCTCTCACCACCTCCCTGTGCCAGGACAGCGCTACCCCTGCTTGGCTGATGAGGAGCCGAAGTTCTCTGCTGCGCTGCACCACAAGTAAAGCAGCACCAGCTCTTCTGTGCAGCACTGGCTGCCCCTCAGGGCTTCCTGTACTTACCAGCTTGGGTTCAGCAGCCACCTCTACTGCACAGAGCAGGGGTGCGCCTGAATTGTCTATGGTCACAAGAGGCCATTCTCCCAGCAAGGAGCTGCAGGTTTAGTCTCCGTTGGCTATGTTACAAAAACTCAAAGTCGGCACAGCTTTACGGAAAGGAGCACGGAACAAACATACTCCAGTCCTTCCTCACCCCTTAAAGCAGGTGCGATGCCTGGCCTTTTACAAAACCTTGGGAATAAAGCCATGGCTCTCGGCCAGGTGTGGTTTCACCATATGAATGTTCTTTTTCTATGTCACAATTATGTTGGGTTTTATTTTTTTATATAGATGGGGCACTGGTACACACTTACAGAACAGTCAGGGGAAAAAGTCTTTCCATTAACACAGAATTTGTGCCGGCACATTGATGCATCACACAGAGGCTAACACAGCTTAAGTCTCTGAAAGCAGCATCCATCTCCCACTGACACAGGATGTGGGGTGACATAAGCATATTCCAGAAAAACTAGGAACCACAGGGCTTTTTTTTGAACAAAATGCTGCTGAAGAATTGCACTCCAGAATTCAAGCTTTAAATATTTAACCCTACAGGCTGAAAAGAAAAAAGAAAAGCCCAAGGCAGCTGACTGGTGCACACCAGAACTGTATGAACAGGCCCAAGCAACTGGCTGGTATTTACTTCAAGATCAAGCAAGGTAAAAGTTGGTAACATTAGCTAGCTGTTAAAGCAGCAAATAAAAATTTCCAGGAAAAAAACCCAAACAACCCAACATAGAACTCTCCAGAAACCAGCCAGAAGTTAAAATAAAACTCATTTCTAAGCAGCACATCAAGATTCCAGATGAGGTTAAGGCTCACTGAGTGAGGCACTTTCCATACTTCTGAAATTTGAAACACCAAAACTCCTGGCGAGCCAGGAACTGGCACGGAGGTAAGTTCCAACTCTAACCTAAACTCTTGATTTAAAACCAAAACAGAATTGAAGCACTTAGAAAGATTATAGGGTAGAGTACACTTCATACAAATGTCAAACTAAACAGCTTGGTGAACATAGTATTATGATAACCACTATCTTGTGGAAAAGAGTTTTTTTCATATACTAAGTGGTCAAAGTAACAAAAATCATGATTACCAGCAATAACATGTCAGACAACATGAGAGCCTTGTGCAGTAGGATCTCCCAACCAATGTAGTTCTTACGGGAAGTGAGGGAGCTATGGTAAAATAGTATGTGCTGACTGACAAGAGCCACAGCAAAGATTTCTCCCCCACAAAGGGAATGATTAAAATCCTGTCTATGCTTAGATGGGATCTGCCCTTTCAAAGATGGAACACAAACTTAGGAAGTCATTTCTTCTTCATTTATTCGGGTTATTTTTGAACAGAAATAGGCTCCTGCAGAATCAAAGGCACATGCTTCCTTACAAAGAGAGGCCTAGCATGCCTTTTCTTGGGTTTCCTCCTAATGCCTCAGTAAGAAGCTAAATCACCCATCAATCATGGAGGGAATAACAAAATCAGCTTCAATGATTTAAGAGATAGTGGCAGAACTCTCTTTTATTGGTCTGATATAGAAAAAAGCCAAACCACGGAGAGGAACCAGCCATGAGAAGTATTTCATTAACCAGTCTGCAGCTATGAGAAGAGGCAGCTGTTATCACCAGAGCAACAAAACAGAGGAGAAGGGTGGAGAGAGAAGAGGAAGGAATGATGATGTGCTGGGTTGGGACTGGAGAGGGCAAAGCAGGGTGTTTGTTCATAGTCCATAGGGTTCAGCAGCTGTTTCAAAACCAGAAGACGTATCAAAGAAAGGAACTATTAGCACAGCTCCAAATGACTTATTTTTTCAACCCAGATAAAGCCGTCTTGACAATGGTGAGGAGGAGGAGGGACTTCAGGAAAACTCCCTGTTCCAGAGAATTAGCGACATTTGTGTCAGTGTTCATGTTAAGATGTCAAAGCAATTACAAAAATCCCGTAGAAAAAAATCCATCTAGGACTTCTCAGGCCTTAGCCCGGCGGAGGTGGGGGTAGCTCTGCACAGTCCTGGTTATTGCTTCATCCAAGCTCACCACTGGTTTGTAGCCCATGTCTCTCTTGGCTCGTTCACAGCTATAGTAGTGAAATGTTCCAGCTAAGGCTACCCGCATAGGGGTGAAAGTGGGCTTGATGGTGACCAGCGGACTTAGCAGCCACAGCACTAGAGAGAGGAAGAGGGCCAGGTAATAGGCCAGCCAATAGGGAATGTGGTACTTGGGAGGATCGTAGTTCAAGCCAGTCAAGATACGGGACATGAAAGCCCAGAAAGGAATTGGTTCATCATTTGTGATATGAAATGCCTGGAAGAGAGGAAAACAAAAATTTGCCAGATGATAAAATCATGTTGTTTTTCACAAATTTGTCTCTCTGATGGCCCATCTCATGTTCACAATGAGAGTGACATCCCTGACTTGACTGAGAACACATTTTCATGAGAAACTGCTTTGCAGTAACCACCTGTCTGAAGAGTGACCGACCCCTTCTTTGCTAAGAAAGCCAGATACTCCCAACACTCCAGAGGTTCAGGTTACTCATAAATGGTCACACAAACTGAATGACACAACACAACACAAACAGATTAAAGCATCCTAGCTGCACGTACAGTATATGCCTAGAGCACAGTGGTGCCATGAAAATCTGTAAAACTTTCTCCTGTTCTCAACTCTATCATAAAAGCTAAATAACGATGTTTCCTATGTACACAACCTGGCTGCCCACAATTCTGCCTGGATTTCCTTTCACAAGGAGTTTTATAGCATGAAGTTAAAGTATATTCATACATCTCAGCCCATGTTGTTGCACACAACGGTCACCAGATGGACAACCATTCGTTATACCCACAGACAGAAGAAAACGGACCCATTTGTGTGCGCCAGCTCCACTCATGTCCAAGACGGACATTCAGTACAGACAGAAATCAGCATGAACTACAGAGCAGACACATGAAGCCAAGCGAGGCTTGCAGGTGAAGTTCGGCTAGGGGACACCCACTCCTGTCCCCTCACGAGGTCCTTCCTTACCTTCCCACACAGGGGAGAGCCTTTCTGAAGGTTTTCTGCAGCCAGGATATGTCCATGGACCACGTTTTCCACATAGGTGAAATCTACCAAGTTCTTTCCATCCCTGCACAGAAAAAAAGGAAGAAGTTTAGCCCTAAAGCAAGTTAGGCTGAAAATCCGCTTGTGGCAAAAGGAAAGACTTTCACACAAGATATATTTATGCCAAGTTTCCTCTTCTCCCGCTCTCTTGTGCTGCGACTTCAGGCTGTACCCTGTCAGAGAGATGAAATCACTACATATTATTTTGGAGACAGAGGAAAGGCTGTTATTGTCTCAGCTCTTGTCAAGGCTCTCAAAGTTCACATTCCTGTAACAGTACCATTTTTAAACCTCACAAGTGACCAAGTTTCTAGGTGTGGCAGATCCTACAGGTCTCAGAATCAGCAGAGTGATCCACAGAAGCACAATAAATAGAAACAGAGTGGTAACTAGCACAAAGTCAGTCATTTAAGGACAAGCTTTCAATTATGAATTTCTTGGCTCATGAAACTAACTTACTCCCTCAATGAGTCAACTTCAGCCCTAACAGAAACAGATTTAACCCACTGTACTAAATCTATTTCTATGCAGGTACAGAAAATGAAAGTGATTCTGCGTATTACTATAAAGAGTCCAGTGAAATCAAACAAATGGTTTGTTACAAAACTGTCACCACACTCCTTTGGCCACAAAACCAGTATTGCTACAACCCAACATTCTGAGAAAGAATCATTTTCATTTCCTCTGTTCATGGATGAATGGCTTTTATCTGCTTTTTTGGAAAGGATAAACAGGTCTGTATAGCAGTAGGAAAACTCAAATGAGGAATGCACACTTGAGCTGGAAGAGAATGCAGACTTGTGTGAAGTGGAAATCTTGAGTTTCTTTAGGTTTGCAGCTCACAGGCCACACTGAGATCAATTCAGAAGCGAACTGTAAGAAAGAAGCTGAGTAGGAGCTTGAACTATTTCTTGCTCTAAAATTTCAGTGGTCCACTAGAAGCTCTGCAAGGCTCAATTAAGAGGCAAATATGCTTGATCTTATCATCAGCAATACTAGAACACTGACATATAGGTTTTTTAATTGCAAGAACCTCAAATACCAGAAGTGTATATTAATTAAATTAACAGCAAGTAATCTGAGCTCTCTCATCTTTAAAAGGACAGCTCTGTAGACAATGCAGAGACAGCTCAAGCTATGTCAGCCTTCCCCACTGATACTCTTTTTGCATTATGAACACTTACCATGGGAGTGCATGAGTCCCTAGCATAGAATGATTTTTTAAAAAAAGAATCCTGGATCACAAGTGAAAAATTAAAGAAACATCCTTTTTGTCCATGCCATACCACCACTACTGACACAATATTACTCTCTTCCAAAGGGCTCCATAGGCTCAGAATCAATTTCAACAAAAGCTATAAAATAGCTGAGCCTTGCTCACCCAATTATGAACTTCATTTTGCCGCTCTTAGCTGCTTGGATGAGTATGGGAACCAGCTGAGGGTCTCTAGGACCAAATATTCCATGGGGACGAATAGCAGTAGTGAAGAAATTGTTGCCTGGATCATTCGCGCTGAGGACTTCCTGTTGGAAAAAAAGATAACCAAATCAGGAGAGAAAGACTGGAAAGTAAAATATGGCTTAGTAATGCAGTTTAAGAATAACATTAAAGGGGGTGGGCGTTCCCCATTTCCTTGAGAAGACATCAGTGGAAGAATTACTGTCCATCCATATCTTTACAAATGATCTTTCCTTTGTTCCCATCTCTTAAATGAGAAAAATACTTCTCTTTAATGAGAAAAACAGACAAAAATCTGTTTTTATTATAGAACACTTAATGAATTGACAGGCAAAGGAAAGGAACTCTTCACTTCTTTCATTTAACACCATAGAAACCAGAAAAGCTTTGAAACTTCCTTCACTCCATGAATTCTTTATGTCCACGTTGGAGAAAAGGACGACACTTTCAATTCAAACTCTGTCTCTCTCATCAATCAGTGGAAGATTTCCATCATGGGCCTTCTCAATCGCACTCAGAAGGGATGTGATCTCATTTACCAGCAGCAGCAAGTGCTAAGCAGATTTAGCAAGGCATCTTTGAAGAAGATTTAATTCTATTGGGAGTTTCCAAACAACGTGTTCTACTAATTTTTAACAGCTGCTGCTGGATTTTCTATTAAAAATCCAAGAGCAACGCATACAAATAGACAGATAGCGCATACTTTCACTGTTTCAACCAAAACAAAGACATAGTTACACGCATATTGGGCTAGACTTGATTGCTACTCATAAGCTTTCACTTTATTAGTCCACTTTACTGCAAAGTGGTTATGCTTGCAAACGAACAGATGTTTTTATGCTGCGTTTTCAATTAAGCTCTTTTCAAGGAAGATGAGAAAAATGTTTAAAGGCTAATACTCGACTTTAGAGGACATGCTGTCAGCTTCAGTATGGAAGCAAGTCTAAATTCTTCTTGCAAAACAAGTGTAGATTCTTTCCACAACTAAAATGCAAGCCACTGAAAAAAGTCTGAAAAAATGCTCGCTCCCTTTGATTTAAAACATTGTCATATCATACTTATATCACAAATACAGTGTTAAGAAGATCTTTTTAACAAGATTATTTTCAGTATATGGTCAATAGCGTTAGCTTACAACACGCATCTAGGCTGGCATGTTCCTTAACCCAGTCCGTCCACAGCTCCATCTCATCTTCTCAATCCCAGCTGTAACTTCAGGCTGCACATCAGGTAAATGTAGCTCTGAAACAGCCTTCCAGTGGGAGCACAGAAAAATAACTCCCCTCAACCGCTCTTAAAACAAAGCTGGATCAGTTCAGAAATGGGATTATCACATGGCTCTTGCGATGAAAGCGACATCTCTGCCAATTCTTTTATTTTTTCTCTAGAAACAACCTCTGTAGTGTAACACACTATTTTACTCAACTTCCCTGATAATTTATGTCACAGCTTTATTTTATTCTCTTTTTATTAATTGAGTACACTACTTAGGAGTTTCACAGCCAAGGAAGACATAAGTGATGACTTGTGTATTTGGACTGCTAGACAGCTACTAGGAAAGCATCCCCTGGACCAACCCATCAGCATGGCTATGGAAAAGGATGTGGGTCACTTGTGAAAGAAAGCAATCAACAGCCACCTGTCATCCTTCTCTGTAACAAAACAAATGAATCCACAGCCCACTAGCCTCCATGCTGAGAATAAGAGGGCTAAAACCTGGCAGATTTGTCTAAAAGAAGGGAATTTTCTATTTCAGTTACACTCTGAAAACTCTGGCAGGCGTTGCTACATGTGCATGATTCTGCGCAGATTTTCTTTACAACTGTAAGAACAAGATACTTCTTTTTAATGAAAGAGAGATTCTGGAGAACAACAGAGATCTGTTCAGTCCTGAAGAGCCTGTTGTGGCCCCCAGGGCATGCCCTACTTCTAGAAGGGCAGTTTTAAGCATTGAAAATAACAATCTTAACCATATGATGACAAATACCTTTTCCTGGAGGATCTTCGTCTCTGTGTAATAGTCGATAGGTTTTTTTGCATAAGGGAGGTCTTCTGATCCATTTTTTATGTCCGTGCCCTCAAAAACAACACTGGCACTGCTAGTTAACACCAATTTCTGCAATGGACGTGAAAGAAAATAGTTGTTTAAAGCCTAAGACAAAAGGGTCATTATTTACAAAGGCTGAGTAAAGACAATAATAGTGTTTAATCAACTGATTCTACAGATAATAAACTCAGCCTAGAAGAACATGGGCTAACAGAAGGTGATCTGAAACTGCAGGTAAGAAAACTCCCACTGTTTTAATTGACTTGACACACTGTTTAGCAACTAAGGCACAAAAGAATCCACTTGTCAGTCATGGTTCTCCCGTGGGTGATTCCCAGACGGCTAGTAGGACAAATTGTAATAGTTTTCCTGCAGTCAGGAGGATTGCAATGTGTAGGGTTTTGGCAGTAAACATGGTCTCAGCTTACACCAGATGCTAAGTGGGAGACCAACGGAGTCTCTCTCTTCTACTGATTTCAGAGAACCTTGCTCCTATATCAAACTAGATTAAAATTGGTCCATGCTGCAGTTATTATAAAGACACATCAGTGCCTTATAGTCTCCATGTGTTTTTCTAGCCTTACCTGCACTCCAGCTTCTTTGCAGGCTTCGATGACTGCTTTGGTTCCCATAAAGTTCACCTTATAAAACAGTTCCCTGTTGTCACTTGAAGGTGCTGGTGATGCACAATGAAATGCCACTGACACACCTCGTAAAGCTGGGAGCAAAGCCTAGAAGATACATCACATGAGACAGCAATGAAGCAACAGCAATAGTGCCTAGCCAGAAAAAATAAAAAGGAAGGAAATAAAACACGGTTCTTTTTCTCATGGAAATAAACCCACTAAATTCCAAGTCATGTTCTTTCCATAAAGGTGGGCACCTGGAATGGGATTAGCATCCGGGACCTTCAGTGTCCTCTCCTCCTTGCTAGGCAGAAAAGCACTACATCACCTTTTCTTTCCAGAGAAGAACCTGGGAACTTTCTGAGACCTGGAGGCTACCTAGACTTAATGCTTGCAATAGTCTCAAGTGCAGGTTTGAGACCTAAAATTACCTGGAGACAGGAGTTAGAAAATGCAGGAAGCAGCAGGTTTAACAGCCAACAGCACCCTGTGGCACTCTCTGTGTTTGAGACGACTGGCACAAAGCTCCGGGACATGATACTTTCTCCTGGTGGGGAGACGTCTCTTCACTTTGCATGCAAGTGTTTTTGCCAAGGGTCACATGCATAACTTGAGTAAGGCAAGAGGTTTTAGTGTGCCTTTACTGTTAGGAATAATGCATTCTGCCATTGTCATGCAGCTGAGGTTTGCCAGGAGAGCACCCACTTGCAATTACCAACAGTGACTGTAATTAGACTGTATATCTGAGCTAACAGTAATGCAAATCCTAGTACAGAAACAAGTTCTGTTATTTGCAGCTTCAAGCAGACATCAAGTATATTTCTTTAAATGTTTTAGATGAAGGTTCCACAGAAAACTGCTCAGGCCACCGACTTCCCGTGGAAAGGTTACGTGGTATATCCAGGTACCCTTTTACCACCTGTGCAATGCTGCTGGGTGTTTTAGTGCTTCAGGCAAGGCTTGGTAAGTTGTTTGAACAAACATTTATTTAAAGAGATACCATTTCTATCTACCCACGTCCCGTACTGTTGTCAGTCTGTACCTCTTTGTCGCAAAGGTCTCCCAGGAAGAACTGCACACTGTCATTGTCGAATCTCTTCTGAATATCAAACACATTGACCGCGTAACCCTTCTCCAGGAGCTGCTCCACCATGTGCTGGCCTAAGAATCCTGACCCCCCGATCACTGTACATTTCTTATTGGCCTGCAGAGACAGGGAGAAAAGCCCTTTAGCAAGCAGACACACCATGCAAGTTAACTGATCTGAACTTCCCGAGATCACAGAAACACAGAATTGTAGGGGTTGGAAGGGACCTTCAGAGATCATCTAGTCCTCCTGTGCCGGAATTTTTTACATAGTCAGTAGCTAATTTAATTGAAGGAGTCTAAATTCAGATATCAAAGGACTCTTCAATGTCTGTGCTATCACAGTAACTTAAAAGTTGAGAAGTGCTAATCGTCCACATGGCTCATGTGCTGGTTTGTATTGGGCAGGACTCTGCCTTATAACCCCGTGGCTCATGTAGCAGGGAAGAAAAAGAGGACTGGCTCCAACAAACTCTGCCCTGACGGTAAAGCAAACAGAATTTACTTCAGCCACATGGTACAGATAATTCAGAACACTAAAACCGTCACCATTAGCAAGGACAAAACCATTTTCAGAGCATGTGAAACTTAGGCTTCTCCAAGCCAAGAAAGCAATCAGGTAAAGGCAAGGCTTATCCTTTTAAGTTAGTCATTAGTTCTTCCTTTCTTTTTTTAAGCTTTTGAAAATAAATGGCTAGTCACTAATTAACAGATTCCAGTCTGGTCACTCGTCTACCTGGACTGAGATAGAACATACAAGCAACAAGTCTGAGGAAGCTTTTGTACAAAGAATGCTCTGTCCTGGTTGGAAATGGATTTTCTCCTTATTGTTGCTACACAAAGCACCACCTCTGCAGTTATGCTATCGAGCTGAAGGGAATTTTAACCCAGTGAAACCACACAAAGATGACAATTGTTCAGAGGTTTCTAAGTACTACATCCTTAAACAAAGCCTCTACTGGAAAGTGTCAATTATCCACAACTGAAATTAGAAGAGTTCACTACAGTTTCTCAGCTACATTAAAGCAGAACGTTATTTAGAATGGTGCACGCAAAGCACAGTCTGATTAAAGTAATTTTTAAAGAGTAGTCTATTTGGTTTTGATAGTTGCAAGAGAACAGACGATACAGAAAGAATATGTGAGTCTAATGACTCTCTGCAGTTCACTCTCCCTGTATTCCCCTACTCCAGCAGGTCATCATTTGCTTTACTTGTCATCTTCCCGATTCTCTGAACGCTGTGACATCCCTCCCCTCTGCAGTGCCCTCTTCCCGTTGAGGAGCCCAGCCTTTTCAGCTCCTCCTCAGAAGGCAGTTGCTCTGTTCCATCGATATTTTTACTTGTCTTCCCCTGTACCCTTTCTCATTCCAGTACGTTCTTCATAAAATGAGAGCACCCGAACTGCACACTGTGCTTAGATGTGCTGAACCAAAGTTTTACAGCGGCAGAACGACGCCCTCTGTCTGGCTCTAAACATCAGAATCATTTTCTCCCGTACAGATGAGATAGTCCAGGTTGTTACTGTATGATAGTTTTCCACTCACCCCAGTAAAGGGCAGTACTCTAACTGGTGATGAGAAGCAGACTATTTAATCAATCTTTAGTGCAAATTTATAATATGAAATACAATCTAGTACACACATCTCTTGGGGAAGTACTGAATGAACGAACTCAAAGACCAGAATCAGTATAACTGCAGCTAACAGTGCTGCACCTAAATTAATTAGCTGTTCTAAAAAATGCAGGTAGAAAGTTAAGCTACACATGATTATATTGATTTTAGCATATAACTGTGTTGCACTGTGAGGACACAACAGTTCGTTCACGCTTTCTAGCATGATGCTACGTTGAGGTTTTTCTGGTTTCTTTGTTTCCTAAATATCTGAGATCCACTGGTCTTCCATAAGCTTTCTACGAATTAGTGCAAAAATAGTTCAGAAGGTAGAAATTTCTCTATAAACAAGAACCACAGGTAATGTAACAGAACAGTTTAATAAATCGTACTCCTAAGAGTAAGGCCCAAACATCTCTCTGAGATAATCAAAACGTTACTCTCCCCATATTCTAACCTCCTGTATTCCATGCAGCAATCCTAGAAAGAGGTTACAATGGTCTAGTAGATCTCAGGGACCTCAACTGGGACTTTATCTGCACTATAACGTGAAATAATGCTGTAAGGAAGGTAGAAATGATTCTGGAGTGACTAAATCTCCAAACCTATGGATTTGGCAGCACTGACAAAGCCACTGGAGTTCTTGGGGGGCATGTTGGAGCATTCCTGGATCTCTTTGGAACTAACAGCAGCAAATGATTCCTTGGAAAATCACATTTCCCCCGCCAACATCTCCAGAATTAGTATTAATGCAGGAACAGTCTCATGTTTTCCCCAGTAACGTTCAGAAGAAGTATCTATTTCTGTTTCATAAGCATCATTTAAGTCCTCAACTTACCGATCTGAGGCGTGTGGCCATTTCTCAGGTGATTCACTATCAACCTGGTTCCTTTAGAAAAGGAGAATATTACTTTATTCACAACACAATACTTTACTTAAGCATGCCATTAACACAAACCAAACTTTTTTTTTAAAACATGCTTCAAGTTATAGAAATCAAGGTTTGAAGCCATTATGCTAAAGCAGAAGCATGAAAAGAGTGAGCTAATTCTCTCTGTTCTGATGAACAAAATAAGCAGTACAAGAGTAACAGTGACATCAAATAGCTTTCTCAAAGGCATAATTTTAATACAGTAAAATACCCTTGATAACAAAGGCACCATTTTACTTTAGCTAGTACTAGCTTCATGCACTTCCTTTAAGTCTGAATACTTATACTCCAAATAACATGAACACAATTGCAGGTTTTGGCAATGTCCTCTTCAAAAATATAATTGCTCGAGGGTGTTTGGAACAACAAAATAAAACTAAAGTTCAAGCACTTTAGCAGCATCATGCC
>VXBO01003383.1:227855-273235 GCA_013400135.1 Rhinoptilus africanus
TCACCCCGACCCCGTTCCTCTCACCGAACCGCCGGCGCCCTCAGCCCCGCGCTGCCCGCGCTGTTCGCCCTCACGCCCGGCCCCGCCCCTTTCCCCGCCCTCTCCCTCCTTCCCACCAATCGTCGCTGGCGCTTCCANAGGCACCATTTTACTTTAGCTAGTACTAGCTTCATGCACTTCCTTTAAGTCTGAATACTTATACTCCAAATAACATGAACACAATTGCAGGTTTTGGCAATGTCCTCTTCAAAAATATAATTGCTCGAGGGTGTTTGGAACAACAAAATAAAACTAAAGTTCAAGCACTTTAGCAGCATCATGCCTGCCTGTTCCACAACAGCGGACACAACATGGGAGCAATGCTGGCACTCGCTGGTGCCCATCAGCGAAGAGAGGGGAGCCAGTGGTGAGATTTGCCAAGTTTTCGTACTGCAGGCTGTTGATGCCACCAGTTTCATTAAAATACACTCTTCCCCCCAGCAATAGCAAACCAAATTCCCAACTCAGCTGGGATCCTACTGTGTGGGGTATAACTGAAAGACAGAAAAAGCCAACATGCCTTTTCAGATCTGTTTTCAACATAACAACAAGATGCACACTGAGATTCCTCATGGCTTTACAGTCACTTTAACCATCGCTATGATCAACTACTGCTTTGGAGGCTGATTTGATTCCTTATTTCTAGTCAGCACTTCCCACTACCTTGTACTGTTCACGCACTGAGATGAATCAAGGCTATGACTACCTGAAAATTAATCATTTTCTGCCTGGGTTGGTTTTCAGCCAGAGCAGCTCTTTGACCCATCTCACTTCAAGCACACTAGTGCCAACAAAACTGGATGAGATCCAGGTACAGCTACACCAATGTTCCTATAAAATTATCACAGTATGATGCCTCACACAAGCAAATACATCTGTTGGACCGGCTCACTGCAAGCTACCCAGTTTGGCATTCTTGGTGTTTTGTTTTTCTGAAAAGCCCTTTGAAATGGCAAGGAAAAAGCCAAAAAAACCCACAAAACTGTAGGAGTGGTGCCTGTCCAGCCAGGAACACCAAGCTGGTTTGAAAATGGGGGCACAGGTTGATCCACCCTCTAGTTGCCCCTTCATGTCCCTTTACACAGGCCTTACCCCTCTCCAAAATGCAATTTATGAAATGCTCCATCTCTCTTCCCTCCAGCTCTTTCAGCGCCGCCCCATCCCAGAGCCCCCTCACCCTCCTCCCACCCTGCCAGGGCCCCCCAGCTTTCCTCACACCCCTCTCCACCCTGCCCTTCCTCCCGCCGGCCTCCCCTCCCCACATCACCTCAGACCCCAGCTTCCCNAGGGGGAGAGGCGCTACCCCTCCAGTCATTGCTTCTTGGCCCCGCCCCAGCAGCGCGCTGGCCAATCGCCATTGCCTCGGCTCCTCCCGCGCACTGCTCTCCAGCAAATCGGAGTGATGGTTGCCATAGCAACGGCGTAGGGCGTTAGCCAATGGGGAAGGGCGGCATTGAGTCTCAGCCTGACAGGACTGGAGGCGGCGGCTGCCGGGATGGTGAGTGCGGCCCGGCCCGGCGCTTCCCCGCGCCCACCGGCGGCGAGACGGGGCCTCGGGCCCTGCTCCGCTCCCCTCCGGCCTCCCCCTGTCAGCCCGGAGCGGCCCCGCCGTGGGTTTGGGGCTGAGGTGGCCGCTGTCCTCCGGGCCCCAGCCGCCCTTCGCGGGACCGGGCGTCGCGGCGGCGGCGGCCTCATCCTCCTTTGCTCTTGTGTTGCTGTGCCAAGGCCTTTAGCTTGAAGAAGCCCTCGCTAGGAGCCGCCTCCCAGAGGAAGAAAGCGAGTCCCAAGCTGGAGCTCACCGAGGAGCAGAAGCAGGAGATCCGGGAGGCTTTCGACCTGTTTGACACAGACGGCACCGGGAACATAGATGTTAAGGAGCTAAAGGGAAGTATTTTCCTGGTGCTAGAAGCACAGTTCTACTGGGGTTATAAAGTAATAGGGGCATAAACGCCTAAATGCCCTTAAACAGGAATGGAGATATTTTTTTCTCCCACCCCAGCATAAAACTGTGTTGTCAACAGGTACATTTTTCTCTTTAATTATAGCTCTTTGCTGCTGTTATCAGTTGTCTTTAGGCCCAGGCTGGACAAGATATATTGGTAGTTCTGTATTTTCCGTACTGTGTCCTTCTCTGTTAGTAAAACATCAAAAAGGGTTTGTGCATATTAAAAAGGTGAGGAGAGTTTCCCCTCTTATGTGTTGTAGAGGATTGCAGGCTTTGCAAATTAGGTTATCGAAGCTATGGAATATACCAATTTTATTCATGTTTTTATTTATTGCAAAACATTTTTGGTCCCTCCTCACCCCTGTCTTTTCGGAAGAATAGTAATCCATAAGTTGTGGCTTCTTTTGTTTTCAGAATCTATCCCTCCTATTTGGTAGCCGAATGTCCATATTAAATTCATTGGGAGAAGACCCGATTTCAAACTTGCAGCTTGTCGCTCTATCAAAGAAGGAAAAAGTAAAGCGTGTAGGTGTGCATGCGTGTGTCTGTAAGTGAAGGCATCCCTGGATATGCTGCTTATAGTAGTGTTGTCAAAAAGGCACACAAAGTGTTTGAATTGTGTTTTCCCAACATGCATTTGAAAAAGATTTTTGTCACTAGAATGAAAAATTAACTGAGTTAGGTTCCCTGTGGTCTACCAGCTTAAGACCTTCCATGTTTGTGCCATCAGATGAGGTTGTTGGAGTTCAGTAGAGTTGCAGGTATGATGGAAGTTTCTTTCGTGAAGTCACTTGTCATGAAGTTATTTTGTTGAGGCATTTCTAGGTCTTCCATTTCACCATCTTGCTTACGAGAGGACCTGAAATAAGCTTTTTTTTTTTTAATTATTATTATTCAGTGTCTTGTTTCTCATTGCAAAGAGAATACTAGTAGCAATTCCCTTGACAGGAATTTTCCAGTCACTTTGGAAATTGCTATCCCCAGCACTGTGTGACAGTGTGGGATTTTTCCTTCAAATTATTAATCAAAGCGGGACTCTTTATGCTCTGAGCGCCCATCACAAGAATTTTAAAAAGTGTACACCAAAACAAGTATGCCAAGACTTTATAAAAATACAACTTTTCTCCAAGAAAATATTTCTCCCAAGACTCATTACATAGCCCTGCCCTCCAAATTCCTGCCAGTTGTGAGCTGTGATGTGGTGTGGTGGTGTGTGGTGGATGTGATGGTAGGAATGTGTTTTGGAACTTTCTGAACTAACAGAATGTGAATGGTTGCATTCCTGTTTTCTGCAGCTCAGTGTGCCCTTGTGTGGAGCGAAGCCTTGCTCTAAGCCCGCCCCTTACCTTGCCGTTTTCCTTGAGACACAGGGTGCGAGTTTTAACATGATGTAGCATAAAGTTCAACTCCCTTCCTTATCTTAAATGGCACTGGTTAACTGTGAGAGTGAGCTATCAAATACTAGGCAGCGTCTTCAGGTGCCTTCCGCTTGCCAGACTTTGCTATTGCCCAGCCAGTTCCCAGCTTGCCGTTCAGGTTCCAGCTAGATGGGGATCTTGCCTCTCTCTGTTGCAATGCAGAATTGTTGCTTCCAGGTGGTTTCTAGGAATTTTCCTAGAGACTGGAATCTGCACGGTGTTCTCTGAGATGCCTAACCCTCACCCTGGGCTTTTTCTGACTAGGAGCAGCATGGAAGGCTGCTTCCAAAATACTCTATGCCATCCTAGCAGGTCGTCTGTAAATACAAGGGAAGAATTTAACCTCTTCCCATTAGACCTGGATGCTGACACCGGTTTGATTCTGCTTTCACCCTTATCGTATTCATGCCCAAGTCTGGGTTTTGCCAAATCCTCGTAAAACAAGTGGGATTTCTGCTGGTGACTTACTCCTATATCATTTTCCCCACCCATTGGCCACCCAGTAGCACTAAAAGCATGTCCTAATCCAGAGTAAAAAGCAAAAAATGACAGCAGAATTCAGCCCATGTAAAAAGTATCAGGTTTTATTCAGTAGCAGAACCATGTTCCTTCCTTTTGCGACTAATTCATCTCTGGTGAGGTGGGGAGTTTTGAAGTGCTGGCAAAGATGGATGTGCAAAGGGACCAATTCCTGTTGGCACACGATATGCATGTGTCAGGTCAGCCCGATCATGGCCAACGTGACCCAGGCAACTCCTCAGCCACTCAGAACCAAAGACAACGGCTGTATTTGAGCCCCGTGGAAGCCCCGCTGGCTTCTGCATGCCAGCTCGATGTGTGCCCACACTCCCGTTACTGCCAGTTTGCTGGCAGTAAGTGGCATCTCCTTGGCAGAACACAACACCACTTCCATTGTTCCGGAGTTCTCCCTCCTCAGCAGCCACCAGTGGTCCGGTGGGGGGGAAGAACTCCGTCCGAGTGGCAGTTTGCCTGTTGATGTATGGGCGTAAAAGGGGAAAAACGTTATCCAAAGCTCGGTGCCTGCACTCCAGAGGAGATGATTCTGTGGCTTTGTGGCATTCAGGCAAGTCTGACCACTTCTTTGACCATTTTTCCAATGCCATCGTAGATCTCATGAATGGGGGCATTGCACATGAAGGCACTGGTGGTCACCAGCTTGTTCTTCACATCCACGTGGATTTCAGTGACGTGCTTGTTCACATGCTTGCAGCCGAGCTCCTTCATGGTCTCAGCAGTCTTTGCGTAAGGCCACCTACAAGAAAAAAAGAGAAT
The DNA here is from genome assembly GCA_013400135.1 of Rhinoptilus africanus. Lineage (NCBI taxonomy): Eukaryota > Metazoa > Chordata > Aves > Charadriiformes > Glareolidae > Rhinoptilus > Rhinoptilus africanus. The sequence goes on from VXBO01003383.1 coordinate 232,551, forward strand.
AAACCCTGTGTGGCAAAGCCATCGTTACACAGAGCGATTTGATGAAGGCCTAGAGTGAGACGTCTGTTAATTACAGAGGTGGATGGTCCCTACAGAAAGCCTGCTAATACGATCCAAATCTTTTCCTATCAGAGGAGTTTCTCTGGTGCTATAGAACCAGGGAAACCTCCAGATTACAGTGGGTTAAAAATATGAAGTAAAGCTAAAATAAGACTTTAATGTTCCACTACTTAACTCTACCCACTCCAGACTTGGTTTGGAGGATTTTTTTAACCAGCTTCCAACAAGTGCGCCTTCAGAAAAAGAGCCATCACACTTCCTTCCCTGCCATTGGGAGAATTCAGTCACAACTTTCCCGTATGAGTAAGGACAGTTTAACTCCCTCCCTTTTGCCAAGCCTCAGGCAACCATCCTGTTCCTCCCTAGGATCTGCTGAACTTTGAGTCAGTGGTCTGGTGTCTTTCCTACCCCGGGACCAAGAGGTGCATGAGACAGGGTGCTGCGTACGCTGGGGAGGCATTGCTGATTCTGTGATGCTCATGGTGTGATTTCATATCAGCGCTCCAAGGTTACTTACTTCTCACACTCGGTGTCATGACCCACAGTCAGCTCACAGCCTGGGAAGAGTTTGGCTGCCAGCACTGGGGAAATGCAGCACAGGCCAATGGGCTTTTTGGCAGCATGGAATGCCTTCAGGACATCCTCCACCTCTTTGGAGACGATGCAGTTCTTGCCTTGGGTGGCCCAAGTACTCAGGTTTTTAGCCACTCCAAAGCCACCTGAGAAAAGAGAAGCAGATTAGACTGGAAGATCGGTACTCCAGAGCCGGGGTTTTTCAGGTATTACTCAGTAGAATGCTAAAATGGATTTGGTGGATGACAGCATTTGTCCAAGGTTGATAAAAGTAGACAAACTGAACCTTTGTGAGCTGACTGCCAGGCAATGAGACATCAAAGCACCTTTCTTGCTTCCATACAGAATCAAAGCAGAAAGGTGTCAATGCTCTGTTGGGGAGTGTTTCACCCATGAGCTCTTTTCTGAGTTATGGTGGAACATGCTGACAAGTTTTCACTTGTCTCTTAATCCTTGCTCCAGGCCTAATGCGTCCCCACGGAAATCACGTGGTCATCCTTTCACTGAAGATGAATTGCCAGATGGACCGAGCTTTCCGCTTTTGAGTCACCCCCTCTCTGGCCCAGCCTCCTCTTCTCCAGATAAGGAGGTAGGCATGTTGGTGAGGGAGGGGATAGTTTTACGCCCAGTAAGAAGCTCAGTGGATGGTACAGAGGATAATTTGGCTGGCAGTCATCTGCCCTTTCCTCTTGGGATAAGCTTCTGCATTGCCGTGTTCTCTTTTAATGTGAGTCCAAGATAACATGGCAATGCCAGCACAGATAGAAGGTGTCTGTCCTTCCAGCCCCTGCTTCCAGCCTGTCTTCTTCCCCAGTGGCTCTGTCCAGTTCCCCTCCAGCCCACAACTCCCTTGTCATTCAAGGCTTATGGCATATCTAAGCTGTTCCCAAGACTTTGGGCGTGCAGACCCCGCATGCCGTCCTACCTGGTATGATTAGGGCATCCAGCCCCTTGACATCCAGCTTAGCTAGATCCTTGATATTGCCTCTGGCTATTCTGGCACTTTCAACTAGCACATTGCGCTTCTCCTGAGTTGGCTGTCCTTTCACGTGGTCCACCACATGCATCTGGTCAACATCAGGAGCATAAACCTCTGCCTGAGGAGGGAGGGAAAGGTCTGTTAGCCTTCAGCCTTAACATGCTATCCAAAGCATGTTAAAGATCATCGCTAGTGAATGAAAGCTTGAGTTACTTCGCTAGGAAAGCGCTTTGCTGGTGAACACTGTGACCTTCAGGCTCTCCTGTATCTGGTACTGGCATCAGGAAGGTTATTGTCATAGGGAGGAGAAAGAAATTTCTTTGGTAGCTTCGGCGCAGGAACATTTACTCTGACCTTAAAGGATGAGGAGGGTGTTAGGTGAAAGCAAAGAAAGCCCACACTGCTTGTTTTGGGGTGTGAGGAGCTGGAGAGAGAGCAGTGACTCCTTTCCTTCCTAGGAAAACGAGATGTCCCAATAGCCATTGGTGAAGACATTTCTTAGAGGCTTTCATTCACATCCCAAGCAATCCCCTTCCGTGTGGCAGCCCCAGCTGCCCCCCCAAAGCCAGTCATCCCCTGTGGGTGCTGCTGTCACACCATATGCCTCCCTCAAGGACAGGACTTTGAATTTCTTCTCCTCAGCCACTATTTTCACAAAGCCACGGTATTTCTTTTTCTGGAAAATGCCCTCCCTTCCTTCAGAACTCTTTCAAGCTGACATGCAGTGATTAAGAGTGGAGGATGGCAAACAGATGGGCGATAGATTTTGTGACTGTACAAGCTTTGAAGTTTAAGAAGGATGTTAAGGTACTTGAAGGCTTTCAGAGAAGGTGAAAGGGCTGAGAGGCATGTCCTGTGAGGAGCAGAGAAGAACTCAGGGTTTGTCTGGGAAAAGGAAGCTAAGGGTGACCTCTTGGCTCTCTGCAGCTTCCTGAGGAGGGGACACGAAGAGGGAGGTGCTGAGCTCTTCTCCCTGGGATCCAGTGATAGGACGGGTGGGAATGGTTCCAAGCAGTGCCAGGGGAGCTGGGCATTAGGAAGCATTTCTTTACCAAGAGTGTGGTCAAACACTGCAACAGGCTTCCTAAGAGGTGGTCGATGCCCCAAGCCTGGCAGTGCTTAAGAGGCGTTTGGAGAACACCCTTAATACCATGCTTTAACACGGTCAGCCCTGAATTGGGCTGGGGTTGGACTAGATGGTCATTGTAGGTCCCTTCCAACTGAAATAGGCTATTCTAGACTGGATTATGCTATCTTATCCTTTGTTTCCTTAGGCAAGCATGACCGAAAAATAGAAGTGGGGGGTTGAAATAGCACCCGAGTGTCCTCCACTAGAGGTCCTTGCCGATCAAGGGATGAGTGGAGGACGCTGCTCCGAGCCTGCCAGTTCAGGGTACGGCAGGAGGGAAGCGACTGCAGCAGCTCCGGGAGAGAAGAGGCAAAACTATAGACAGTGGAGGAGAGGTTTAGACAAGTCCCAGCTTTGAGCCAAGCAGAGACCGCACGCTGTGGAGGCTTTGGAATTGGATGGGCTGGCTCTGCAGCACAGGTACATCGCCACGGTGCCCCTGTATCTCCTAGAGCAATCCTGATTCCCAGGAGAACGGCTCTGACCCAGGTTTGTGGGAGACTCAGAGCTGAGGGTAACGTTGCATAGGGCTTCTCTCCCTTCTCTTCCAGTCTGGCGGGGTGGCTGTCCTGACTAATGGCATGTTAGAGCGGCTGCTTTTTTACCCCTGTTCAAGTTCAACTCACAAGAACTTGTCTACTTTCAGTTCTAATCTTCGGGGGTTTAAAAAAATGAATTTCAAACAGCCGAAAACAATAGTAGCCTTTAAAACAGAAACACCAAGGCAGAAAAGAGGAAGTGCAAGCCAAAAAGAACAGAGAAGGCATTTAGGAAAGTTTGTTTCAGAGTTTGGATGCACTTAACACAGAGCACCGAGCCAGTCCTCCCGTACAGCAAAGCAGCGAGAGCAAAGCGGAAACGGGGGAGTCTCCGCGCTCGCTGTAGCAGCTCCTACGCTGCGCCGTTTGCTTTCACTCCAGTCACTTACGCTGTGCCGTTACCCGTAGCAGCAATGGGGAGCCTGGGATTTGTCCGGCAAGCTGCAAAGCTCCTTAGAGACAAGAACCTTCTCCAGGAGAGAGAGATTGCAGGGCAGAGCAGGGCAAAAGGAGCCAGAGCTGGGGCAGGAGCCTGCCGGGGCGCCGCTTACCTGTGCCCCCTCCCTGCTGAGATGCACCAGCACGGCAGAAGACTCGTGGATCTCGCTCCCGTCGTACACCCCACAGCCAGCCAGCACCACAGCCACTCTCTTTCCCATGGTCCCAACCGGAGCAGAAGGATTCCCCGGAGAGCCCCAAATTGCTGTGCATCTCTGTTCGCTGCCGGGAGCCTTTTATAGCGTCATCCCTCCCCCAGGAGCAGGTGGGGCCAGGAGGGTTGGGCTGAATTTCTTACTGGCAAGAAGGTTTTATTTCCAGTGCCACAGGCAGGGCATGTAAATATTATTTGTTTCCTCAATTGACTGCTCCCTTTAAGGTCTTTTCAGCATGTTGTCTCCAAAGCATCCCCAGCTGACGTGACCTCTTCAGCAGAGCAGCTGTGTTTTTCCTTCTCAACTGTCCATTTTCCGTTCTATTTCAGACGAAAGTACCAAAGTCTCTCACATCAGGTGGTATCAAAGGGAGCCCACCTAGAGCAATCATTCAAGCCAGTGCATTCCTCTCTGTGCCCCATTTTTTTTTAAACCCAACATAGGCAGTCTCAGCCTTTTAACACCAAGATTTCCTTTTCTGACCTTAAATGTTCTTATCCTATACCCCAGCTCTCAGGAGCAGATGTTTTACACTTAGTTGTTGTTTCCTGGCCTTTGAGTCCTGGCATTAGGAATCAAAAACTCAATTCTTCCTCTACCAGATGCTGGCAGAGCCCCGACCTCTGGACAGGCGTGGAGCAGCAAGATTCACAGTGCGTGGTGGAGAAAATCCCTTGCTCACACAAACTTGTTCTTCCTTGTCCTTGATATGTTTGTACCTGAGACGATTCTGTACCTCTCTGTTTCAGCTTTGCACCGTTGAAATCACTGCGGCCTGTTGAGACTGTCTTGCCATTCTTCAGAGACAAAAAACTTCATGCAACATGGCTGAAGGATGGTTTTCAGGGGTTATTTATAGGAAATTTTCCTTGGGCGTGTATCATATCTGGAAGAGACATGAAGTGCATCCTGTGTATAATGAAACAGTGTTTTGGCACATTTGTTAGTCGTGGCAGGCATGAGGAAGATATTCATTGCTAATGCATGTGACTTCGTTTATTGTATGCATCTCTTAAAACTAGTGATAGCGGCAGCACGTACTCCTACCTGCTACCTAGACAAGCAGGAACAAAAAGCGCATGAGAAAGGACTTGCAGTCCAGCTAATCTAGCACAGGCTTTTCCTTTCAGTTAATTTTATTAGCCAGAACGGGAACTAAACTGTAACATATGTGTAAAAACCAATCCAAGCCTTTTCACTGTTGTTTGTTTTGGTATCTAAGGTATTTAACTGTGGTTTAGAAATGTATTATTTCCTCTTGGATGAAAAAACAGCTGAATCATGCTGCAGCTTTAACAGATAGATTCTTCCTCCTTCAGCTGCTTAGAGAGAAGTCCTGTTAATGATGGAACAAAGATAGCCAGAGGCTGATGATTTTAACAAACTTACTGCTCACTGCAAACCACATCATTTAGCTCTGCCTGTTGCAGACTGACTGAGCTGGTTCCCGTTACTGGTGTAGTTGGTTAGATGTAACTGGGCAGACCAGACTTGTTCCAGTCCTTGCTTCCTCGTGCAATAAGATCTAAATAGACATATTGAACCTAAAGATCTATCTGCAACAAACATATTCTTGATAAATAATACTTTTCAGTGCAGTTATTCCATTCTCTCTGGGAATGTCTGCACACATTTATTATGGTAGAGACTTTGGGATTTAATATTAACACCTTGTTTTAATCCTCATCTCCCGGTGAAGATGAGTGTGAAGGAACCCTGTTACCTCAGAGCTCCTCTTGAAGGGTGAACACAGTTAAAGATAACTGTCCTTCAAAGCACTGAAGAAACCAGGAAAGTTTGGGAGCTGTTATAGGGGCCCAGCTGAGCGATGGAAGCATGCCATCGTGCTTCAGCTGGCTCAGAGAGCAGGAGGAGCAGGGTCCTTCAACGTTATCTGGGGACCCTGACAGACTGTGGTTTTTCTGGATGCTGTTACAGATCTGATGCCTCTTGGGTGATGCTCGAGGCCTGTCTTTAAGCTCCGGTCTGTGCAGCTCGAATTCCCATGTCCAACATGTTTTCTGTTCCCCAAGCCTGGCTGTGGAGCATCACTTATGGGGGAGCATAGAGCAGGATCTGCCAAGAGGAACGTCAGAGCTTGCTGCTGTAGGGCCTCTGCGGAGTCATCCTGACCAGCCCACAAATGTTACTGTGGAGCTCTTTACACTCTGCTGCTGCTTTTATCTTGTCAAGAGGCTGAGAGTGGAGTTTGCTTTAACTGGGCCTGATGGGAACGGGAGCTGAGTCCTTCATGGGAATAGGCCCTACACTGGTCCGTTGCACACAAACTAACGATGGAAGAATGGTTGTAAGTGCAGGCAAGTGTTGCCCCTGTTTTCCATCAAAGCTCTGTGAGCTCTCACAGAACAGTTCTCTGCCTAATTCCCACGTAACATGCGACCCAACATGATCCCGAGGACAGTGTCCACTGCTTTCTGCAGCCTCTCCTCCATCGATAAAGTCCTTTATGCCCCAGTCACATGTTCTCCATGGGAAGCAGTAGGAAGCTATGAATAGGTCCTTCGTGTCACCTTTGGGATACAGCAGCAACCGTGGCAATGATGGATACTCACTCACTGCCTGCTCCGTTCTCCTGGAAAGCCAGCAAGGCTCCCCTGGATTTATCCTCCTCCTGCTGTTTTCCAGGCTGCATGTCTGCATTGACACCTCGCTCATGAAACCCTGGAGGACGTCCCTGGGAGAGGCTGAGTTAGGTGGATGTGGAGTGACACATGGACAGAAGTCACCTTTAAGGGAATGGCACTGAATCTGGCCTGGGTTTGCCCAGCACAGGACAGTGGTGCCAGGCATTCATAGCTGTGACGGGGACAAACAGCAGGAGCATGGCCAGTGTTAGGAGAAATAGCTGGTCCCCAAGGACTTTCTGGGCTTGCAAAGTACTTGTTTGCTCCAGCATGATGGATTCTTTAAAAAAACCTTAATTTTAACCAGTGTAATTTCCTCACTGGCAGTAGCAAAAAGGCAGTAATACTAATAAACCTTCAGCGTTATTTTTCAAGTGTCTTTTTTAACAAGGGCTAATCAGCAGTAAAATTAACAGGCCCCTGGAGGGAGCTACCAGCAGCCCGTGCTGACTCACAGCCTGAAATTTACTGCAGCAAGGACTCGTTTGCATTTCCTCCCGCATGCGGAAAGGAACACTAACAGAAGATGTTTGTAGGGAAAAGGGGTGGAGAGCAGGGAGGAACGCGGGCCAGTGGAGTTGCTTTGGTTATAAAGAGCTAGGGAGGAAAGAGAGGCAGCACTTCAGCCCGCATCTGGGTCTTCAGCGGACTCCGCGATGGCAGACAGGAAAACTGAGTCACTGCATTCCTCCATAGGGCTCTTGGGCATTTCCGCAGGTAGGGATCGAGTCTTCTTGGCATGGGAGGATGGGGTTGGGACTAGCTCTCATGGACAACCCCCTTTTCAAAGGGGGCTAAAGACTCTTGTTTATTCTGAGTCTTCTCTGCCTGGGTAAAGCTTTTAGATCCAGAGATCCCTGTGCCTGGTTCGGCAGCCAACAAAATATTTGTCTTGGCTTTAAAGTGCTGGCCTGAACTTTTGTACTTGATCCATCCTGGGTGGGAACCAAATCAAAACTTTCTGATAGTCATTTTCATAAATGATCTTTATTTGGATGCACTTTCTGCTCTTCCTTTTCTATCCGTTTTCCCAGCAGCTCTGTTTTGGGTGTTCACTCCCTTTAATTTGCTGCTTCTTTGCATTTCGTCTTTCTGAGTGCTGCCCCTTTTCATTTTTGGGCTGGTTTTCTGTAGGCACGAGGCTTGTGTGCTCATCTGTAGTGAATGCATGTGTCTGTCTGCCTTTTGTGTAATTGGAATCGAAGAGGTGACTTTTACCCTTATCTGACAACAGGGGAGCACTTTCAAACGTAATTAAGTTCAAGTTTCTTAAAACTAGGCACCCAGAAAGAGGTGAGAGCTTGGACACAAACCAAGTTACACCATCCCCCTCCAGCTCCTTAGATTTCATTATTTGCAGATCTTGTTCTGTTATTTTTTTGCTCCATTCCCTGCTTTTGCCACTCTGCTTCTCTCCTGGTTTTTTTAGACAAATTTTACAAGCTCTTTCTTTTTTTCCACCTCCCTTGTCACACACAGGATCACTCCTCCTGGCAGTGCATTTCTACAGCGTACCCAGAGCATCCCCTCTGATCCCCAGCACGGCTCTAGGAGTCCTTCTGTTGATTTTATCCTCTCTTTTGGCGTATGCAGGTAATGTGGCCAGCTTCAAGGCCTCCCCCTTCCACTGCTTTGCATGTATTTGGTCTCTTTTCCCAACAGGTTTATACAAACCATGGCAGCTTTGCCAGACTACTGATTCATTCTCCTAGAGGAGCATGTCAGCACAGCAAATTTTTCCTATATAGGCAACCAAAGAAGTCAGTGTTAGTTTTGAACAAATGCTTTACCAGAACCTCTGAGAGTTTTAACAGACTGAATACATGGTTTCTCTAAAAACGCTTCCCAGGCTTTCTGAGGGTACTTTAGGCATCTGTGGATTGAAAAGGCATGTTGCAGTGTAAATGCCAAGAGATTACTTATCTGAGAGGAAAAAAAACACTGGCTATAACAAAGTCAACACTTTTTAGAATGAATCCAAGATTTGATGCTGTTAGTTTTTCTGCTACAAAGCAGACAGCTTGGGAGATTCACTCCATATTTTCACCCGTAAAATGTAGGTTCACCTCTTCTCTCAGTCAGTGGTGGCACAAAGCATTAGTAGAAAGCACTCAGGAGCAGCTGTATTGATGGGACCGTATGGAGTGGACCACTGGGCAGGTGGTGTTTCACAGTTGGTGGGAATCAGCAGCCTCCTACCAAAGGCAGGAACTTCTGTGCTCCCCTGTTCCAAGAGATGCATATACTTGTGTGATCACAGCCCTCTGCAGCGAGGGGACTTGTGCAGCAGAGCTCGCGCTTCCCTTCCCAACCGGAGTCTGTCCCACAAAGCTATATCAGTTTGAGGAAGAAATGAAGCACAGGTCCATTACAGAGCTCCAGCTTGGAAGGAAGCTTTCAGGTCTATCCATGCTGATCAGTATCCTCACATCGTGAGGTGAGAAAGCATAGCAGTAAAAATAAGGCACTTTGTGATATTTTTGGGGGGTAGTAGGTGGGTTCCATTCAACTTGAAGTATTTTAAATCAAGGTCTTTGTCATTTGGGGGATCAGGATAGTGAACAGGATAGTTCTCAAGAAGGAATGAGTTTTGCAGTTCCTATGCTTCTGTCTTCTGAGAAGGTAAAATTAATTATGGGGATCCATCAGGTTGTATGACACTTGTGGTTCAAACATTGGACCTGACAGCTTACAGCAGGAGCAAAAAAGCCACCAGGCAACCCAAAAGAAAGAAGTGTCAGGACGTGATTTGCATTAATATATTATGGTCTTGTTAATGAGTCTTGTAGGAATCATGAGGAAGAGAAGACAATGACTTGCTGAACCTTGACTTCATTAGGGCAAACTGTGTGCCAGGCCTGGTACTGTACTCAGCTGAAGGAGCCCAAGTGCTTTGAGCTCACCTTGGGCACTCTAACGAACACAAAGTGACGTGCTGTGGCGTCCTTACGGTCATGTGTACGCAGTAATGGGGCATGGTGCAGACCTACCCAGACTCATGATAGTCTGTCTAGCATCAGGCAGGACCTGTGCAGCTCCATGCGAGCGTAGTGATCGTGCTTCCAACACACCACGTGCCTATCGCACAGCTGCCTGGCCTAACTACTGCTTTCCATAACCTACCATCTCGACATCACCGTTCTGTCTCCGTTGTCATTTCTTCCACAGGAATTCGGAGAAGCCTCAGAAATGCCCTCCTGTTCTTGTCTCTCTGCCTGACCATCTCAGTGTTCTGGTGCGGCTATGGAGTGGTCTTCATCCTGGGAGGGCAAGGAGTTTTGAACGACACTGGTGATTTCCGCAATGCCTTGGTGCCTGGCCTGGTCACATTTACCTTGGCACTACTCGTTATTGCAGTGGTGGGCTTCCTTTGCAGAGAGGTCATCCTAGCTATGGTAGCTTCTGCTGTCTCGCTTGCCAGTGCTCATGAGGTTGCCACGCATTACAGCACAGCTTTTGGTTCCTCTGCTGTGGCTTGCAATTATATGATTGTCTGCTTGGTTGGTGGTTATTTTGGTCTGGGAAGGATTCTCTATTTCCTAACCAAAGAGAAAATTGTCCTCCCTGGCACAGATCTGGCCACGAAAAAGACCCCTGAACCAATCCAATCTACCAGTGGCAGCGTGAATCATTTTGCAGTCACCGGTCTGATCCTGAACATGCTGTCTGCCAGTGTCTTTGGCTGTAAGCTCCTGGGTGTCACCGGCAGACTATTTATCGGACAAGTGCCCTGGCTGTGGGCAGCTGGGATCTACCAGATTGGTATCTGCGTTTTGTCATACCGTGCAATGGATGTACTAATGGCTACATTCTTCGGTTTCACTTCCATCCTGAAATTTGCTGAAGGCTATTGCCTTCTGTACCTAATCTGGCAACCAGAGGAGCCATCTTTTCCTGTTCCATTCCTGGTGGTTTTCTCAATTCTTTTTGTTGTCCTGGCTCTTTTTTTCACTCTTAAGAGCCCAGTGGATGGCCTATATTTGCTGTTTTATGTGGCCTACTGCATTGCATTAGCTTGCCGTCCCAAGGGATTTTTTGAAGGTGGCCCCCAAGGCGTGGATGTGGCCATCTTTGTGGCCTCAGCCTTGATGACTCTAATCCACCTGTACAATGTGAAGGCAAGTGCCAAGATCCCAACAGGGAAGGGTGCTATGAAGGCCCTACTTGCTCGCAGCAGTTTTCTGAAGCTTCGTGAAGGGGCAGACCTTCACGCTCCCTACCTAGGGTACTCCAAGTATGCAGATGCGGAAGTTCTTGGCTATGCATGCAGTGTCCTCGCTTCTTTTGCTATAACAGTGACAGGGAACCCACAGGCTCCGCTTGCTACTGTTGTAATTCCATGGGTAGTGGTAGCTGGTGGGATCCTTAAGCTTCTAGGAGGCTCAGTGGCCTTTGCCCGGGGTAAAACCCTGGAGAGCAGTGCCTTCATTCTCTATGCTGTCATGTGGATCATCTGGGGCTTGGCAAGATATGGTGGCCTCTATGGCACTACCAGAAGCTTCCATGCAGCAGTAGGCATCATTGCGTTCATGCTCTTCAATGGCTTCATTGTCTTCTGCACGCTCTTCTTAAACATCGCCTGGTTCTTTTACTCCCTCACTTTCTTGCTCATCGCTATCAGCTTCTTGCTGGAAGCCGTCCATGCTCTTCCCGCTGGCTATGACATTGCTGCCACTCTCATCTTTGGCCTGGTCAGCTTTTACTGCTTCCTGTCTGCCCTTTTCAGCAGCGTCTTTGAGGGCTCCTTCTTACCAATGGGTAGGCCCATTGTGCAGCTTAGTGGTGTGGGGGGAGGAATGACCAAGTGCCTTCACCTGCCTGCCAGGAAAGCTTCCTCAGTCAAGAGAATTGCAGGTAAGGGAATAATGTGGGGGTGGAGGGTAAATTTGGGGAGCTTTTGCAGCAGAACATTATTAAAAGGACATTTTTCCAATCCAGATGTGGAAACCGTGATAATCTGATGACATTTTGATGAAGTGGGCCAAGTTACAAGAGTCATTAGAAGCTAAATACACCACGGAGGCAATAGGACCAATTCCTTGATAGGAGCTGGGTTTAGCAGTGCATTTGCTGCTGTCTCTCCTGTATCATATCCCTGTTTGCTCATCCAACCTGAGATACTGGAATTCTCCAGGCTGGGGCTACCACCAAAAGCTTGATACAGAGAAAGCAGGGAAAATGCATGGTGCTTGCTCTCTCCACAGGGCTGAATGGCTTCTGGCCCTGGTGAACATGGCCCAGAACACCCCTAAATGCCAGATCTCCTCTTGGATGAATGCTAGAAAATGCACTGTCAGAGGAAATGCTTTGTTAGTTGGGAAAAGGAGATGAGAGCACCGAATTGGCTGTTTTGTCTGTGACAGCTCTTCCGTGAATTACAGCCCCTCACTTCTAGTCACTCAAGGGGTTCTGCCCTGTTCACATGCCAACAGATATCCTGAAGAATGGAGGGACTTGCGGCATCCCCACAGATACTGTGTACGTGCTTGTGGCAGCCTGTAACCGGCCTGATGCTGTGGAGAAAGCTCACCAGTAAGTATTTGTCTTGCTGCCCCTGTGAGGGCTTCCTTGGCTAGTCTAAGGAAGCCTCTAGGACTTGTAGCTGCTGCTGAGTACTGGCTACAGCAGCCATCGAGAGCAGTGAGACACGTATCTTATCCTTCATGGGAAGAACAAGGTGATGAGCCTGGGGGAGAAGATCTGAATCAGGAAAGGAGACAGTTGAGCTGGGATTGTCTTGTAGGGTACTGGAGGCTTCTGGTAGGTGATGGAGTCAGATAGCTTGGATATCACAAGGAAACACAAAGAAGTGACAAATGGGGCAGGGGATTATTGTACATATTTGTAGGTACATATTTTCACAACCGAATCCCCTCTGGTATTTAACAAATGCCTCTAGCTGTACTTTTGTAAGCAGCCAGGACCCCTCATATTGTTGGAGTCCCAGGCAACTGTGACTTCTACCCATCACTATGCAAGAAGCTATGACTTTGATTTGGGGTAGATATTCCTGACTGGGAATGGTCATTTATGTCCCTTTCTGTCAGGTCGTCTGTTGAACAGTGCTACTTTTACTACAGACTGGTGATGCTCTGGAGCAGAGCCTACACACCTTGGGGCCTCACCAACACAGTTTCCTTTTCAGCTTGAAAATAAATCCCCATCTTACCTCCAGTCTCATTTTTCTTGCCTCCTTTCCAGGACAAAGCGCCAGGCTCAGGATCGCCCCATGTCACTCTGGATTTCTAGCCTAAAGCAACTGGAACCTGCAAAGCATTTGTTCAGCCCTGTCCTCTGGGACTTCATGGAGGCTGCCTGGCCGTCTCCTATCAGCTTGGTGGTTCCCAGAGGTGAGGAAATGCTGTTACTTCCAAGCTCTCTGGAGAGCTTTGGCTTTGAACCTCCGACTTTAAGTCAGTCATCCCTGCAACGCCACGTGCCATGGCGATATTTCTGGTAAGATCATTGTGTTCAGCCTGATGTACATCCATAAGCGCCCTGTGCCTCTTCCTTGTGCAGGCGAATGGGTGGACTTCCTGGGAATGAAGGACTCTGCTAAATACGTCGGTACCCCTCAGAGCGTTGCCATCCGCATCCCCGACTGCTCTGTCACCACACACCTCATTGACTTGGTGAGTGGCCAGAGCACCCTCATCCCAGCAGCACTGGTGACCAGACCTCGCCATTCCACTGCCTAGGGAGCAGGGTTGGTGTCAGTCTCAGGCACCCAGCTCCTCTGCTTGCTGGAGGGGAGAGGAACAGTGAGAGGCTGGAGCACTCGGTCAGGCCTCTTGGCATATCACCTCTCTTCTCTGTTTCCTTTTCTCAATGAAGTGAGGATCCTAGCATGTTCAGACAGGTTCGGGGAGTGAAAAGTACTAAAATGAGAAACTCCCAAAAGAAAAATACCATTAAAAAGGGGCGGGGTATGCAGGCAGCTGGTCGCTGATTTTATTGCAGAAAAGAGGGTAAAAGGAATAACCACCAGGTCAGAAAGCCAGAAAAGGTGCAATTAACAGACACTTTGTCTGATTTCCCTCATAGAACACTTTCGTTGCAGCATGGGCTTACCTAAGCCAGAATAACTTCAGAAGGTCCAGAACGTGGCCAGAGGAACTGCGATACGCTGCATGTTCTGCTTACTTCTAGGACAGACGTTGTAGGTCTTTGGCAACTGCTAGTGCTGGAAAACAAAATGTTCTTTCCTGATCAACATCAGTAAACCCCAGTTCAGCAGCATGTTAGTCACTCGTATAGAGAGTTGGTGGGACTGTAATTGCCTACAAAGTAGGTGTCTCTACCTGGGTGAGTCACACTGAGTTCTCTTTAGAGTCAGAGAGACTCACGAGTGAACTTCAGAGTTCAAGACATCTGTTTTATACGGTAAAACCTGATCAGAGCTTTTATTCCCGTTTCTCTGTCACCAGGTTGGCCCCATTGTGGTCACATCAGCTAACCCAACGGGAGAGGCAGACACAACACACCACAACCAAGTGTATGCCAAGCTGGGAAATAAGGTAATTGGGGCTCTCTGTCTTTTCATTACGGCTGGTCCCAAAAGATGTGGGGATGGAAGAACACAGCGACTTCATTCCCAGTAGGTAGATCAATAGATATCAAGAATCTGGGAGAGCATCTTGTTAAAAAAATCTCATGGATAGTCCTCACATTGGTGTCAAAGAACAGTGTAAAATACAGAACTTGGTGGGAAACCAAAATGCTTTTTTTTAATACAGTATAGTTATGGCTTGGCAACATGAGTTAGTCCATCTTCCAACACAGAATGATATGAGCAACGAAAAAATGCTTCTTTGCTTACAGGCTATAAACCCACCGATGCCTGAATGCGCCAGGGCTCCAGCTGGCATTGAGCTCTCAGAACACAGGGGATTCCCATCTAAAGCTGAAGGTGGTCTGAAACTAGTGCCAAAGCTTCAAAACGTTCCTGGCTTTTAGAACTTTCATAAGTTCTGGAAGTACAGTGGTCATGGCCATTCAAATGGCTGTTGTTCATGTCACTGCTAGGTCCTGAGGGTGCTCCACTTCTCTGAGGGCAGTTTTAAAAACAAGGTATCACAAATCTTCCTCCTCTAAATCCTCAAAAATCTGGTTTTCTACACATTTGCATTGTGGATGGGACTTCTTCAAAGCTCCTCAGCTGCTGTAAACCTGTCTTTGCTATACTGCTGACCTGCACCCCATGGAGCTCTCTCTCTTCACTTTTATTAAGTTCATTCATTCCAAATTCAGCCGCTAGTGTCAATACAGCAGGGTAGGAAGGAGCAGAGATGCCCAGCTGTTGAGATGGGGAAACTGCCCTCTCTTTTCCCAAGAGCCCGGGGGAAACCTGGGGTGAACATCTGTTGCTCCTCAGGTGGATGCAGTTCTTTGTGATGGACCTTCTCCAGAGAACATTGCCTCCACTGTTGTGGACTGCACCAAAATCGACAGTGGGAACATAGGATTCTTCAGAGTCGGTATCATCCCCAAGTCTCAGGTAAAATTCATCTTGAATTTATTTCTTCTCCCCATCTCCATTAAGTGAGTTTCAGACTGGGTGTTTCCTAGTGCTATAAGGAGGTGAAGAAATTTGTGATAGCATGAGGAGTTTCCATAGGGTGGTGAGAAAGAGGAGCAAAGCAGAGCTCCGTGTTGCCCCGATCCTGCCTCTGGACCACCACTGCACCGCTCTGTGCCAGGCGCGTTGCTGGGAACGTGCGAGGTGAGACTGATTCATTGACAGAAAGAGCTCTGACATCCACGGTCACAGACCTCCATGGGGCAGGCTCTCCATGTACACCCATCCCTGAGACCTCTGAGCAGACGGAAGCTGTCTGTAATCCCAAGGCTGAGCCCAGATGTGTAGCTTGAAAGAAAATAGGGTATTATTTCAATAGCTGGAGAAGAAATTGTGCTTTCCCCTAAAAAACCCCACTCACAGCTGTGTTTACTAATTCCAGGTGCTGCAGATACTGGAGCAGGTGCAGAAGAAACACAGAGTGGTTCCCAACAGTGGCACTTGCACCGCCAGAGGCCGGGAGGAACATCTGAATCACAGCCAGGCTGCGCACAACGGGGTGGGCACGGCTGCCTCGGAAGCGCCGGCGCCATCCCCGGGGGATGGCTGCAAGAATCAGACTCGCCTCTGACTCCCGTGCAGGTCAAGCAGTTACCTGCTCGTTAGGAGATTGTTTGCTGGAAAATGACATGTGGGTCAGATTGGCGAATGGGAGAGGTTTCCCAGCTGCGGGGGTGACATTCATCTTCCTATGGATACTGCTAAAATATCCCGGTGCAGAGCTGGCTTACCAACCACCATCACCCAGAAGTAAAATTCTCACGTATGGAGGCTGCCAGCTTTCACCGAAGATCAGACGTGACCAAAGAAAGTGTTATATCAGTGACAGACTGGCCCCAGAGTAACAGAGCATTTTTCCTGTCACTGGGAGTTAATACCTTGGGCTTGGGGCACAGAGTAACGTGAAGTGTTTCATGATTACACGTTGGGGTGAAAAACACTGCATTAAACTTGAAGTGGGAGAGGGGGAAGGGGAGCTGTGTTCAGGTTCCGTGCTGGTGAATGCGGTGGGCTTTCTAAAACTGGCGAGGCAAAGCTTGGCCTCGGGAGCTGGGGCTGTCTTCTGACGGGTCTTCTCAAAACGGAGGTCACAGAACCCAACGCTAAAAAGAAATGCCATTATCCGAGATGCCATCTCCTGTGTTTCATGGTCAGTGTGAGGAGTGGAATTAGCATTTCTACGACTCCAATAATATCTCCTTAGAAGTGCTGGAGCGTTAGGAAAGACCCTCCCTTCCCCTGTTACCTCATGCAGAGTAGGAATTTCAGGAGAACCGTCTGCACGGCGTGTGAGGGTGCCAGAAGCTGGTCTCTTGCCTTATAGCACAAACTGTACACATCTCACGGCCCCTTTCCTCCGGAGTGCAGATTTGTGCAGAGCGGTCGCTGCTGACTGGGAGGAGGTGAAAAGAAGTTTCAAAGCAACACGAGGAGTTTTCCTTGGCAAAGGCTGCAGGGCTGGGCAGTCTCGTTTAGCCTCTGAAAAACTGTTGATCTTATTCTTACCTGACTCAGGTGCAAGGTGCTGATCAAACTCCAGCTGAAACCAATGAATTGAGTTGTTGATTTCACCTGAAGTTCTGCTGGAACTTGAGCATAAACGCTGTGCAACCTCCATGAACTCCGGCAAAACCGGGTCTCTCTGCTTGTTCTTCCAGAACCGGCTCTCTCCCTGCAGAGAAAGAAAAGGCCAGATAATTCAGTTTGTTAAGTAATTTTGCTGGTCTACTTACTGTATCTCTTTGGAGTTTATTAAATCTGATTTTTAGAAAGCAATAAAATATTTTCAATAAACGGTCATATGTCACGCAGGACTGGGCTATCACCTGCGGCAAGTACCCGGGAAAAGCCTGGGTTGGGGATTTCGGGGTTCCTGGCCGGGCACGAAGCATCTTAGAGGGGAATCAAATCACATCCCTTTCCAGGGTGGAAGAGGGTAGGGAAAGAGAAGATAACTCTTAAGATCAACCTCCTGGTGCCAGCTCCCTTGCCGAGGACTGCTAGTGAGCTCATGAACACCAGGGCTGAATTTCATCCCTTTCCTTAATACAGTAAAAAAACCCATTAACATTGAAATCTGAGGGAGTGTGGAAAAAAGCGTTAATCTGGAGAGGCACTGAAGCATCCCAAAGCCTTTTGCTGTGGGAAAACATCCCTGGCTTAAATATCCCAGGGCTGCTGCTGCCCTGCGCTGTGAATGGTGGTACATTTTAGTGTGACACAAGTTAGAAGGGGTTTAAAAAGCTGGATTCTTCACAAGGGCCTGGGTCCATTTTTCCTCTTTCTCTCCACGGTGCTTGTTTCTTGTGGAAAGTTTTGATGGCAGTATCAGGACACTGGGAGAACATGTAGGAGAACCAATTCTTGCTTCGCTGAGCGAGATGCAAGGCAGGGAGTTATTTCATTTAAGTTCAGACCTTTTTTTCCTCCGCCTGCAGCAATCCTGTGTACAAGCAAGTGGAGAGAAATACTTTAGGGATGAGAAGATTTAAATGGGATGTTTCAGTTCAGTCAAGGCAAAAAAGTATATAGTATTTCCAGAGTTTTCCCAGCATTCAAGGTGAAGAAAAACACTTTGGAAGAGAAGTGGAGGGAGAGGAAAAGCCACTGTTTTAAGTGACAAATCCAAAGCACTTCAGTATGAAACTGTTGAGACAAACATTTGAACTTTTTTCAGCATATTTTCAGAAAAATCACAGATCAAATCCATTTTGAGATATTGGCAAGAAACCATGAATTATTTTCATCATTCTAAAACTGGAGGTGTTGGTCCAAAATGGTGGCCCAGCCCCCCCCACAGGAGACCACCACTGAGCCCTGCTGGGGCAGGTCCTCTCCTGTCCTGCTCAGTGGGAAGGAATTGCTCCGTCGCAGTGTCCCAGGTGAGAGGGACGGAAGGGGCCTTGGGGGCCTCAGACCTCCACTACAGGAGGGGTTTGAAGCGACTGAGGAAAATCAGAGACTTCTGTGAGAAAGGCCAATTTTGGTTGCATTGTCCATGACTTGGTGGCCTTTAGGCCTGAAAGGTCACCCTGGGAGACAAAATAACCTCCTGAATGGGCCTCTTTGTGAAATAGCCAACACTTTAATCCCACTGGGGTTGGAAAAAACCCAGGAAGAAGAGGTGTCCCACCTTGATTTTGCCCTTTGTGGAGTCCAGACATCTGTGTCAATGGAAAGAAAAAAAAAAAAAATGGAGAATAAAGAAGTGTATTTTCCAGTCGCAGGGAAAAAACAGCTCACCCTTCTGAGAATAGACCTGTGCCATAGGAGCAGGAACTGACTCAACGACATCTCCGAGGATGCGTGTTGGTATAGTGGGTGGACCTGATACTAGAGTGGGTAGAGTGGTTCGGAGAGGAAGGGCGGCATCACAACCACCTCCCCAGCCTAACCCGCCGAGCAGAAGCCGTGAGACATGGGCAGAGTCATGAACGTCCCTTGACCACCTCCAACTTAAAGAAACACCGGGCGCTGGGAGCCCTGTAGGGACAGAGCCCTCTCAGGCTCCTGAAATACGAAAGTCAAGCTCTGCCCATAGCTTGGGATGGGGCGTGAGGTGGAGGAGAAGGCAGAAGCAGAGACCTGCTTAATTGCGTGATGATCGGTTAAAGCAAAACCCTTTGATCTCGGCACCGTTGAGGGCACAGCATCTGAAAACACAACCCGCAGGGATTTTTATGTCGCACTCACCTTGCTGCATTCTTCCTGGTGCTCCTCCCTCTAACATCAAGGGCCTGGGGTTATTGCCACGAAATGACCAGATAATCTGGTTTGTCGTTTTTTAGGGAACAACATATTTCAAAATCCTGAGCCAGGTCTTCAGCTGCTCCACAAAACACAGCTCGGGTTTTCATACCTGAGAGCTGGGTTGCGGCGCCCAGCCAAGAGCTGGACAACCTCTAATGGTCTAGAGCTATCCGGGAGTCCCCGGCGTTGGAGCCAGCTGTAAGACCGAATTTATGGAGCAGCTCTGAGGCGAGGCCCGGAATAAGTCAGGACAGAGATAGCCGGGTGACAGCAGCCGGGCACCCAACCAAAGCAGAAAATAACTCTGCTAAAGTTGTATTTTGCTGCGTGTCTCCCTTGTTGTAATTCACGGCGCCCCTGGAGCTGTCTGCTGTGGAACAGCAGTAGAGGATTTGCGAACCTAGTGAATGAAATCGATTGTGCAAAAAAATCTTGGGGGAAAAAGCATCAGTCTGGAAATTGAGCTTCTTGAGTCAGAACAAGAATTATTGGGATTAACTTGCTGTTGTGACTCCATCGTATTCCTCCTTTCTGCCCCAGCTAGGAAAGCGTCTGATGGCCCCACGACTTTCATCTCCTCTTTATGTACGATGCGGTCATGGCTGGGGTGAGGAAGGGCTCCGTGGTAGCTGCATCTTTGAGCAGGGACCGGTGGGTTTATCGGATCACTGTATTCCCCTGCTCCGTTTCCACGTTTGCTGGCATCTCACTGCCAACGGAGCTCAGTCAATAACCGACCCCGTGTGCGAGGGCTTGTGCTCAGCTCGGTGGTGTTGGTCTGTGACCTCTGATGGAGGCCTCCCTCCACCTCCAGCTCTGTTGGCGTAGATGCCTTACCCAGCAGCTCTCCATAGGGATCCATCGTGTGTCGGAAGGGCGTGAAGGTGCCCAAAGACAACCAGGCACAGGATGCAGGGATCCCGCAGCAGCGCTGCGGTGGGTGCCCAGCTTCTCAGCCCCCGGGGCTGGGTGGGAAAAGATGAGCAGAAAGCGCTGCAGAGGAGTCAGTGCAAGGGGTCATGCCGGGGGCTGGATGGGGAGGTTTATCCTGTACCTCCAGCCCCGCACTGCCTCTGGCCATGGCTCAGCAGACATAATAAATACCTCAACTGAAAAGCTTTCAAAGTCTCAGAAGTATTGGCTCTTGCAAGAATCGCCCTTTCATTCCTTCCTGGAAAACACAAAGAGAAGGTCTTATTCATTATCTCTTCCTAGATACCAAAAAAGCAGGAATTTCAACAAATTTTTCTTCTCTGGAAATGAGACAGGTGTCAGGGTCCAGACAGTTGTCCCGAGATAGATATATCTGTCTCGGCAGCTGTGGAACAGACACTGCAGTCCCGTCGGGACCTCGCGTTCTGGCACCTCTGCAGAAGCAGAAAACCCTTCGACCACCTCGCAAGGCAGCCCGTCTTGGCTCTGCGCAGCTCTCAGAGGAGCAGGGGGTGTAGGATGACGTCCCAGATTTAGCCACATTCTCTACCTGAGCACCTCCATCCTCAGACCCTATTTTTCGTATTATCCACCCAGCAGGAAGTAACATGGGCTTTTCATGAGATGTTTGCTACCGAGTTTCAGGAAAGAGCCAGCTCTGAATTGCTTCTCTGAAACAACGCCGGTTACTGGAAGTACTACAACAACCTTCCTCCTTTGACCTAACTGATGGTTCACACCAAACAATCGCCCTCTTTATCTGCTGAATTAATGACAGATGCACGTAACGATTTTCTCACTGTTTTGGGTTCCACCTTGACCTTGTGCAGTCAGCGACAACACCCTACAGGTGCCCACATTTCCTTTCCGTGCACTATTCTGAAGAACCTGGAGGATGAGTAAGTACCAGCAGCCCTGTCTCTCCCTGACCAAGCTCACGCTACCTCCGCAGAATTCCCATGAGCCACCTCATCGCCTCTGGCATCCTTTCCCCTGCGACCTTGCTAAGGACCATCTCCTCCCACGCCGGGTCATCAGATCTTACATGACCCAAGGGGTGCCACAGCCCCCGTCCTCCTCCTTACCAACCCCCGCAGTTGCTCCAGGCCCTCCTTGCCTGCGGCTGCCAGCAGCTGCATTCACTTGCGAAATAAACCAAGTCCTAATTGGTAACAGGAGAGTCTCTTGTGGGAAGTGGAAATGGCAGCAGAGCAAGGAGCAGACATAGCAGCTTGCTACAGTTCCAGGTGGGAAGAAGGACCCAAATCCAGCAGGCAGAAATGACCGTGACGGTTGGGACACAGGATACAGCCTTGCTTCTCTTTGGCCACAGAAAGAGCCAAGATGGGGCTTCCACAGAGATAATTGATGTTGATTATGTTCTCCATCTCCCTTCCAAGCTCTGGCTCTCCAAAGACAGCAAAGTGTGAGTCAAAGGAAGCCAAAGGCCTTGTTAATGTCTTTTTGTGGCTAAACTTCTGACAGGACACAAAGCAGATTTGGGGGGGTTCATAACTGAAGACGGGCTCTACACAGCAGGTGCTGGATCCTCCGAGGTTGCCTTGTCTGTGGTGCCACGGGTTTTGGTGACTTTTTGAACTTCTGGGCATGCCTTGCTCAGAGCAGTACAACTCATTCCACCTCTTGAGGAAATGAGTCCCAACAGATCTCGGGCGGAATGGTGAGAGTCACGCAGGAGGGTACAGGCGTGTGAACAACAAACACTAGAGACTGGTTATTTTTTACTGCTACTCTGCACGAAATTATTTTTAAAATGTGCATTGATAACACACACATTCATGGAGTTATGACCTCAGTGCCTCCAGGAAGATGCCTTTTCCTGTCTCATAAAACTATATGACAGGTGACATCAAATAATCAATCAGTGAAAAAAACAAGAAGAAGGAAGGAGGCAGGTATGGGCAGAGCAGCATTGGAGCCAGGCAGCACAACTTGGGACATGACTCAGCCCCAGCAAGCTGAACTGACCAAATCTTGCTTTCCTGGGAAAGGAGACACTGCAGAAGCGCTGGAGACCCGGTGGTACACACCCGTGTGCTGTCACCCTCCAGGCGTTGGTCTCTTTGCCACATAAAGTGCCTGTCCGTGGAGAGCCGGATGGTCATGCCCTGACGTTCCGTTCACCAGGCTCCAGCACCTCTCCTGGAACAGAGATGTGATGCCCTTCGCCACCGCTGGCGTTTAGTGCAATTTACTTCCTTGAGCAGACAGTCAGTTTTGCAACAACATTTTGCACCAATGTTTCTCTTAATAAAATAATGACTTTCTGTCCCCTTGCCTAAAAGTCGTCTCCCGTCCCTGCCTCTGCTCCTCTTTCCCTGTCCCACGTGGTTGCACACACAAGTGAACTGCTCGTCTCTGCCAGACCTGGTGCCCCGTCCTTTAGAGCCCAGCTCACATCTGAGCAAACACTAGGATGAGAGAAGGGGGCAAAATGAAGAAATCCATCCACAGAAGGGATTTGGGCACAATTATGACATGGTTTACATCCTTTACCCCTAGCTCTGTTAGAAACCAAAGGCCCAGTTCTTCATTGCTGGTTCCCATTTGGAAATGAGCCTTCAGCAATATATAGCATCTTGTAACAGAAAACACAGCAAGAGGCATTAAATATTAGCAATAATCCTAATGAAAGGATCCTGTGTTTAGAGAGCTTGAATAAAGGAATTGAAGGCTCCCGTTGTTGATCTAAGGGAGGTGTGTTTGTTTCCCTCTAACCTTGCAGAAATGCTGGCAGGAACGGTCCAGACCTGGGGAGTTTGCTCTGAGTTCCTGGGAAGGATTGTGGGTACATGACCACGCAGACGTTGTTCCAGCTCCTGACCTTCTTGTGCTGGGACATAGAGACCTGTAAAGTTTGTGGAGTCTCGACATGGTGCTGCTCACTCGCGTAGGGGTTGGTGACTAAGACATTTTCCAGGTTAACTTGTCATGATAACTGTTCAGAGTCCAGTGGCAAATTCCATCTTGCATGGGGCTAAAGTGGCAGAATTGACAACCTGATCATGAGTCACAGAACCNTGTGATATACAGACCAAAATTACGAAGGATCTCTGGAGATCCAACAGCCAGTGCTAATGCATTGGACAAGATCTCATCGCACACGCTCAGGATTTAGAGTTCTTGCTATTGGGAATTAAACCAAACCCTCTTGGAGGTAAACATGGGTGACCACCTTGGAAAACCTGGATTTTTCTTCGGCATTTGTGAAGGATATCTGCTGGACATGACCTCCCAAGCCAGACACATCTTCAGTTGGTTTAAGTGTTACAGTTCCTCTATTCCCATGGTCTTGCACATGCAATTGGGCATTTCTGACCCACAGCACTGGAGGTTATGGAACAGGTTTTTTGGTCAAGAGGAGAAGCCTGATGAATCTCAGCTAAACCAGCAAAAAATTAATATTATTGCAGAATACTGTAATTCACAGCATTTTAACAAAAGGGCTTTGTCATGGCAATAATTTGATGGGGATTTACCCAAATATGTTTTGTAAAGGAAATATTCCACTCTATTTAGCAGCACTAATCAGTGTAGTTTATTTCCTTGTTTGCAGCAGAGGTGCTTTTTCCCAGTACAAACTGGGGGAAAATGAAAATGATTGTGCAGTTTATTGTGTTAAACAAAAACATCCCTTGTCTTCTTATCGTGCCACCTGCTGCTGGAGAGCAGGTACAGTGCAAACACCCGTCTCCCGTAATTTCTCGTGAGACAGCAGAGGAGTTATGAGAGAGTGAGTGTCAAGGTAAGAAGCCTGGACTACGGGGAGTGTTTTTCTGCAATACCATTTGTTTGCTTTCTCATTCAGTAAGCCATAAAAACTGAAATAAGACATAAAAGAGTCCCCGTCTTTACATATCTGGCTTTCACCCTGCCCGTAAATACAGACGGTGTGTTGATTTCATTGAGCTCTGCTGTAGGTAATTATTTGCACAAGCGTGTTGTCAAAGGCAATAGCTTTCATGGTTCTCCCCAAAACAAAGCCATCGTCTGAAGCCAAGAGGTTCCTGTAATTTTCTTGTCTTGTTCCATTTGTAGCTTAAATTATAGATTTTTTACATAGCTCTGGACTTGTTAAAAAGTTTCTATTTTAACTCCCGATTTTCCAATCACCGCAATGATCTCAAGCGCTTTCCTGGAGGGCTGAGACGCCCCATCCTGATTTACCTGCCAGGCAGCAGCAGTGCTACCAACCTGCTGACTGTGCAACGTCCCAGGGGCCCACAGCCCCCACGGGGAACTTCTCCAGCCGGGGCCAAAACTTGCCTTGATTTACCAAATCCCAGGTGGTTTGGTGTGTGCACTGGCCACGGCAGACGGGAAGCTCCACATCCTTCCCTTGAGCTGAAATATCCTGAGCCACCGACGCGGAGATGGTCTAACACAGACCCACATCACAGAGGTGACAAGTCAAGAAGAGACCTCCTGCTTTTTTGTTGTTGCTGTTCCAGCAGTTTATGGCCAATATTAAAAAAAAGCCTCATTTGCTTGGAAAAGTCTCATAGTTTTTCAAGTATTAAAACATGAGAGAAGTCCCGTGTTGTGGGACTTCACCACATGCTTAAAGTTAAGCCTCTGCTGGATGGTGGTGGACCTCAGCTGGCACTTAAATGCCTTTATTGAATCAGTGCTTTATTGTGCTGGGGCTTGCAGGAGGTTAACGGCTGTTTGCACTGCACTAATAACCCGGTGTTAGCGGTGGCCTCTTCTCCTTATTTGCCTAATATAGTTTGCTAATTCATTTTCCTGTACATTTAAAGAGAGTGTTCTGTGGCAGCGTCTGCAGCTGGGATGCAGATATACCAGGAGCACAAGAGCTACAGGTGACTCGGTCCCAGTGAAGCAGCAGGAATTTATTCCACTGACTTATAGATGACTTTGTTCTGTCTTTTTTTGGGTCCGGGCCAGAGAGGATGGTGCTGTCTCAAAACTCCCCCAGAAAACCCCACAGTAATCTTCCGTTTTCCCTGTCCCCTGTGGTTTCCTCCTCCCCTGGTCCGCCTCGCCCTGCCCATGGGATGCTGCTGACTTTTCCCTTGTGCCGGATAGAGCGGATGAGGCTGCTCCGTGCCGGGAGGTGCACAGCATCCTGGAGAGGGCACGGGGCAGTGGTTCAGCCCACGGTGAGAAGGGAGATGCCTGGTCCAAAAATCAGGAGTTACTCTGCCCCGGGGAGAAGGGCTGGCACAGAAATCCTCCTCCTTGCCTGAGGGCAGCGAGGAAGAGCCCTCGGGGCTCACTCTTCATCTCAGACAGCCCTGGGCAACCTCTGGAGCTGGGGACAAGGAGGAGATGTTTGCTCTGCTCTGGCCCCTGCGGTGCCCGGCCAGGGTGAGGGAGGAGGATGTGCAGGAGCCGAGCTTATCCTCTGGGGAGGAATGGGGGCTCCTGCCACACAGATCGGTCATATAGGTGCCGCCCTGGCCGTGCCTCGGGCAGGCAGAATACAGGCTTGTGTGCGAGAGAAGGGCCCAGTGTGTGCGGAGGCTTGTTTAGCTGCCGTAGGGTATGTGCAGGGAGGAGAGCATGACTTAACTCCGCTTACAGATGCTGGCACGGGCTGGGAAACCACAGGAGGCTGGGAATACCCGGCTGTGCCCGAGCGGAGCGCGCGGTGACAGCCCGGGAGAGGAGGGTGCAAGTGGGTTTGCAGGGTCAGAAGGCTGCGGGGTGAAGGGGAGCCTGTGTTGGACCCGAGGGGCTGCTGCCAAGGGGCTTTTGATGGGGAGCCTGGGGAACTGATTGCATGGAACAACATCCGCCGCCGGGAGCCAGAGTAAATGCTGCTATTTACGGCGACTTCTGAGTGCAAGCTAAATAGCAGGCTGCACCTCGCGGAGGAGCAGATGGACAACAAGCCCAGCGCCAAAGCAAGCTGGGCACGGTTAAAACTGGAGTTACTGTTTACATGTTAGTAATGAAGCGTGGGAGGAATCCAATCCCAAAATCTCCCCCGGTTTGGCTGCTCAGGTCCCAGAGCAGCGTCAGGTGAGCGGGGAGGGAGCGAGCTCCTGCCTGGAGGTGCAGAGGGGGGATGTGGCTTGAGGGAGACATCCATGAGGAAGACAGAAAGATGCTCCAAAACAACGGTGTGGAAGAAGAGAAGGGAAGTGGGGTGGTGGGAGGTGGTGCTGTGGCCGTGTCGAGGGAGCAATCCGCCTGCCCAGAGCAGGAGGGAGGAGAAGGAACAACTGTAGGGAACTGGCAGAGATCTGCCACTTGGACAATGCCTCCAATGCAGGAAAAAACATTACAGAAACCCTCCAAATCTGCAATGCACATCTCAGTGTTTTGAAGCCAGTCTCTTTTCTTTGGGCCCTAACTCATTGTTTCCTTCTTTGAGCTTTGTCTTTATTAAGAGTGAATTGCCCTTGTCCCTGACTCCCCCTGGGCCTTATTTGCTTTGAGGGAAAGGAAAGTTCTGTTCTCTGCTCTT
Organism: Rhinoptilus africanus; assembly: GCA_013400135.1. Classification (NCBI taxonomy): domain Eukaryota; kingdom Metazoa; phylum Chordata; class Aves; order Charadriiformes; family Glareolidae; genus Rhinoptilus; species Rhinoptilus africanus. Next base: position 258,847 of record VXBO01003383.1, read on the forward strand.
GGCAGAAAACTCCCTCCCCTCCACGCCATGTAATGCAGGTCCATGTGCCTGGGGACCAGCGCTGGGATGGCTCCTGAGGTAGAGCAGCCAGGGGCCACCCGACCCTCCCAGCTCCCGGCTTGGCCACGGACCCACGTCACGCAGGGAATGGCTGTGGAGATGCCAGAGAAGGATGGGGAATGAGTTACTTGCTGTAAGCCCTCTGTCAGGATTACGCCTTCCAATATTTATTCCTTCCTCTAGCGTTTAGCCATGGAGCCTTGCAATTTTTGGAGGACAAATATCTCGCTGGAAACCAAATGAAACTCAAAGCCTTTTCCTTACGTTCCAAAACGAGGATTTATTTAGTGGATTTTAGCAGTTTAAAGTACACAGATCTGAGTGTTGTGGAAGGGGATACACAAGCGGGCATGACATTCACAGTTCAAGGCATTTAGGAAACACTGGTGCTCTGGGAATTCCTGCAATAAAGCACCGGCTCCTGATCCTGCTGGCACTCTGTGGGCAGGTCTCCCGGCGGTTTCAGGCACTTACTGGAGATAAACAATAAATAGCCGCAGAAAGCTCCCAGGAGAGACGCTGGGTGGGGAAGTGCTGCTGTTTCCCAAGGAGGTAAGTGCTTGATTAGCGAAGGTATGGCTTTCACCAGGCCATCTGCTCCAGTGAGGCATGGGAAGCCTCCTGTCCTTTAGTGAGACCAGACTCTGGTTTTTTGTCAGGGAAGGTTTCCTTTGGTTTCAGACAGCTCTGTTCTTCACACTTTCAAATATCTGCATCACCTTGACGGCTGGTATGCAGCCTTCTCTGATGATGGTGATGCCACCTTCCCAAAGGAAGAATGAGAAAGTTAGGATAATCCCCACAGGGTGAAAGAAAGGGATGGGGGATATAAAGGAACATCCTGGACCAGTAAAGCCATTCAAATGGTCAGGACAAATGAAAAATTGAGTAGCAAGAGGAGCAGAAACTTTGCCAGAAAGCAAAACCACCCACCAGCACTTTGTTTAGGAGTTTACTTTTCCACTAGAGAATCCTACTCAAATGACAACCCAGATCCAGCCTCGGCTTGTGCTGTTACTTCATTGTGGATGAGCTCCTCTAACACCTTCATTCTGGTGGTCTACCAGGAGAACACACCCTTCCTTTCAGAGGTATCCACCCTCCCACTTGAAGCGTTTTTGCTCTTATAAGGCAGATTTTGCTTGCACAACTGTGTTTCTCCTCACTGCCTTGTTCTCTGTCTACACAGAGGTCCTCCAAGGACATCTTTTGTTTGTTTCTCTTCATCAACATGTTTGCAAATGTCCAGGCACTCAAGAACAGTTACTCTTGGAGCACGCTGTGCTGCCAGATTGATACTATTGAAAGGAGTGGAAATACCCCAGGAAAATGCAATTGCTGACATGGAAAGGGTGGTTCTCACACTCACTTTCATCAATCTTCGTGCAGTTGACCACAGTTGATGCCACCACCTCATCAGATTCTCCATCACAGAGAACGCCCTCCAGCTTATGGCCAAGACGCCTGTAGGGAAAAAAAAAACCCACAAAGCCACACGGTACTTCATACTGCGTTGTGCTGCAGTTCCCCTCAACGCAGGGCATCACATCGTGAGCTACACACCACGCAAAGGCGCCGGGCACCCGCCTCACAGGTGGTTTGCGCTGCCGTAGAAAGGCCAGTGAAGGGGGTACTCACGAGATGACCATGTTGTGGTGTGTGCTGTCAACCTCCCCGCTGGGATTCGCGGAGGTGATGGCCAAGGGCCCCGTCATGTCGATGAGGTGCACCAGGACAGTCAGGTCGGGCACTCGGATCATGATACTGTCTTGAGTTCCCACTCTGCTGTAGCCCGCTCCGACCCCTTGGAAGACAGAGAGAGGACGCTGGCAGAAGCAAGACTGGCACAATACCTGGCATGGCATCGGAGGGAGACCTCCTGCTTTCTTTGCAAGTGACTCTACTCCACGCCCCGAACAAAATTGCAAGGCTCTTTGTATGGTTTAATAGAAGTTCCTCGATCAAAAATCCACAAAAGCAGCTGTAAGATTTTTGGGACTAACTGCAAAAGGAAAAGATTAACGGCTGAAGATCAGTGAAGCTGCCTTCATGGACATAAGATCTACTGATATTACAGAGTCTAACTGCTTGTGATCATTGCCTGCCCTCCCACCCTCTGTCACATACCTCTGCCTGTAAAGCATCCGTAACTCCTACGGTTTCTTCAGTCTCTAATGTTTTCATAGATTCCCAGGAGCCAGGTTTGAGTGTGAATCATGCTGCTGCCCGCAGTGTTTTCACTGTGACCATATGGTAGGAAGGAAGAGGCAAGGAGAAGGGATGCCCATAGGAACCCTGTCCCCCCTGGGGACCTCTCATCTGTCTTTGATGCTCCACCCAGGGGTTGCTCATTCCTAACAGCTACGGGCTTGAAAGAGGTGACTCTCCCAGCCTGATGAACCTCCCTTCCGTCGAGTCTGAGTTAAAGAAATCATCGTGCTGGCTCACACGGTTAATGAGTCATTCCAGCTCATTAACACCCTCTGCTAAACATTTAACAAGGCATGTAAGAGTTCCAGAGATGATTTCTCAGCCTAGAATGAACAGAATCTCTCCCCACTGACATCCCAAAGGGCGTGTGGATTGCAGACCTGCCGTGTTGAAAACATGAAAGAGGGAGAGAAGGGCTGTCCTGTTCATCTCACCTAACTTCTTCAGCCACTCTCCTTTCTGGATAATGCAGCCGATGCCACCAGGGTAAACATTTTCCATGAATTCCCAAAGCAGTGGGCTGATGGGGGGAGAAGCTGCTCGCAACTGGTCCAGGTTTGAAATAAAGATGCAGATGGGCTTCTCCTGAGGCCTGTCCTGCAAAAAACAGGCAGAGAGGGAGGTGAAAGAATAGGTGAAGGGAGAAACAGTGAAGAGAACAGTGGTCTGCCCTTGAGATCTTGGTGAGATACATCCAAATCCCCTGCACTAAACACACCCAACGGAGGGACAGCGATGCTCTGCTCATTATCGCTGCTTTTAACATCTTATACATCAGGGGCCTGATTTTCTTCTGGTATAAATCAGGGTCAAACCCACCAATTCACAACAGGATAACAGGAGGAGGGCCTAAACCCCTGGAAACCAACACCTACATGACCACTTCTTCATTTCTTTGGTGCTTTGAAATAAGCTCGCTATAAAATGAACAGTGATAGGGAGGGAAAATCAAAAGGGCTCACAAAGCGGTGTCATTTCAGTCCTCAACTGACATCAGCTTCAGTGGGGCCAAATGACTAAGGAACTGGGCATGTATTTACATTCTGTTTATATTATCTCATCGGCAGGGAAGGTTAGCATTGGCACCACAGCAGGACAGAAAAGACTGCCTTTGTTGCTGATGTTCACACTAAGTGCCAGCTGAGATAGTCTGTTATGCTTATTTCTCCAGGCTAGCCAGGAAATTGCCTCATGGAGGAGAGACGGGGCCAGGCTGCAAAAGTTGTATTGAAGGTGCAACCTTTGGGTCTGATTCCAGCACTGAATGTCTCCAAAAGTCTGGGGAAATTTAGAGCTGGGATTCTGATTCAGCACTTCGTAAGACAGAGAGGACAAATACAGGTTTGGACCCGCTTGTGACCAGCATCGGGGTCTGTTCTAGGTTGGGTTTGTGCTTGGCCCCCCCAGTGAAGCAGGATGGGGCTGGTCTAATTCCCAGTAACACCCAGGTCAGAGGGTGCTTTACCCTAGGTTGCTCAGCTCAGAAAATGGTCCATGACGTTTTGGTGTGGCTGCTCATAAACTCTACCCAAGTTGCCTTAGGACAAGTTGAAACAAGGGGCTCCCATTTCTGCTTCTCTAGGACATAGGCAGGATCCAAGTAACAAGACGACAGCCTTGTGTTCACACCTTGATTCTGTAGACCTTCTCGATGGCTTCAGGGTGTCTGCAGGAGGCTGCCAAAGCATACACGGTGTCTGTCGGGACCCCACATACCGCCCCTGTGTTCAGCAAGTCAGCAATGGTCCTCAAGCCACTCGTACAGTGGGACTTCGGGCAGAGGCAGGGTGGAGGGTCTTTGGTGTCTTTCTTAGAGCTCTCAACCTGGCAATAAACAGGAGGCAACAAACCCATTACGTTGGGAATAAGCAAACAAATGGAACACAGGGTAGGATTCAGTCCACCCAAATGCAGGCATCTCGCTGTGCCGTGCTCCCTTACAGTCAAGGGGGAGAGGCAGCACTTCTAGGGATGCTTCTCCTAAAGGAGGTGAGATGGTTTTGTCCCGGTAATAAAGAAAGTCAAAGAGACTAGCTCAGGTGCAGACATCTGAACTGGTGGTGCCTAAAATTACAGGAGACGAATCCCACCCAGCGCAGTGACTGTTTCCTGAAGAAATAACCACTCTCCAAAACGACCTAGGGAAACCGCTAGGGAATGTTAAATCTGAAGGAACTTCAGTAAGATCAAGTTTCAAGTGCTTTCTCGTGAGGCTCTGGTTAGAAAACCTCATTTAATGAAAATGTTTCTCTGCAGCAGGTGTTAGAGCTATCGGATCAATCAACCCAGGTAGATGGAACCGTCTGGGTCAGACATACAAGATGGTAGAAGTTTAAAGTTAACAGATAGAGAGGCAAGCTCTTGCTGTCCACTTCAGGAAAATTTTAACTCCGTATTCCCCCGCCCGCAGTGTGATGTCCTTTAAAACTTCAGCCTGTCAACAATTCTTGGATTGGAGATGGCTAATTCCACAGAACCACTGGGATTTCTAATGACACTAAGGGATTCAAAGGAAGGAGATTTAATGGAAATTTGAACTCCTGTAGGTAAGACCAAAAACCCCAGAATGTCCCTCCTGACCAGGGAAGCTACAGCATCATGCAAAAAAATCTCTTACTGTGAACAGAGGGGGTCCCATCATCATGAGATCCTTCCCAAACATGCAGTTTGCAAGCGATGCTGTTGCTCCATAGAAGCAGATGATGCTGAAGATGATTAGCATCACAACTGGAAAAAAAACCACCAGAGACAGTCAAAGGCAGGAAGGGTGATGACAGAGTTTTATTTTCTTCTGTGCCTCATGACTTCCCAGCATTGCAAACTTACTTCTGCCTTTCCTGTCATGCAACATTTGCTATCCAACATATTTGTGGGTCTAAAACTTCAGGGCATTTCCAGGCTTTCTTACCTGTGCAACTTTTGCCATATGGCTTTCTCTTTTTTCCTGGTGGAAAAGCTTCTACAAACATCTTGCTAAAACACTCTGTGTAGTTACAAATAAAATTCTCACTTGCTGCAAAGCCAGAGCTTTGACAGAACTGCAGCCATTCACACCAGTGCCACCTTTAGTTCATCCTAAATGTCAGCTGACTGAGCAGCTACTAGAGAGTAGGAGTGTACAGAACCTCAGAAGGTTGTTTTGATTCAGCAGTATCAGCCACACCTAAATGTATATTAGAAAGCTCAAGGGCCTCGTGATGGCATGAGGAAAGGTTTCCTCCTCCAGTCAGGGAGCTGAAAGGCTCAGTGTCTGCAGTTTGCACACATACCGGTCTTCTGGAGAAAGATAAGGCATTCCTCTGCTTTCCTCCTTCATATTGAGCTTGTGCAGAACTTTGCTCCCCAGCCAGGGACCCACTCACTGCACTCTATGGGTGGAGGTTTGAGGACCAAGTTCAACTTCAACTCACTTTCAAATGGCAAAGGGAGGTTCTCCAACGTAAAGAGCAGAAAACAGACGGCCAACAGCTCCATTGCAAGGGTCATGCAGAGAAGCACCACGTTGAAAGAGGAAGCTGTGAAAAGAAATAGAAACAAGAGGGATTCACATCAGAGAACGGCCAAAACATTCTATATGAAACAAAAGAGGAGTTCCTGAATCAGCTTGATCTTATTTGATTAAACTGAGCACTCCTTGGTCTGACTTCCCTGTGCATGCAGGAACAGAGGGGTACGGCTATGGTTTGTTCAGCCCTCAGCTTTCAAGAGACAAGCTGCCAAAACCTCAACCTGCCAGAACACTGTGCTCACATGGAAAACACTTCTCGGGCAGCCAAGAAGATTCTGATTTACAGCAGCTGGGCTGGAGGGTGACTGTGGAGATATGCCAGCGGCCCAGTCCGTCTAACACTTTCACCTTATTTGAACCTTTTATTTTCTTTGAAATATTCTTCCGTTCCCTTATGACTGTTTCTTCTAAGCCCAGCTCAGCTTCTGTTACTGGCTGTGGGCAAAACATTTCAGTTCTTGCTTAATCAGAGTGACAGAGAGAGCTGAGACTCCCTCACTCCTGCATCTCCACCACAGAGTGACCACAAATGCGATTAATGATCTGACCCCAAATACCCCTCAATAAACAGTCACGTATGGTACTGAGACTTACCTAAAATAATTAAAAAAGCATTGAGCACCAAAAAGGCAATAGAACCAGCAGTGAATCCCTCACTGTTCCCTGCACCGATGTCCACCAAGCGGCCTGAAATAGGACCAGCAGATTTAGTTGTGAGCAAACCAGTGTGGTGTAACAGAAGAATATATACCTGCACCTGGAATGACTGCAATCCAAATTAATTCATGGTAGCTACTATAAAGCAAATCTACCGCACTGAAACTGGTTGCTTCTGCAACGCAAAGCACTTAAGATATTAACTGAAGAACCGGTGAGGGTTATCCAAAAAAGCTGATGATTTTACCTCCAGCTTGTAATAAACAGGGTCTGGCTGAAAACATTAACAGCTTCTTGCCATCCCTGTTAAGCAATAGCTCTGACTTTCCCCACAGGTGCTCATTTTAATGGGGCCTGGCATGAAAGCTGTCGGAATGTGCTGCCCACCTGGAGCTACATAAGGCTTTTTAAAGCCCAGGCTCCTCATTCTGAGATCTTCTTTCACAGCTACAACCAACTAAGGTGAATTTCTCCAGGCTTCTGAAGGATAAATTCAGAACCTGGAGTCTTCTACTGCCAAAAAAGCATCTCCTGAGCTGTTGTTCTGAGATAACAGCCCGCAGACAGTCTGAGTGCTGTCTCACAATAGTTTAGCAGAGAAATCGTGACCTGTGTTGGAGTCAAAGACACAACTTGGACTCCTGTAGCTGTGAGAGTACCAAGTGACTGCAGCAATGGCAATCAATTATGTGAGTACAAGCTGGGATATTTGACCATCATCTTTTTACAAGGAGGAATACTGGTAAACCTGGTGTCACTGAATCTCCTGGCAGTAGGAATTATGTTGGAGAAAGCAATTTGAGGTTTCCTAAAAACATCCCTCTTTTCTTTTTTTTTTTTTTTTTTTTTTTTTTTTTTTTTTTTTTTTGTGAATAATCAAAGTAATAATCCTGACATTGCATTACCTGCAAGGCGAAGCCAGGTCCACGCTCCCCAGAAGGCAGCATAGCAGAATGGAAGAACGGAACCAAACCTTCTCCCTCCTCGAACCTGGATCCTGCAGACGTACAGCTGCACTATGGCTCCTGGGATGAGCACAGAGGGTATGGAGAGTTGCTGCCTGCTGGGGTCACTGAAACCACCCTGGATGGCAGAGACTGCAGCCAGGCCGTTGCAGATGTAGAACAAGGCATCTGGCACTTCGGCACTGGTGCCGCTGGGGAAATTCTTGGACCTTGTGATGAAGACTTTGGCAGCCATCAGTGTGGTTTGGAGAGCCGAGCTGGACATCGCCTGGACACCAACTGGAATCAAAACCTTCTCCCCGATGGAGTTGATAAGGCTGGCAAAAGTGGCGTACATTGAGAGAGCAGTGCAAAGGCTGCAGGCAGCCCCGAGGAAGAGGTAAGCACCTGGCGCTGGGATCTGGTGGATGAAGGCGGTTGTGAGAATGATGAACGAGGCGTTTTGCAGCATCTCCAGGGTATCTTTGTGGGTTGACATCAGAAAGAGCATGCAGGCAATGGCCAGGAAGAACCACCCTCCAAACATTCCCAGCCTGCTCTCCTGAGCATTGTCCAGCCCAAGGAAGGCGGTGAGTGTAAACTCTTCCCAAGACAACACCAGCCAGTAGAGGCTGTGGACACCAAACTTGGTAGTGTAGTAGACATCGCCTCTCAGATAACTGTAGAAGCTGGAGAGCAGCTGGCAGCTGGAGATGATGGATATCCACGCCGCTCCAACGCAGAAGTTCTTCATGTACCCAAAGAAGTAAAAGGCAAATAAAAAGGGAGAGACAGTATCACAGATGTTGCCTAGGGCCATTGGCTCGGCATACTTTGTATTCTTTTTCTTTTCTTCCCCAATGGCCTTGGAAGACCTCTTCTGTGCTGACCCCAGTAGCAAGACATTGAAGAGAGGATGCCCGAAGCCTGGAAGGACGTACCGTTGTGTGATGCCCTTGAATAAGAGAGCCACCGCTCCGTACAACCCGCAGATGACAATGACAAGCTCAATGACACCTGACACTATCAGGGCCCACTGGCCAAACAATGCAACTGCTTCAAACACCAGGGCAAGCGCGATGGCCCCAAATATGAATGGCATGATGTAGTTCACTGTGGCTGAGCAGAAGGAGAGGATAAAGGAAATGGAAATGTAGGCCACCAGCCCAGCCACCGCACTTTGGCTGGCAGAGAGATGGGCCATGCCAGTGGGCAGGAGGTGGCTGGCGTTCCCTGGAAGCAGCGTTGTGTTCTGCAGGGAGGGGTAAGCGGCTGCAATGATGCGTGTAGCCCCGTAGCTACTCCACAGAGCAGAGAAGGTGAGAAAGGCTGCACCTCCGAGGTGGTCATACTTCCGGAAGGCAAGGAATCCTGCCAGGAGCTGGACAAAGCCTCCAATCAGGATGAGGTGCACACCTGAGAGACACATGAAGAGGTCAGGTAGGAAGCAAGCCTCAAAAAGGCTTGAGTTGCGTGGAGCTGTGCTGTCTCCAAGCTCTGGGGGTCACCCCACTGCAGGTCCCACAGCCTTCTTCTGACCAGCCCTACAGCCTCTGTCTTCCCTTCTCTTCCCACCTTTATGACAAATTTCTGTGCTGAGCCACTGAGCCTGTTGGTATGCTCAGTACGGTGAGTGGGTCCATTGAGGTATGAAAATAAGGGACTGTCACATGAAAGGTTTGGACCAGATTCCCAGCAGAGTTGCTGGGGAAGGAGCAGCAGCCATCCTGGGGAGCACACAGACATTCTGTACACTGGAGAAAGCCCACATCTCCCCACCCGTCCCACCAATGCTGTCCTTTGGCCTATGGGGATGACTCTTGAAGAGTCCACAGCCACTGACCAGCATCCCCGGTGTCCCCCATGAGCAGCATCACCCACCTGCGAGGATGTCCTCTGCCTCCTGTGGCCTGAGGCCGGTGTGCACCACGGTGAAGTTCTGCAGGCAGAGGAGGAAAGCGCTGACCACGTTCGCGAGGAGTCCCAGCACCGCCGGCTCGCTGTAAAATACGGCCGCGAACCCCACCGTGCTCGCCATGGCCCTTCCAGACAAAACAAGAGTGTCGGCGGTCACCCCCACAACCTCACCATCGTCGGCGTCTAGACCAGCACTGCTTTGGCTCGGGCGCTCGGCCAGCCTTCAGAGCCGTGCCCCTGCTCCAAGGAGGGAGGAACTGGTGACAGGCTCAGGTGTTTCCATAGAGCCTCCCCGTTCGTGGCTCCAGACAAAGGCTCGATTCAAAGCAGAACTTTAGGTGCCTACTTTCCAGAGTCCTATCCAGAAAAAACACACACAACCTATTTAGGCTACGAGGATTTCTGGCAAAAACATGTTTAGGTGCCTCAAAGCGCTGCAGGTGGTGGTGATGGTTCCTGCCCCCTCTTCTCCAGGCTGCTGGAGATGGAGAGGAATGAATAGCATAACACAAATGAACAAACATTCAGACGAAACCCACAAGGTATTTTTGAGCCATTCCAGGACATTTCTTATCCACTGTTACAGACAAACAGGCAGGCACGATGCACGCATACACAGTCTCCCTTCCAGACGGAATTTTCCAGCTCCATCCCTTTCTTGAAACCCTAATGACTAAATAGTCTATTTTCAAACCCTTCATATTTCTACCATTAACTCGTCTATTTGCAGGCAGCCCCCACATTTCCACTCCTCTGCACTCCTGGGTACCATGAGCTGGAGTTTGCTCTCTGGAGGTTTTTGTTAGGAAACAAAGATGAAAATAAAACAGCAATGTTCTTGTTATTTTGGTATTTTTAGAACATTTTATGACCTAAAGGAGCTGGAAAAGGAGACAGTGATGTATTCTGTTCTCAATCATTCCAAAAAGCCTTTTGGAAAGAAAGGAAAGCATGCGGCACTACTATTGATATGGGAAGTTAGGAGGAGGGAAGGAGCAACTACTCAAAGAAGAAATAGTTTGGTGAACATTAACGAATGTAAATCCCAGGGTCTACTCTTAAACACTTGGTATTTCTGGGCAGACATACACGTTTTGCAAACATCAATGGCCTCTTGACTCCTTTGCTACACTATAAAACCCATGTTTTCCTTCTCTCCATGTACTCTAAAGGGTGTCATTTTCACAAAAATAAAGACTGAAGGTAAATTGACTCCTGACAGCTCTGAACTGATTCACCAACTTAAACTCTCGTGAAATGTGGAAAGGGTAAAAACTTTCAAGTGAACCTTGGGGGACAATTAATTCATTCAATTATTTGGTTGTGCTAAAGTTTAGATTTTTTGTTTCAGAAAGAGAGACGCGCCAAATCACAGTTCTGCAGGAGGAACACTCTCTTCTAATGTCAAGCATCTGCATAAACTACTGACATGAAGGAGGCCCTAAGAAATGATGGACTCTTAGGAAGAGCTGAGCAGGTACCTGTGGATTAAGTGATGTTGTCTTTTTTTTTTTTAAGTAACTTTCGGATATAAATAAGCGGTTTTGTCTCAATGGTTACACTTGGAGGCGGGCCACAATGTTAAGTCCCTCCAGATGTTTCGCTCTGAAATAGCTCAGACAGTGGCTTTCTAGGCACGCTGCAACAAGCCCCTGTTTTGAGTCGCTCTCTGGGGGAGGAGGAGGTGGGTTTTCTGGAGGAAGATGGGCTGGCCGGGTGGCTGCTTGGCTCACAGAAGTGGTTTGCAATTTGCCAAGGCTCACTTTGTTGGCGGTTCCTGCCTAGCCAGCTGTGGGAGCAGTTTTAGAGCCTGCGACGTACAGCCTGGTTTGGTGAAGGATGTAGAGACACAACTAATAGGGCTGGTTGCCTCTGCTTGCTGTGCAATCCTTCCCAGGACACCTGACAAGGGGGGAAACGAAGTACCAGAATATGCCGTATCAGGCTAAGGAGGTGTAAAAGGAAAGGATGTGAGAGGATTTAGATCAAGATATGGAAAAGGAGGAGGATGAAGGAACTTCCTTTGGGAGGAGAAGTTTTTGGGGTTGGAAGGAGCTTCAGACCTGCTCTGCTCTCACCTACCCACAGCATCCCCCCATGCACCGCAAATGCAGACTCGTGCTCCCTGTCCGAAGACCATTTCAGCATTTGTGCCTTGCTTCCCCTCCCCTATTTCATGCAACGCAAGGACACATCAAATAATTAATCCCCTCCCGTTGTTCTCGCAGGAGGAGCAGCACTAGTAACGCTGTTGGGCTGCACCAGGACCTGGAGAAAGGAGAACCTGCGTGGAAACACTCAGAGGTGTTCTCTGTTCCAAGTGTGCCCAAGCCTTGTTTGTCCCTGGGGTGAACCCCCTCATTGCTCTGTCACCGTCCCTTCCATGCAGATGCTGCCCCCGGCTTTCCATAAGGACCTGTTTCCCTGCGTGCACCACAGAGAACGGACAACATCACACCTCTGCACGGAGGGATCCCCACCAAGTCTCTCCCCTGGGCTGAAGCCCGCTGGCTGGGCGCCCTCGGCTGGGGCTGACGCAAGGGAGCGATTTGGGAGGAGGTCACGCAGGCAATGCAGGGCAGCGGGGGCAGAAGAGCAAACGGGAGGCCCCTTTCTACCATGTGGGGTTGGTGGCTCTCTGTACACACCAGGTACCAGCCAGCACAGCCACTCACCGGGAAACCACAAGTACGGAGACCTCCTCATGGTCAGGAGGCACCTGGAGACCTGGGGCACTGCCAGACCCTTCAGAGCCGGCTCTGCCGAACGGATCGGGCAGCCCAGGATGACCCTTCCTTTGGACAAATCCCTCATGCAAAGCCAAAGCCATCCCCTCACTCACCCAACCTCCTGCACCTTCTTTCCTTTTCCTGCTTGCCCCTGACATCCTTCCGCCGGGGGTTTTCAGAAATGGCTGGTGAGGTCCTCCCTTTTCTCCCCCCAGCATGACCTCCCAGCCATGCCCACGTGGCCTTGCCGCCTGGCTCCCAGTAGAACCACAGAATCATCCAAGTCATAATTTCCCTTTGCTCCCTCCAGAAAAGGTCATTCCCCTCTGTGCCCTGCTCCCACCTTGCTGTTATACCTGGGCTTTGCAGACATCACTGCCTGTGTCTACTTTGCACTGACGTCTGCTGCCTCTGCTGCCTCACCTTGACTAATATTAATGGGAATTTGCTGGTCCGTGGACATTGTCCCCACAGGAGGCTGGAGCAAGGCTCAGCACGCCCTGGGACACATACATCAGTACCAAAACTTTAAATTTTCAGACACGTATTCCCCAGTGGCCTTTTGCGATTAGTTTTCCATCCCGCCTTATTAATGATAACAAATGTTTATAGAGCTCTGAGAAAATACTGCGCCTGGCAAGATAAAGAGGTTAAGGGAATGAAATGCAATTCTTTTTGGATAAGCACACAGCAAGATTAAGAGTGCACAACCACCCTACACAGCTGGAATAAATATCACAGCCCTGACTCTCCCCTGGCGAAACACAGCGCGAAGTTGCCTGGGATGCGTTGCTTCGTTCACAGTGACCAAGGGGCTGCCTGGTATTTAGTAGAAAATCCAGGCTGGCTTTAAATACAAGGTGTATCACACATTATTCTGTACAAAATAACATGCAGCATATTAATTTTCCCCAGGTTTGACTATTGGACAAAGCAAAGAGCCATGGCGTTCCCTCAGGGTCCAAACATTCGTTTGGGAATGAAGGGTCCTGATGTCTCCTGGAAGCTACAGAGTCCACATCTCCACTAACATTTCAATGAACCGGCAGCACATGGCAGGCAACATCGCAGAGCTGAGCATGGAGAAGGAGGAGAGCTACGGAAAGATGCAGCCAAATGACAAAGCACTGAACGTATTCAAGAAAAGCATCAAAGAAAAACACCAATGCCACGCTTCTCCCTCCGAGGCTTGGATTTACCTGGATTGGTGACACTTCAGCTCAATGGGAGGATGCTCTTGTCCCTCTCATTTCCTGGTAACGACCAGTTTTATAGTCCTCCTCCGTAGGAGGAGCCTGGGGCCAGTTGCTTCACACATTGGCACCTATGGCATTTTGGAGACAGGAATTTCCTTGAACTTTGTCAGTTATTGTCCTAAATCTTTTTTTTTTATTTCCTGAAACCAGGGGGGTTTCCCTTCTGTTCGGCAGAAAAAAAACACCCCTCCTCATCTATTCCCCCCACCCTCTCGGTCCCCAGAGGCTGATGTCATCACACTTGAAATTCAGTTGCAAAAAAACAAAAAGCAAATTGCCTTTCAGAAGCATATATAAACCCTGACACCAAAGCACCTTTCAGACAGACACCCCTCCCATCCCTCGAATAGAGCGGTGCAGAGCTGGGCATCCAGCAGTGGTGACAGCCACCAGCATGGTCCTCTTCACCTTACAGGTAACTACTCCTGCACGTACCAACCCTATCCATCTCTGATCTTTCCTTTTTCACCCTAAGGAGGTAAGGTCGTTTTCCGGGCGGCTCCTCAACTATTCCAAACGATCGTGACATTAGATGGGAACCTGCCCCAATACTAACAAAATCAGATGGTTTTCACAGACACTTTATTCATAGCTACTAACCTGTCCCTTCCCTGCCTGTTCCTTTTATGTGTCCCAAATGTGTTTTGCGCGGTGCCGTGGCGGGGGGGTTGTTGTTGTTGGGACGTGCTGTGTGGTTATTTCTTCTCCTCCTGTCCACCCTGAGCTGGTCCTGCTCGCAGCCGTAAGAGGATTTCATGGTAGGTCTGAAAAGGCTGTGCTGCCCCTTCTACTGTACTGCTTTATTTCCCCGGCTGTTCTTGGCACCCCTGCTGGACCGAGCTGTGGAAAATAGGTTTGGGGTTTTTTCTCCTTTAAATATGTATTTAGTTTTATCCACTCGTTTGATCTGTGAGTATCTTACAATGCCATGTTAGCGGCACAACCAGTAAAACGGCTCTGAAAGAGTTCAGGCAGCTTCGGTGACAAATGCTCTTTCTCTGCCTTTACTCTAGAAATCCCAGAAGTTCCTGGCGAGCTCCCGGCAAGTTCATAAAACTGCTGCTCATGGTTTGTATCGGCGGAACAGCATTCCCTATCTTTTTTTTA